>CM048746.1:210343555-210943555 GCA_026315105.1 Locusta migratoria
GCCGATAAACAGAATGGGACGCATTATTTGTTTCTTCCAGTCTGCTCTCATCTCGCGCGCTCATTCCTTGACTTTCCGCGTACAGTGCAGCTCGCCCACTTGAACAACTCCGTCATGCGATAAAGGGTTAAAGTCATTTCACAGACAAATAAAACTTCCCATTTATGTTTTATCCATTACTTTATTTCGTATATTTAGGGGCTTTAGGGATCTTTTCATTTCATTTTAATCCACAACTATAAGACATACTCAGATTGCAGAAATAGAAAAATTTTATTTATTTTATTTATTTATTTATTTAGCCAGATCAGATTAGGGCCATCAGGCCCTCTCTTACACATACAGTATTTCTTTACATGTGAGTTACCTATAACATAATAATGATTTTTACAGATGAACAGTTAATAATATTATTTATACAGGTTGATTACATGTAAAAGGATATAAATAAAAGGTAATAACTTAACTCTACATATGTAATAACTTAACTCTAAATAGGATTAATACTAACAGTACCACTGAGACACCTTCTGCTGCTGCTGGTGGTGTAATAATAGAAGTAACAACATTTATATTAGCAGATACAATATTTACTTTTGAATATATCGAGACTGGTTAACGCATGGCGAATTCTGACAGAAACTGTACCTGGCGAGAGCAATGGCAGTTGAAGAATATCTGGGAGGAGGAATGGATGTGACGTACCTGGACCGTAGGGTAATAAAGACTGGCGTCATTATTGCTTTAGCAGATAATACATTAACTGTCGTTTGAAGCTGGCAGTGTTATTCAGTTCTCTGATATACCGAGGTAGATTGTTCCAGAGCCTGGTTCCTGCTACTGAAAAGGATTTTGAGAAACCGGCTGAGTGATGGATAGGGACAGAAAGGGTTTTGCTCTGACAGGAACGAGTAGTTCTTTTATGTTGATCAGATAAGAGTGTTAAGGTCGAGGAAAGATATGAGGGACAGTGTACGTTGATAAGAGAGTAGAGGAAACAGAGTGTATGAAAATCTCTGCGCTTGTCAGCACGGAGCCAGGATAGTTGCTTATAAGATAGTTAAATGTGATCAAAGAGACGGATGTTACATATATATCGAACGCAGGCATTCATGATTAGTTCCAGACGTCGTGAGCTTTCCCAAGAGAGACCTTGCAAGATAACATCACCGTAATACCGTAATCAATAACTGGAATTACAAGCGTTTGTATAAGTTTCTTTTTAAGATCGAGAGGAAAAAACTTCTTATATCTCTGTAGGGCATGGAGAGATGCTGATGCCTTCCTACACACGGCGGCTGTGTGCTCAGCCCAATTTAGTTTATCGTCTATTATCACTCCCAGAATTTTTGAGAGGGTGAGAGAGAAAGGCAGGGATGGAGGTAAAGGTTTGGCAAAAAGGATGGGGAGAGGGAGGTAGAGATACAAGTATCTGCAGAATAGCTCTGTAAATCAAGCATTACTGTTCATGACAACATTTCAATTTCAATATTGTTCCTTTTCTCATATTTCAATTACTGTTGTGTTTAAGCCTTTTGATTCCATTACAGCCTACTTGTAAAATACAAATGGGTTATTATAAGGTAAAGTAATTATAACTAACACTGAAAGCACGCGCCAGATAGCACAGTCTGAGGACAAACCAAGGACAGTCTGATCCTGTAACAAAAAAGAAGCAACGTCGGGAATACTGAGCAAAGAAAAAAAAAGGTAAGAAGAGGTAGACGTGAACATTCCCTCCACCCATTCAGTTCCAGTAGTGGAACATTTAAGTAGAAAATACAAAGGAATCTTACTGCGAAAAGCGGAACCCGGTGCCAAAAGTATGCAGGAACAGTAAAAGGGTAGCTCGCCATCATCCACCTATGGGAGCCATACTAGGTTACGACACGAACGAGACAGTTAGTCCACAGGACGCGCAATATACCAATTTAGAGTGTCGCTCGACAAAACAAGTGGCAATTTTACAGCAGAAAGCTCACTCTGAGTGTTCTTTCCTTTCCTTTATATAAGCTTCTCAAAGCTGAGGAAATTCGGCATGCACAGCACGTACGAGAAACAGCTGAATTAACTCACTGGTGAAGACGATGTGAAGCGATGAATCCCATGAATTCAAATCAACATGTCATACCACAACCCAGCAAACATACTGGTAAGCCCAATCCAAATAATTAAGTAATTTAATAGATTTTTGCACAGTCTATGCCAGGAGAGAAACAATATCTGTGCACGGGAAGATCCTCAGTAATGAAGAACAGAGGAGATGTGACAGAGGAATTATAGCTTAATATTTTAAAACGAAAATGTTTTGCAAGGCTCATTTATTTACTCGGTCACCAACCGGATTTCGGCCTCTCACTGACTGACAAATTAATGTCGCAGAAAGAGATAAAATGTGTGACTTACAGGGATATTAAGACATATGATACAAAAATTGACGCTCGGACGTATTACTTCCAATTATTAAGGAAAATTTTACTATTAAAACATAGAAACAATGTTATTTATATCAATATACATTAACAACTAATGAAATATATTAATTTACAAGCAGGCGCTGAAGTCCGCCGATTCTCTAATGCTAAGTCTCTCGTTGAACATTTTATGGTATTTAGTTCATTGCCACTGTATTAACGTCTGTCCCCTTTAAATATCCGTCTCTCCAAGGCCCGTTGACAGTTACTTCGCCACAAAGTAATCAGACGCCTGCAACAGAAATGTCGACCTGATGCACCAGTTGCAGTTACTATTCCTTTACTTGCTTTACTGCAATATATCCGCACCTTCTTATAAAACTCTCATTGGCACAATGAATGTGAAGAATATAGATAAACTGAACACAACAAATAAATATGAAAAATTTAAGAGGTTTGAAAACGAAAGTTATCCCCAAAGATTAAAAAAGTAATAATTATTATTATTATAGTCATGTTGAAAACTGCAGGTGGTCCGGAATTCCAACGCTGGTCAGTAATAGAGCACAACACTTTACACTTAGAACACGTTTATTGCGAACACAAGCGTACACTCAGTACAGACTGCCTCCTGCTTTGAGTGCCCCACTATTTATACTTAAAAAGTTCAAATGTTTGTATAGCTTATGGGACATAACTACGGGGTCATCAGTCCCTAAACTTACAAACTACTTATGAACTAAGACTAAGGACGGCACAAATATTCATGCCCGAGGGGGGATTCGAACCCCCGACCGTAGTGGCAGTGCAGACCGTGACTGGTGCGCCTCAGTCCCCTCGGCCATCGCGGTCGACTATTTATACTTAGAAAGAATTTTCTGTAACTTACAAGTACATCAAACACAAGAAACAAGTAGAAAATTCTAGAAACAGTAAATACAAAGAAATAAATGTTCTAGGGACCGCAAGCACAGCGATCTGCGATGGTCGAAGACTACCTTCCATTTCCTTGAATGTGAGGATACAAATTGTAAATCTATGCGACTTACTTTTTTCGGTCATCAGTCCCTAGGCTTACAAACAACCGAAACTAAGGTTCGTACACACACACACATACACACACACACACTCACTCTCTCTCTCTCACACACACACACACACACACACACACACACACACACATGCCCGAGGGAGAACTCGAACCTCCGACGGCTAGGTGAGAATACCTTATCAGAATAAAGCTAGATTGGTTGTTAGCAGAGTTCTGGAAAGGGAAGTGGGATACAAACTGCCTTATTAATCCGTAATTTTTTTGCGTCACGACGCACCATCTTCTTTCCTGTCCGTTACGTGTAGTGATTCTGGTGTAAATCGTGGTCAAGAGAAATTAATCATTTGTTACATTTTGTCAGCAAAAGAGATTGGAAAGCTTTTTGTCAGACCACTTGCTGAAAATCCGGCGTTGCGCGGGTATTTATGAATTCAATATTCAGTTAATCCACACACTCTCCCCTCCTCTGCAAGTCCATCGCCTCCTCTTCTAAGTCTCTGTTTGTCTCCTCCATCACCCCTCATAGTTCATCTCTCCGCTCCCTATGAAAAATTGCATGTTTCTACGAATTTTCATGGCAATCTGTGAAACGAAGCAAAAAATTATTGGAAAGTATCCTCCGCTATGCACCTAAAATTGTGTTCTGACAGTGATGGCCGCGGCGGAAGGCTGAGCGCATTGAGGCGCTAACCTCCTATGCGCGAGGCCATTTCCCGTCGGGGTTCGAATCCCCCCCTCGGGCATGGTGTTTCTGCCGTCTTTAGTATAAGGTAGTTCATAAATAGTTTCTAAGTTTAGGGACTGATGACCCCGCAGTTAAGTATCTTAAGCTTAACAAACATTTGAACATTTTGAACATACAGTGATGTTAGTCTTGTTTGGAAGCTGCAGGTTGCAAAATTACATAAAAATCGGAATATAACCGTAGACTGGTATTGACGTCCGTATAAGGTTCCCTCCGCTGTATACCTTACGTAACGTGACAGTGATAGAGCTACAATAATTGTAGAAACAGCCCTAAAATTTTCACATTTTAGGTACTTGATCTAGATTTCGGCACCAACTAAGGGTGCCTTCATCAGAAGATCAAAATTATTACATGAGACGTATACTTATGACAAATATGCTCAAGTCCAAAAGATAAAAAAAGACATTAGAAAACATAATAGCCAGAGGCTATTAAATCAAATTTTACAAAAAAGAGCGGCTGGCCGTTGGGCTGCCGTACTGCTCGCCAAACCGACAACGGCCAGCCGCTCTTTTTTGTAAAATTTGATTTAATAGCCTCTGGCTATTATGTTTTCTAATGTCTTTTTTTATCTTTTGGACTTGAGCATATTTGTCATAAGTTTACGTCTCATGTAATAATTTCGATCTTCTGATGAAGGAACCCTTAGTTGGTACCAAAAGCTAGATCAAATACCTAAAAAGTGAAAATTGCAGGGCTGTCTCTACAATTATTGTAAATTTAGAACGGTTGCTGCAATTTTTGGCAAGACATGTTTACAATCAAATTATAAAGCTCTTATTTTGATGGGCAAGAGTGTAAAATACCATGAATATCTGAGTAAAACAGTAAGTAGGTGTCGAAATCTATTTTGTAAAGCACTCTGTGCCACGCTCCATACAAAATTTTATGTAGGCAAAGAACTTCGTCGTGAATTGAATAAGAAGTATGCAAACTTTCAGCAAGGTCGTAACACAACTGTCGATTTTCATGTATTGCAAACAAACCTCTTGCGTAATTGAGTGGTTTGTCATGCATGTAATTATGACGTCATTTCTTCTGAATTATGTGTCATAGCCGTTTTTACCCCTACAGTAATTCTTACTTCGCGGTAAGGAATAAGTGTAGCAAAATTGATTGATATCCGTACAGTGGTTTGCGACAAAATGTGCTACATTTTCGAGGGATGCGTAAGGACTTCGAGCAATTCATTGTTTATAACGTTTTGTATCTACTGAACAATGTGTTTCAACTCACTCACAGTGACCTCCTTCTTAGTTTGAAGGTCAAGTATGCAAAATATTATGAGGCTCGGAACTAAACTGTAGATTTTTATGCAATACAAACACACTGACGCTCTACTTTACATATAAATACTAAGAAACGTCTGGATAGGAGCAGCCTACTCAACTTGCGGTATGAAATATACTTTACGACCTATTCACATACCTACCACATACATATAAAATTTTTCATAAAATCGGTCGAGCCGTTTTGGAGGATTACGAACACCGTGACACGACAGTTTTAAATAGAGATTAATATGACAAACTTAATTTCAATTGGAGAAATTTTTTTTCTGTTTATGTAATACTAATCTGACCTGTGTCATTTGTTTCTTATTCTCCATTATGTTCATAAGAGTCACCCTTCTGCTTTATAATATTTAATTCTTCAGAATCTAGACCAGGCTGTTCCAGCTAGCGCCGTCGCCTTTGACCTAGGGGCGCTCACTTGCTCGCAAGGCACCGCTTCTCGCCGGTGAGCCGTTGTCGGTTGGGGTACACGGCTGTGGCGAGCGCACAGTATGTACAAGAGAAGCAGCTGGCTGGGTTATGACGTCATGAGAAACTACAACTGCACTCCATTTTCCGTCACGGGCATAATTGTTCCTGAAACGGCTATATTTGACACTGCTATTAATCGCTATGAAAATGTGGGATACGTGACACCATGTCAATCATCAGCGTTAAAATTACGTCTTTCGTTATGATAATTAATGTAAAATCTGTGTGATCCTGAATATCAAAGATGTGATTTCATGGCTGGAATTTAGTAAAGCACATTTATGGTGGCATTATTTTAAAATTTTATATGCATGTTTCATGGATGAAATATAAGGAATATTTCTTATGAAGTGTGTAACGATTTTACCATTATTTTTAATGAATTCATTAATTTTAGAAGTAGTTACTAATCAAAAGAAATGCTGGATATGCCTCCATTACACCTTTGGGTCAAGATGGAGGCAGCGGCTGGTGCATACAGACTCAAATCTGGCAACAACTGGAACTCTTTGGTATATACAGAATCACACACTAAAATAGTGAGTGAGGTAAATATAGGAAAGTTTGGGGAAATGCCAGCCGACCATACTATATTATAACCCCATACTGCTTCAACAAGCCTTTCAATATAACAATTGGAAGTAGGGAGCAATGGGATAGTTCGACACCGTACGTGGGATATTGTCTGGTTCACTGACGGGTCAAAATCGGACCAAGGCGTTGGGGCCGGGTTATACGGGGTGCAGCCAAGACTGGAGGGCGTCATCTCTCTGGGGAAACTGGCCTCAGTATTTCAGGCCGAAATCACTGCCGTGGCATGTGTGGAGGAGAATTTGCGTAGGTGCTACAAAGATCGTAGCATCTATATCTATTCAGACAGCCAGGCAGCCCTGAGATCACTTGCAGCTCCCGCAACAACGCCTAAAATTGTTGCAGAATGTCACAGGATTCTGATGGAGCCGGCCGCGGTGGCCGAGGGGACTGAGGCTCTCCAGTCACGGTCTGCACGGCCACTACGGTCGGGGGTTCGAATCCCCCCTCGGGCATGGATATTTGTGCCGTCCTAGTTCGTAAGTAGTTCATAAGTAGTTTGTAAGTTCAGGGACTGATGACCCCGTAGTTAAGTCCCATAAGCTTAACAAACATTTGAACATTTGATTCTGATGGAGCTAGGGGAAAGCAATAGAGTAAACCTATTGTTGGTCCCTGGCCACTCGGGGATCAGTGGCAACGAACATGCCGACGGATTAGCCAGGATGGGGGCAGAGACTCCATTTATTGGACCGGAACCTGTCCTGACAATCACCAAGACAATGATCAAATTGGAGCAACGTAACTGGCTCAGAAGACAGCACATAGAATATTGGACCAAAGTCTACCAACAAAAACATAGCAAGGTAATGATGCCAAAGCCATGTTTTAAAAGAAGCTCTGCAATCCTGGGCCTGATCAGGAGAGAGATTTGACTCATGGTTGGATTGCTGACAGGCCATGGGAATTTAAATAAACACCTACATACAATGGGAATAACAGAAGAGGACCCTAAATGTAGGATCTGTGATGACGGTGATGAAACGGCATCACATCTAATCTTCGAATGCATTGCATTGGAGAGTAAAAGGCACAGAACATTTGGGACAGCCAGACCCGAAGAAATTGTGGCCAATAAGGAACTGGTAAAGGGACTCCTTGCACTGTTCAAGGGCATTGGTTGGCTTTACTAGATATACAGGGAGCGATACCGCACAATAAACTTAGTTTCGGTGCGGGCAGTGGCGGGTTGGACCAAGACTGTTTTGGCTTCCCTGGAAAAATCAAATCAAATCAAAAGAAGCCAGAACATGACTGATTTATCATGCCGAACTGCATCCCAGTTTCCATCATCTTAAACGTGAGTACGAATTTTACAGTGAACTTCATAACTAAGATATCGTTCTTCGAGAAAAGCAGGCTACGAGGTTTTTCATTTAAGTGCAAAGAAATTGAACATTTGTGTCTAGGAAAAGCAGATTACTTCAGACAAATGAGTAACACACCACCTTCATTGCCAATAATTAGAGTAAGCAAACTTCGCAGTTGCAGAACTCGCTAAACAGTGGCAACAATAAGTGGCATACTCCTGCCGGTCCAGCATTTATTACAAGAAATAGCCCAAATTTTCAATTTAGAAAGACACTGCAAGAAAATACGGAATCAATTTTTTTTAAAAAAAATTGTAGACATCTGAGAAAAAGGGCCTTCTCTGAAATCGAATTGCTGTACAAAATACTGATGAAGCGGTATAAAACAAGTACTGGTAGTGTGAGTATTAAGAGAATAGCACTGGGTGTTAATTCAATGGTAGTGCCTGACGATTGAGTGGGACTTACAATCGGTGCAGATCTATTGACAGAAAAGGAAATATAGAGACAGTTGAAACTGCAGATTATAGAGAGATAAAAAGAATATGTTAATAATGAATCCCCTCGCTTTATGTTATGTATCACGAACAGCTGCTAGCATGCGCAATTTAGAAGTAGATACCCTTGGAGAATTAAAGCAACTTGAATGATTTAACAAATGTCAGGTTCCGGTCTCGATTATATACCTACTAGCAAACCCGGCAACGCTTCGCAGTAGCTAATGTGTATGGGTTATATACCCAAATCTCTCCTCTTCTTCTCCATGTGTCTACCCTTCCTCTCCTCTATTTTCACGTCGCCTCCTCCCCCTGTCTTTTTTCCATCGCCTTCACACCACTCCAACACCATATCTATATCCTCCACTTCCTCTCTGCGTCTATATCATCCCCCTTTATAAATCCATTTCATTCCCAACCTCAATCTCCTCCACCTCTCTCTGATCTTATTTATTGTTATTGGGACCCTGATTGGTAATATAAGTCAAATGGATGGGTAAATCAATTGGAAACGGGTTTTTAGAAAACCTTTCGAGTTGCTCTATCTGTGAGGTTAGTAGCTTTAATGGCCGAAGTTTTAATGATTTTATTGTACAAACAGGCTTCATTATACATTTAAGTTAAAAAAAACTTTCCTGTTTCTTGTTAAAAATGACCGGAAAAAGGAGAATAAAACCGCACATTTTTACAGCATAGCGTAGCAAGTTTTTCTCGTAGCGATAGAATAGAAATGATTTTTATAACTTGTTTATACCGTAATGAAAAAACAGAGCCTATGAGTTGAAAACAAAGTAATTATAGTATGATCATATTTTAATGATAGAAAAATGCAAATACGTTTCATTGTAACGCTTGTTGATGAACGATATTTTTTGTCTTTCTGTCCGGAGAGAAAACGAACAGTGCCGATGGTTTACCAACTCTCGAACATGTCACATAAAACTGTCCATGTGAAAAACTCGGCGATTCAAGATTTAATCCACAAACTTCCAACGACTGGTCATGCACTTTATTAATCGTCATTGTGAATTCAAGGCGAACGGTAAACTGGACACTCTTAAATTGAAACGGCAAGTCTGTTGGAATCAGTGGCATTCTTGGAATCAGAACATCCTCTCCTTTGGACTTTCCTGTGATTATCATTGCTTCAATCACATTGTTCATCAACTTCTTCACAGAGAGTCTCGTTCCATTGCAAATCGTGCGGTGGCATTCCTAGCAAGTCCAATGAATTCAGGAATTTTGTTGGATGATTGACGACTTCAACAGGATCAGAAATAGAACCCGTCGAAGTAAATGAATGCAAATATCAACAATAATACATTTTCTTGAGACAATATTAATAAATGTATGTTACTGGCCAGCGATTTGGCTTTCAATTTTTATGTTCAAATCGTCTACGTCCTTATTTTTCGCTGCCAAAATGGCTAGTTCGCTCAACCAGATAGTATGGCTTTTTTTAATTGGCAGAAATATTAGTCTGTTTCCTGAGCTTTGAGAGAATAATGAACTCTTGTTAGGAATCTAATTGAAACACGATTAACAACATTGTTATATACTGGTAAAATTTTACAATCCGTGACACAGGCGTGGTATAGCTATGTTGGCAACAGCTGCTGGATCGTGGGAATGAAGCCGACCAGTGGCGGCAAAACTTGAGATAGCCAATGAAATTTGAAGTGGCAACAATTTTTTTCTCTATTATTTTGATAATCCGCATAGTAATTTAGTTTCACACACATTAAACTTCTGAGGAAGATGATGTTTCTCGTCTATTCTCAGCACTGATAACGCCGTCTCCCTTTAATCTAACCCCCTTGGCGTATTTGTTTGCTCCGATGCAGCGTATATTGTCGGTAGACGCGTAACGAATGAATAAGCTGATTCTTGGAGAATGTAGAAAATGATCCGATCTGGAAGCGTACTTTCAGTTTTATCTCATGTAACACAGGAACGCGTTCGAACGGGACAAAAATTATCATATTTCCGTCTCCTGCTTCTTTCTATGCTACCTCCCCAACAATTTTGAGCTAAATCGGTTATCGGTTCAGACGTTCTTTATTTATAAATAGTGTAAGTAACACGACTTTCGCTTCGGTTGCACAGTGGTAGAGTGCCAGACTACAAATCCAAAGGTCGCGGGTTCGATCCTCGCCAGGCCCTAGGATTTTTATCTGTAACTTTCCACTTCTTTCACCTCTGGCAGTATTGCTCACGTGAAAAACACCGAGTAGCACCGTAGTTCGGAACCCACGTTAAACTGTAGGTCTCCCTATAACTGGCTGGGTAAGTCAGTTAGAAGGTCGGAGGAAGGCAACGGCATACCACCTCCAAACAGGGCCATGCCTAGTAAAGCACTGTGGTGTTCAAACCAATCTTCGGATTGTTGACCGCTTTACCTTTATATATATATATATATATATATATATATATATATATATATATATATATATATATATAGTTTCCTTTCAGAGTATGCAGATGCAGCTATCAAAATGGTATCTTAATGAACGATCAGATTGACTTTAGAACTGATCCGCAAAATTACAGGCCTATATCACTAACGTCAGTTTGCAGCAGGATTTTAAAACATATACTTTTCTTAAATATTGTGAACTACCTCGGAAAGACGTTAGATACACTTAGTCAACCCGGATTCAGAAAGTATTAAACACAGCTAGCTCGTGTGATGGACTAGGAATCTCAAATAGATTCCGTATTTCTAGATTTCCGGAATGCATTTGACACTGTACCTCATAAATTTGTTCTAATCAAATTGCGCGCTTATGGAATATCGTCACAGTCAAGCGACTGGATTCGTGATTTCCTGTCAAAATGGACAAAGTATGTAGTAACTGATGGAAAAGCAATCGAGAAAAATGGAACTGATATCCGGCGTTCCCCAGGGAAGTGTTATAGACCGCTATTGTTCCTTATCTTTGTAAACAATTTAGGAGACAAGGTGAGCAGCTTTCTTAAATTGTTCGCATATGATGCAGTCATTATCGGTTAGTAAAGTCACCACAAGATCAAAAGAAATTGCAAAATTACTTAGATATCTGCATGGTGCAAAAATTGGCAATTGACCCTAAATGTTAAGCCATCCATATGAGGACTAATAGAAATCTGTTCATTTTCACCAGAGATCAGTCAAATCTACAGGCCATAAATTCAGATAAATACCTGGAAATTACAATTACCAACAACTAAAATTGGAAATAACAGATAGAAAATACTGCAGGGAAGGCGAACCAAAGGCTTGCGTTTCATTGTCAGTCAAATCATAATGTAGTAACAACTATTTCTCACAGAATGGATTAGTAATAAAATTGGCATTTAGTTCATTGTAACTAAAATGTGCTTGCTTTTTCACTCCACTGCAGATTTAACTCTTTCCTAATTCAAATCATAACAGTTTCCATTATTTACTTTCTAAAATTGCCGAATACAACTGGATAAACCACACACCTATTTCTGTTAAAGGGCGGATGAAACAATCGGTCAAATCATTCAATACTTCTCAATGTTTGTGGCTGTCCGTGAATCGTAGATTTCAAGCTGATAATTAAGCCATTTATCAGATGGAATTACCGTGACAAGTTCCTTAATATGGATATAAAAATAACATGAATAGAATTATACTCTCATGTAACGTTCAGAACTCATTAATACCCATTTATTTGGTGAAAATGGAGAAAAATACGTATAATGCCATAGCTGAAGAATGCATGAGGATAGGTCATATTAATAGAAGGTACCTTGCGTAAGAGAAAAAAAAACTTATATTAATGTAGCAGATAAGAATTCAGCAGTAGATTTCCAAAACTTTGCAATGAAAACGTGATCTTTGCAGTAATAATAAATTCATCGAAGTCCCAGTAGGAGAACTGTCTAAACTAGTTTAACAAGCATTAATTATACGCAGTTAATAGCGTATCTCATTATCTCTGGTATAATTTACCTTTTTTAACTTAACTTATTCTTCCTATAACGAATGAAAAATATAATTTTGGTTGTTCAGAATTAGAATTAGGACGTGAAGTACAGATATTAAAAATAAATCGTGGGGTTCGAGAGTTTCGTAGCACTTAGGTCTGTTCACGTGTAAAGTCCGGAAAAGTGTGCAATATGGTCTACATTTACTGCCAGCCGATCAAAAGCAGTCGATCGAGTAGCGGAGTTTATTCAGATATTAATCTTCTCTTCTGAAATGTCATCGAGATAGCACGTGTACTTTCTTTCGCGTTATGTAGCAGTGGATAGGTTAAGTGCAGCGCAAATTGAATTCTATTATGTTTTTGGAAATATTGACAAGTAATCACCTACGCGACTGCAATAAATATTTCTTAAAAGAAGGTCCAGATATTCACTACCTGGCTTTCAGTTCAGCCACAATAACAGTTCGAAATATAATGTAGACTGACACATTTCTTGAAACAGAAGAAGGATTGTAAAGTTGGACGAGTAAAGTGAGTTATTCGGGACATGAAAGGGACAGAACACGAGCTCCAATGGAAAAAAAAGAGAAGAAAAGAGAGAAAAAAGAAAAGAAAATTCAGGAAAATAAGTAATTTCTCGCCTGTGGAGTGTTGCAACGAAATGACTTTAGCATCTCTGCAGGCGTAGCTGTTGAGTGAGTAAAGCTCAAGTTTTATTATTTTAAATCCGATAGTTATTATTCAGTTAAATTTGGCTTTTGCAGATGGCGAATTTCGTTATGGTAGGCTTAGAGCAGCAAAGCGTCTTCATTCAGTTTCGCGTGAAACTCAAGAAAATCTGCACAGACACCCCAAATGATGCTGGAATTCTACAGCTGTGCTTGTGTAAGCTTTACTTGGTGTTACGAATGTTTCATGTGGTTTAAAAATGGCCAGACGCAAGTTGAAGATGACTATTGTTAAAGAGCCCTTTGGAATCTGAGGATCATCAACTAAATTGTGCAAGTCTAAGACTAACTCATCGAGAGATCCTAAAAGATTGTAACATTTCAGTTGGATCATATCAAGACACTACATGTTATCTTGGAATGCGTCGTGTTGTCAATTTGTCCCACGCTTCATGAATTCAACTTCTCATCCAGAATGCTGGATAGTATTCGGCTACGCTGTAGACAAGAGCCAGTGCTGAAGTACTGAGAGTGCTCATTGTACATCCCCATTATGTTCCAACCAGTTAGAACTGCATGATTTTTAGTACCTGTGTCATATCTTCTAGATGTGGGTTATATGTTAGAGTGCGATCGAGTTTCACTCCCGGGTATTTGGCTTATCCTCAAGTCTAATTTATTAGCCATTGTTATAAAGCTTTAATTTTCTATGTACATCTTTGTTGTTGAAGTGCATTATCGTGCTCGCTGTTTCTGTTGGTATTCGATGTAGATGCCGTTTGAAGTAATAAGTGTTCTGAACATCCAGATCTGCAGTAAGAGTTTTGTGAAGGTCGTCGATTTTTATATATATATTCGATGGCCAGATCGTCTTCATACACAGGTCGACTTCGTTTCTGGCATCTCAGCTATATAGAACTAGCTTACTTTCCGCTACTTCGCACGTGTAGACTTACGTAAATTTATCTTTAAAATTGCATTCCTAATCGAATATTTTGATTCAAAGTGCCACCCCCTACTGCATCATTGATGGCAGAATTAAAAACCCCACGAAATACATTTTTTTTAATCTAACCATTGTTCCGAATTCAAACTTTCACATTTATAGCATCAAAATAGTCTTAGTAGCACCCTTAAAACATTTTCCCCTATTTCATCCGCTTACCAGTTGAATTTCCAAAAACATCGAAGCATGTGTTTCTGAATTAAAAATCTAAATCCGAATTTTTTTAACTCTTGCTTCAAAATTGCCTTAGAGGCAACGTATTAAAAAAATAAAATAAAATAAAAAATAAAAAAGTCATCCCCTATTTCATCCCCTTAGGGACGGGCATATCGAAAAATCGCTGATGCCTACAGTGTAAGATAAACAACCTCTACAAATTTCAAGTTTTATCGTCTGTAGATTCACTTTTCAGCGCCGTTTTCTCTCTTTTAGCAACGGATATAGAACGCGAAGTTTCTTTCTTTGGCTTTGGCATATTTCTTGGTTGTTTTACTTTTCAAACTGCAATATGCACTTTTCTTTATTCGTATGCTTGTTGTAGAAAAACAGCTGCAGAATGTGATCACGTTTCGCTGCATATAACCTCTTTGCTATTATAGCTTCAAAAGTCATCGTTTGTCTTCACTCCGAATTTTTTGTAACCTGACTTTTTCAACCACTATATCATCCATCCTGTTGTAGATATCGTCACGAAACTGCTATGGTCTACAACGGGAAACTTTGTACTAGAACAACACAGAAAGATCGTTTGTCCATTGTGTAGTTTTTGCTGAAGAGCAAAATATTGACACCCACAGGTATAATTTTATGTATGTCGGTAACTTTCAACCCCCTTATCGTTATCAACCCGCTACCACCAGAGCGCACAATGGGAGACTAATACACTATTCGTTTCCGATGTGTAGTTGGGTGCAGAGTGAAATATAGGCACAAACGCCTCAATTCCTATATATATTAAGAGTAAGGTGAAGAGAACTGGTGCTATTGTTGAACCCTGTGGCTGGATGTTTTTCAAATCTACTCTCCTGATGTTTGTACCATTCAGTGAGACCATAATTTTCCTTTCTTTTGGCTTGTTCTTGAGCAGCGTGTAAGTCTTTTTGCATTTTATAATTATACTTAACTTTAGCAGTATCATACTGTATCGTAGGCTGATGTAAGATCTATAAGAACCAGACGTCTTTTACTTGTTTTGGAAACCTTTCTCAATATAGGTTATTTATAAAAACCGTCTAAAGTTTCTCATACAACGGAATGTAACAAAATGTAATCAACGAGTGTCATCCACAAAATTCGAGGCTCAACTTGTTATGGGATGAAAGTCGTTTTTCGGTAAACTTTTGACTCTCTGCCTCGCTTTGCGCCGCAAAGGCCACTTTTCCATCCTCAGTATCTCATGAAACTTCCCTTTTCCTGGAAGTACGGTAACGCTGGGCAAGTTGCGTCGTTGCGGTATATGATGGGAGCAGAAGCACTTTCCGGCCTTTTGTGCAGACATTTAGAGCAGCAGCCAGGGCTGAGGGGCGGCCATTAGTCACGGGCGTTACACGTGCCATCAACCGCCGGAAAACTGCGCGCGCATACACGCTCTCACACACACACACACACACACACACAGCGCAACAGCACGTGCGTCGCACGTCTGCTGCTAAGGGCTTGCTAACACCCAAACCTCCAGATGTCAGATAGTCACATCGGTACCTAACGTTGTATATTTCCGCAGATAAGACGACCTTCAGATAAGACGAGGTACAAATTTTCATAAAAATTGTATAGTTTAAGCATATACTTGGGCAGTAAAATAACGATAGTCGCAGTACAGAGGATATAAAATGCAGAATGGCAATGGGTAGAAAGGCGGTCTTGAAGATGAGAAATTTGTTAACAGCGAATATTGATTTAAGTGTAAGGAAGTCCTTTCTGAAGGCATTTGTATGGAGTGTTACCTTTTATGAGAGTGAAACATGGACGATAAACAGTGTTGACAGAAATAGAATAGAGGCTTTTGAAATGTGGTGCTACAGAAGAATGCTGAAGATTAGGTGGGTGGATCGCGTAACTAATGAGGAGGTACTGAACAGAATTGGGGAGAAAAGAAATTTCTGGCATACCTTGACTAAAAGAAGGGATATATATAGTGGTAGGACACATTCTTAGACATCAAGGAATTGTGAATTTAGCGTTGGAGGGAAGTGTGGCGGTAAAAACCGCAGAGGAAGACCAAGAGATGGATACAGTAAGCAAATTCAGACAGATGTAGGTTGCCGTTCTTATGTGTAGATGAAGAGGCTTGCTCAGGATAGGGTATTGTGGAGAGCTGCATCAAACCAATCTCCGGACTGAAGACCACAACAACAACACAAGCATATATCTGGCCTATAAGACGACCACCAAGTTACCGTAATTATCCAAATGATGCTACACTTTTTTTCCAGTTTTCAGGAGCTAAAAATACGCCTGCTTCTTAGATTCCGAGGCAAAGCTTCACGAAGTTCCGAAAATTGCCGTTAGAAGTCGCCATAAGTAGTTTTCGTGATTGGTACACCTGGATTTCACCCTTTGTTGCAGTGTTTGCGGTCTGCTTTTGAACTTTTCGTGCAAGTAGTTCTACGTTGCATCCGATCTTTTTTTTTTTTTTTTTTTTTTTTTTCCACCGCGAGATGACATTTAATTGCGCCTATGCACATATGCGGGTAAAAACACACGAAATTGCCAGAGAACAGAAGATAAACGACTTCGAAGGAAGCCGCAATTGTTGCGTATACCTCCGAAATATTTTAACCCTTTCACTGCTCGTACGTCAATACACTCTAATCGTTCCAGTGCGACTCTGGATATATTGAGAAATTATTTTTGACAAGCGACATTGCAAAATCAAGCTGCATAGTAAATAATTAACTCTGTTAAAATTACTAAAAATTGCCGGGCTATTACGCCGTGGTCTAGTGGATTTATTGTCGAAACCCAACGTTTCGTCCCCGACTGCGGAGGACATTCTCAAGGGGGATCGTAGCACTTTGAATGTCCGATACACACCCTGGCTCGCTACTGACTGCCGAGCCAGGGTGTGTATCGGACATTCAAAGTGCTACGATCCCCCTTGAGAATGTCCTCCGCAGTCGGGGACGAAACGTTGGGTTTCGACAATAAATCCACTGGACTACGGCATAATAGCCCGGAAATTTTTAGTAATTTTGACCATTCCGGCCGTGAAAGCTTACATTTTACAATTAACTCTGTGCCCGCTTTATGGCATACAGGTTATCGTTTGTACCCTTGTCCACTCAGTAAATCAATAAAGCTCGAAAGGCGAACATATGTTAATGCGTAAAACTTCGTTTTCGTAAATCTTTCCTCTACGAGGTAAATGTAATCAGGTAATATCCCAGATGTGCTGCATAGCGCAGCTATAGCGAGGCTTCGATCTCCAAACGATATATATTGAATCGATACATTTCGAAGCGATGTGAATGGAACACGCGAATGTTTCCCAACCGGAGATTCGTGCGCTACGCGCTCAGACGTACTACAAAAAAATTGTTCTTTGTCCTATACCTAACTTTCACTTTTAAAAAAGTTATCTGTAGCGTAGCCTTAAGAAGGTTATGTATAGGTTTAAAAAGTTATTTTTCAGTACGTGAGGGCGCGTAGCGTCCGAATCAGCGGTTCAGAAACACTGAGTTGTACATTAGATATATATCATTTCAGGTCGAGCTACTTCGAGTGTAAACTTTCTTGTATATTACCCACAAAGCTGTACTCTTAGGTTCCTGCCTAACCACTTCCTTTAAAATCACGACATATTCATCAAAATCTTAACATTCGCCTGTTCTGTAAGTATAGTTTCGATACTTAATCGCTTCGATATATATCGTTTGGAGGTCGAAGCCGCGATATGCAGCACGTCTGCGAAATTACCAATGTCAGACTAAATTTCAATATAATTTTTTTATGCTATCGTATAAGACGACTTTATTTTATGATTCAGCCATCGTCTACATCAGCGGAAATGTACGGTAATTCGTGCTATGTGCTTTCGTCCAAGAGAACGTGCATAACTGTAATGATAAGTAGCACCTGACCTAAGGAGTAGCGGAAAAGCATAGCTTCGAGAGTATTCGCGTCGATTTCCAGTGGGCATGTTGGTAGAGGGTACTGAGGGTACTGAGTTAGAGCCCTGACTGTACAAACTAATTGTACTTATATAATATTATATAATATGCCGGTGACGGGCAATGATCCTATCGTTAGTGGGGAGGGGTGGGCAAGTTTGAAGCCCTTACTCTTACGGGAATTAGTTAAACTACGAGTTTGAGTACTATGGGCAGGGCAAAGCTGGGAATTTGTATCTGACGGGAGGCGTGCATGGGTAGTCCTTGCAGGTGCGGTGATCACTGTGTCCCCAGTGGTGTAGGGGTCAGCGCAACTGCCTAGAAAGCAGGAGACCCGGGTTCGAATCCCGGCTGGGTACACATTTTCAGCTTTGCCCAATAGCAGTTGAAGTCATATATTCTACGAATATTAAATAATAACAGCTGCAGGATCAGAATGTGACGTCTGTTCTTTCCGAACAGACGCCACATGTATATATGTACTGCAGTACGTTGGCAATTGTTATAAGGGGCAACGTGTTACTGGTATGTAAATGGGTTGGTCGGATTTTATAGCAGTCTGTTATCGGCAGTTTGCTTTTGCGTCATGTATTTGAAAGTTACATTTTTGTTATGTATGAGGGACGATCTTTGCAACAGCCAAAACCACTTCTTAATTTTTCTTTAGATAACCGGTTTCGGCAGTTCAACTGCCACCTTCGGATCTTTCATTTCATTCCTCATATCAGCATTTAACAGCGAAAGCAATTCTAGAAAAAAAGAAAAAAAGAAAAAAAAGAAAAAAAACTGAAGGGAAGAATCCAGTTGTTCATATATGCGGTGGAATAGAATGGGAAGCACTGTGGTACAAAACCGTGAATGATATAACAAGTACTGACGAGACATTGCATAAAATACGAGTTAGTGATAACAACATTTGCAATCAGTGCAAATTAGTGGATACAATTCTCCTGTAACGACCCGATATTAAGTTTCATCCGCAGACGAAAAATAATGTAGTCATTCGGTTACTGGGCAATTACTCCAATTACGTAGTTAATAAGATTGGCGGTGATAATCATTTGGAATTCAGGATGTACATTGTGATGATACTGCTGGCCCTCTCACCTCAATGTTATCGTACGATACCGTCTGCGTCTCACCCGGAATCGTGTGGTCTAACAGTGGTATATGTTGGGTGTGAAGTTAGTTACAAACGAAATAGCGAGCCTAGGAATCAGTGTAGGACAGTGTCTCGGTGATACTGTGATTAGTTAACAAATGATAGATTTCATTAATCAAGAGATTCATATATTCTCTTTCCAGACAGTTCTATAAACATTAGTTTTGTCAGTGTACATTGTTTCAAGAACTAGACAGAAAAGACAAGAAAATCGAAAAGACATAAAAATAAATAGCATTGTATATATGTTAGGCTCTTAAACAAGTTGTGTTGACCAGCTAAATGTGTTAATTAATGTAATAGTCGAGATTTCAATATTGTAATTCTTTGTATATGTTGACTGACGTGAGATTTTGAATCTATTTTCAGAATTGCCAAGATATTTGATAGTTCAATATATGTTAGAAACATGTGTGATGTACTCATTAACTAATTAATTAACATTTAACATTACCCTTTGTTGTGAAACAAAAAGGACTGAGTTACGACTTAAAAAGATATGCGCCTTCTAAAATTATTGTGTGTATACTTTTCATTTTATATTGTGATTATTTTTGTGTACATGAAATGTTTTACTTGTATGTTTGGTAATTGTAAATTATCAGGCTTGATTCCATATTGTAATGGGTGCTCCACAACTGTATTTGATTTGTGGTAATTATTCAGCAATCAGTCGTCATAAATATAAATTCTTTATTTGTTAGCAAATCCGGATTTCGACCACTGTGTGGTCATTATCAATGCTAAAATAAATACAAAAGGGCCACATTATAAGCTAATTGTACAAGTTTCAGTTATAGTCAATGATAAAAATACACACCTTAAAATAAATTAAAATACTTAAAATATCTCGACCTCCATGTAGGAGGTTGCGTTTGTACTGACGCAGCTGTTACAATCCTTACACAGTTGACGTCAGCATGGGTCATTTGTGACTAAGGCGCCGTCTTTAAAGTTTCATATAAATAACAGATTTATATGATGTATATTTATGGTAGAGAAAGTTACATTTTATTGTAATTTTAGTAGGCATTTTAACTTTAAACTGTTCTTTATTAATGAGTCTCGTTTACTGTTTATATATCATTGGTAGTAAAATGTGTACTAAATGGTGTCTTACAATATATATACAGCAACTCTTTTAAATATTGTATATAAAACTGATGATCTGTTAATAATTTTGTTCACAGTCAAAATCATAAAATCAAATGATGTCAATTTTAAAAAGTAGCTGTAGTAGTAAGTACAGTCGTCAGATGGTGCTAACCAACGTCTATCCCAAACTGTCTTAGAGCGTTTATATTATAAAACATGCTTGTCTGTTAGGGTTTACATTAAAACATGGTGGTCGAAATCCGGATTTGCTAACAAATAAAGAATTTATATTTATGACGACTGATTGCTGAATAATTACCACAAATTGTAAATTAGTATATTCAGTTGTTATGAACAATGCATAATGTAATGCCATTATTGTCAATGTTATATATTTGCCTCACCGCTTTGCGTGGGGGAGTTCGAGTTTTGGCGATTGTAAAGTGCTTTGAAATCTATGTTAGTCTGCGTTTTAAAATGGAAGTACTATCAGCTGAGTTCTGTTGCATTGTGTACGTTATGAAGTTGTAATGTTTTGGTGGAATAAGAACCAGTTTGATTGGAAATTAAAGAAGAAGTGGTAAATTGTACGTACGAGTATTTATTTCTACCACGACGCACCAGGTGAATAATTTTGCAGCGAGCAAACCCCCATACATCGTAATGTTGAACAGCTGAGTATCGGTATAATGAATGTCCTGTAACTACTTAATAACCTAGTAAACGTTTTAACATGGACATCGAATTCGCCAAAACATGCAAATACATGAACCATAGGAAGTTATTCGGCAACATGCTGAAAATTATTTTTGATAGACTGGGAATTGGTTAGACGCGAGTGACTGCTCGAAAGCGGGGGTGGACCGGGTCGCGGAAGTGCCGCGGCTGTACAGACAGGTCCCTGTGTCGTGTCCTGGTCAACTCTCACCCAGGTCCGTCAACTGCCAGGCTGTCGACAGAATACGGGATACAAGAGAAGAATTTTTATTTCGACAATCGCTAACAAAAGATGTCACATTAAATGAGAAGTAATACCTGTGATTATGTATTGTTTTAGTTTTGGGAAAAGGCTTAAATTGGTACAAACATAATTATATTTTGAAGCAGACAGAAGTTTTATTTCGTTGATTTGGTTTTTAAGGACAAATGAAGATGCGTCCTTGAGTTCATTAAGATTTTTAAACTGAAGTGAAAATTAATTTAATGTAATATTTGAAGAAGGATACTGGAGACTACTTTACATTTCAAATTTTGAAGAAGAAGAAATAAATGATAGGCAATCAAAAAAAGAAAAAAAATCTTGTAGGGGTCAGCGCAACTGCGTAAAAAGCAAGAGACTCGGGTTTGAATTCCGGCTGGGTACTTAAAAAAGGAAAAGAGAAGATAGCACACTGGTATAATGCCAGGCTACAAATCCAAAGGTCGCGGGTACGATCCCTGCTAGGTTCTAGGATTTTTATCTGTAACTTTCCACTTCTTTCACATCTGGCAGTGTTGCAAATGCGAAAACTATCGAGTAGCTCCGTGGTTCGGAGCCCACGTTAAACTGTAGGTCCCCCTATAACTACATCAAAGGTAACGCCGCGGCCGAGCGTATTGAGGCGCTGTGCTATGATGCGCGAGGCTGTTCCCTGTCGCCGGTTCGCATCCCCCCTCGGGAATTGATGTTTTTGAATGGTAACACATTACTACGACATTACACACTACAATCGATACATATACAGGCTGAATACCCTATATTATTACAAACTAGCTTCGCAACGGTTGTTAAAGAGGGACCTGTGTATATCATGGTTTTCTTATGGTTCCGGACCTAATTCAGCAAAAACAGAATCTTTGTTGGATCGCTCTGTCAATGAACTCAGTTCTCCTAGCCAAGATGTCAAATTTAAATTGAAGTCATTGTCGAAAACGGTGAATGTTCATAAAGTTTTTCATACAAAAAGTGACATTAATTTAAGTCCGTACTCCGGAGCAATGTAAATTCATTGTTAGTTTGTGTTCATAAAGTTAAGACTGAGTTGTGTAATTGCCTGCCTGGCATAAATTTCGTTGAGATAAGAAATAGTAATAATAATAATAGCGCCACGTATTGATTCTATGGCGTAGTGCTAAACTGTTTATCTCTCACAGTACGTCTATGCTGAAGTATTAAAATGTTGCAGTGTTGCACTGGGGACAATGTAGTTATACTGTATGCAGTGCTCCATATTATCGAAAAGTCGACGAATACTGAAAGACTGGTAATTCCATCAACAGAGCAGTTCATGTCTCTTTAAATGTCATGGTGGTGTCAAAGTAAGTCTGGGTAATCGTTGAAGGAATAGTGTCAGCTTATCGTCTGTATACAACTTTCCAATAAATATAGTATTTCCAGTGAATTGTCTTGACTGTGTTAGCAGCATCGGCCACTCTTTCAGCTAATACATGTCCTCACGTCCTGCAGTGATTACTTCGTAAAACACGAAGTTCAAATAGATCTTGTGCAACAGAACTATATATTCAGAAGTCGGATTATAACTCTAAGTACAATTATCTCTGCAAAAGAAGACGTCTTTCTCTATCATAATGTAGACCACACCAAAAGTAAGTCATTACGAATTTTAATCACAATATTGTACCGAACAATTGTGAAAGCAGGGAGGTTTCTGATGAGTTTGTCGCTTCCTTGTGTATATTATCTCTAGTAGAAGGCACAGAGCAGAAATATCTCTGGAGTGAGCATTGAGATGTGCAGAACAGATATTCTGTCCAGAAGATTAAGGTGGAAATATCACCTGGTATTGGGAAAAATCTACTTGGTCCTTTTTTGTTCGGTTAAGTCGGGTGACTATGTGTAAATGGCCCTTTTAGCGACGCTTCCTCAACTTTCTTGTTGCTTCTGTGACTCATTTATTTAGATATTATTTCATGTTACGTGGTTGCTCTGCGAAAAGGAGGTGCGGTACAAACCAAACGTAAGAGCAAATAAATGAGCGGAAAGAGTGCCTTTGTCTCAAAATCACTTGGTAATTTCAGCTTAATGTTGAGAAGATGCATAGAAGCCAATGCCCACTCCATAAATATTATATACAATTTAGTGGTTATACCCATCAAAAAATGCACTTCTTTTCTTTCGACGACATTGCAAAGCATGTGGGATACAGCTAGGTAGAAAAAAAATATATTTTGTGTCCTACCTTGGCTAAACTTTAATTGCAGTGGCAGCGGTTTAGTATATTAACGTTGGCAACGGAATATTCGCTTTAGGGGGATCATTAATTTACTGATCTGAACTACTTTAATTATTTATTTCATTATCAACGCTAAGAATAATTCCCCTCTTGGTACGTGACTGATGTTTCAAAAAGGATTCTACGGCCGTTACCAACATCAATACGCTACACCGCTGCCGTAAGAAAAATCATAGCCCATGTTTCAGTGTATTACACTTTAGTTATGAGAATAAACAACACAGCATCGCCATCTATTAGTTATTTGGTATACTATGTCAGTAACAGCGCCTCTATCGCATCTTTACTATACTACGCTGCAATTCAAGTATCGCATACACCAGAAACTACAACTTACGGTATCTTTTCTTCCCCTCATCCGATTTTGATGAAATAAAGCTTATATGTTGCGGCAAGGTACTCTCAGTTAACCTATGAAACCCCATGAAAGTTCGTGTAGTACTCTTGGTTATTTGCTGTACTACAACATATTTATAATCATAGTATACACAAAAAATTCAAATTACGATATCTTTCCCTCCTCTGATCAGATTTTGGTGAAACGAAGCCTATGTTACTCCCCAAACTATTCTCAATGTACCTGTGGAAATCCAAGAAAGTTCGTGTAGTTCTTTTGGAGATTACCCTCAACAAACAGACATAGACGATGGCTTTTAAGCAAATCATTAAATTATGATATCTTTGGTTTCTATGGTCCACTTTTAATTACTGAATCCTTTATGTAACCGCACGATGTTCTAAAGGTACGTGTGAAAACTCCATGAAAATTCGTCAAGTAGTTTTGGAAATATAGGTGTTCAAAGAGACAGATAAACGGTCTTAGATAAAAAAAAATGAAAGTACGATATTATTTTTTTTCCGTGATCCGACTTTTATGAAATGAAGTCTGTATATTGCCCAGTTACGCTCAAGTTACCTGTGAAAACCCCATGCAAATTCGTGAAGTAGTTTTGGAGTTAAGAGGTTTCTAATAGTTGAAAAAACAGACACGACGGTTACTGAAAACACTTAAAATTACGATATCTTTTTTTCTGTGATCCGATTTGAACAAAATTATGCCTATATGTTGACCCAAACGTTTCTCATGTTTCCTGTAAAAACCGCATGAAGATTTGTCCAGTAGTTTTGAAGATAGAAGGGAACAGCGACAGCTCTACATTTACAGATTTATTATTAGTGTAGATATTGCGGAAACTGAAAGTGCGATTATGTGTAGTTTTCACTGAATTTGTTAGTAGTCAGGGGCTCGTACTTTTATCTAACAACCAGATTGTAATATTACTTAAAAAGTGTATTTTTATGCAAATATACAGTTTTTAAATGGAACAACGGTTGTTTCTATCATGCACTGGATATTTTGACACCAGCTGTGTACAAGAATTTTGAATCACGTTTAGTTTGGCAGCTACAACTGTTCAAAGTTTCTGGGCCGGAGGCTGCGATAGTGTAGCTCATTGGCCGAGTGGCTAGCCACTGGGGCACGGTCCACTGTCTCAGTCAGTGAGCTACGCTGCCAAACTAAAGGTGAAAAAAATGTCATTCAAAATTCTTTTTACACAGTTGGTGTCAAAAATTCCAGTGCATGATAGAAACAGGCATTTGAAAAATTGTATGTTTGCTTAAGAAATACACTTCCCAGGTATTTTTACAATCTGTTTATTGGCTAACAACACGCGTCCTAGACTAACAATCTGTTCCATTAAAACCGCACATCAATCGTACTTTCCGTTTCCACAATATTTGCGGTGCAAGTATTAGGTGATTCACTCTGTATACATGAAATAAATACAGGAATGCCTTCTTTACAAATGCCTTCGTAAAATTTTCAATGTTGGTTGGCAGAACGTATCCTAGAAAATCGACAGAATTTTCTGTTTTATTCTGATGTAGGTGATATTTTAAATACTTAGTCATCAAAACAATAGGAAGGTCACTGCCTACTTAAAATTTCATACGGTGCATAGAAAAGGGTATATACACAATACTTCACAGATAACTGGCCTCGGTGGGCGATTGTACTGCGGCGCGCCAGTCAGTCTGTTCAAATTAAATGTTTTTAAGGCTTATGGGACTTACCAACTACTTATGAACTACTTACCAACTAGGACGGCACAAATATCCATGCCGGAGGGGGGATTCGAACCCCCGACCGTAGTGGCCAGTCAGTCTGCACGGCCACTACAGTCAGGGGTTCGAATCTCCCCCTCGGGCATGGATATTTGCATCGTCCTTAGTATTAGCTATTTCATAAGTACTTTGTAATCTTAGGGACGGAGGACCCTGTAGTTAAGTCCCATAAGCTCTACAAACGTGTTAACATGTGACTTCACTGATAACGCTGAAATTTAACAGAGTTATATAACAGAGGAGGGGAGACAACTGATAAGGTGGAGGAGGAGTTCAAAGAAGAGAGGAGTAAGTGATTGGCAATGAAAGGGGGAAGTAGAGGTGGGCAGAGAATGGAGTAAGACAAGATGAACAGAGAGAAGGGAGATGAGACCATTAACAGTGATAGAGTAGGATGGGGGGAGATGAGTTTAAGAATTGGACAGAGAGATAAGGGGAGAGAAAGTGGGTAGAGAAACAGAAGGGAAAGAGAGATAGACTAGCTAAACATGGGAATAAATGTTGGTTTTGCAGCCAGTTATTAATTAATAGTATTCGTAAATAGCCTCTATTCCTAATTGTTACCCAGGTGGAATTAATGTTCAAATTCTACAAAAATCGATGTACATATGTATTTTATTAAAATTCTCTGACAGATTAAAACTGCGTGCCGGAATCGGGATTCTAACTGGAGCCCTTAGACTTCGCAGGCAAGTTATCTACCGACTGTTCTCTTCTGGCACGCTTCACGGCCCGTCCTCACACTGCTATAGCTCGTGCAAGAAGTCGTGGCCCGTGCGCAGAAACACATTTTGGAGCTGTGCGCAGGGCGAGTCCATTCCTTTGTTTGTCAGGGGCGACTGACTCAGTTGCACGTTGCCAGATGGGCCGTACACTTATGGCCGGTTTCGGAAACAGTAATTACCTGTCCCGTTATAGTTATCTGTGGGTTACCTGAACGTTAAGTACAAAATGGGTTTCCGAAACAACAGTTACCGTCACAGCCATAGTTACCTGTCCGTTAAAGATAAATGTGCGTTCCCCTGGGGTTACCTAGACGTTAAATTTAATTTTAACTATATCCGATACGTAGCGCTAGAGGGCTTCCAAACGCAAGTCCAGAAGTTAATTAACAGTAGTAATTTGTTTGTGTTTTTATGACTAGATTCCATATAATTTTAAAATTTTTGATGCTGAAGAATGGAAATTCTTTTATCATCGTCGTCACCGCCGTCTTCTTCTTCTTATTCTGATGCTTCGGACAGTTGTTCAGAAGAAGAAAACTTAGCTGTCCTCGGCACTGTTGAAACACCACGTGTCAGATGATAACAATTTCATCTGCGTAATGAGAGCGAATTCCATGTGCGTTTCAAAATAATAATAATAATAATAATAATAATACTGACAAATGACATTGCCGGGTTCGAACGGGGAAAACGCGGAAAACAACATTCCGGGTTAAATTTTACATCGCGCTCGGCGGACGCGAGAGATAATGTTGACAACGGGTGATGTTTGCATTAGCTGCATCTCCCTCGCGATTGGTCAAGCAACATCTCGACACTGAGTACCAGTGGCCAACGTTATCTCTCGCGATCGCCGATCTGCATGTAAAATTTTACCACATCCAAATCACAAAACTTTCAATTAAACATAAAGATGCTTCCCTTTGCAATAGTGTTCTGCCGTGCAATTGCCATTACGATCAGTCAATGTTTCAAGTGGTCAGTGTTTTTTTTTTTTATTTTTTTTTTATTTTTATTTTTTTTTTATTTATTTTTTTTTTTTTTTTTTTTTTTTTTTATTACAACGTTGGGTTCGGGTAGGTGGATGGGTGTACGTAAATTGACCAGTCTGTGTTGTGGAAAGTAATGTCACATATCCAGAACAATGGGAAGAGGAAAACTTAAATTCATAAAAATATTTGTTGACAACAGAAATAATACGTGTGATTTTATTGTTAACCCTGTTTTCGTTGTTGTTTGTCCTGTTTTCCTTTTTAAAAAGAATACAGCTCTCTGAGTTGCCTTACCGTTTTCTCTCCTGTTTGTTTAACGAATTGTACAGTTTTGTAACAACTTCGAATCGTGTTGTTTTTCCAAGATAGTCAAACCATCTGCCTTTTCATTTACTATAACTACTTTCCTTTCTAAAATCAAGTCGGTCAAAAGATTTTTCTCAATTAGTCAAATTTTTTCTCGCTTGTCGCCCATTGCCTTTGGAAACAGAAAAAGAAAACTCGTAACAGCTATACAAACGAAGACGCGTCTTCGATTTCACTTAATAATCGATAAAATTCGAGTAATTGCGATTTTCGGTAGTAGTGCCATCTGTTATCTGTTGAGACGTACTATTTGCTCCGACAGAAGGAATAGTTACCTCATAGTTAACTAAAGGTCGTTGAAATCAGCTACGGGAAACCGAAGGAAGTTATCTGGCATGTTATATTTTAACGTGACGGTAGCTAACGGCACGGTAACTATAGTTTTTCAGAAACCGGGCATTAGTCTGTTAAGCCGGCAGTCAACTACGCCCCGCGACCAGTAGACAACACGCAACAGAGGATGCCGCCTCTTCAAAACAAAGGAATGAACTCGCCTAGCACCCAAGTTGATATACTTCTGCATTACCCTCCTACTTCCCCAGTTTCATAGAGCTTCCACTGCAACTCTTGCAGGACTAGCACGCCTCGAAGATGGAATGTGGTTAGAGGCATGGCTTGGCCATGGAGTAGAGGATTTATCCAGAACTAGAGTTGGCTACTGATTTGATGTTTCGACTTAGTGAATCGAGTCACCGAACTGGTAGACTGAGTCGAAACTTGAAGCGGCACTGTTTCTAAACAACGAATCTTGTGATTCATGTATCGGACGCTACGTACCGTTAACATGCGTTTTGTTGTCCGTCTGCCTGGGTGAGTTCAAAACAGCGCCCAGGCGTGAAAGGGGTTGAAGTTGTTCCCCAATCGCGCCACGCGAGATTTTGAATTATGCAACCCTTCAACTGAGGTTTGGGATACCACCGAGAAAAGATGTGAAGTCCTTCGGTGTTTTGAGGTAGTTTCGCGTGAACTAAGCGTTTTTATGCATTGTGCCATGTGAACGCATCTTTTCAAAGCAAGTGCAGATAATTTCAGTAAGATCTAACTGCATTCTCAGTAAGGAGTTGTCAAAAATACGTTTTTGAATTTCAATTTAAAGAAACTATAATTGAATCTCTTTCATTTGACTGACTGAAGATGAATCTGATTATCAGAATACCTATCTGGACATTGAAAAATTATAGTTCAGTTTTGAGGTTTCGTCACGTAAATTGTGAAATGTGTTTCGTTGTGTTTATACTTGTAGTAATATCTTTTGATTGAATTAAATATGTCCTTGTAACAAATCTTAAATATGTTGTTTATATTGATTGGTTAGAAAAGTTATTCATTTCTGGATGCACGTAGACATTTGAGCCATGATCTTTCTTGTTTTACTTAAACTTAATTGTGTGATTTTGAAGGTTAGAAAAAGTTTCATGACTTCGGCATTTGAACATTACTGTTTTGTACTTCCTTTGTTACATTACTTAGTAAACGTTTATGCTTTAATACGATTGTAAAATCGTAAAAGCAAACAAATTCTGTGCCGTTCAGTTCAGTCTACTGAAGAACGTATTAAAGCCCCGTTGATATTTCATAGATGTTTTGTCTTTGCTTTATCGTGCTACCACAGTCTAATATATACAGTCGCGACACTACCGCTGATTTTTGTTATACTAGGCGACTGCAGCGCTCCTTGCGGACGTAAAGCCACGTTGCTCTGTATCGTATACGAGACGTGTGTTTGTTGTGTGTTTTGGTGTACGAAATGGTTTTTACGAAGGGAAGCGTGTGTAGTGCAATAAATTGCAGCAGCAACAACAACAAGAATACGTCTCATTTATCATTCTTTAGGTTTCCTACAGAGCCTGAGAAGTATGTGACATCAAGATTCGGTAATGCTTATTTACAATTATCTTGTGAGCAACAGACACATATTGAAGATTATTTCTTTTTAGGATCAAGATCTTTTGAATAAAGTTGGCGCGTATTTACATGATAATGTGAAGTTCTGCTCGCTACACTTCGATGCAAACCAGTTCACGAATGATGAACGGAAGAAGCTGGTGTGGAATGCTGTGCCTACATTGTTCGATGTTGCAAACAAACCACCGAAACTGGGAATAAAGAGGAAACTACCGCAAAGACGCGATAATATATAGGCGGAAGAAATTAAACTGTGTTATGAAAAACGTATTACGACTGTGGTTGCTGCTACATCACAGCTAGAAACATTTTTGTCTGGGCATTCGAAAGTAATTCACTATTATGGCAAATTTAAAAGAAATGTATGAAAAAGAAGTGTTCATTGTTACCGTTAATTATGTTTGAAAGGTTACATGTTTTCTGTTTTATCTAATGGAAACCAAGGTCTAACATATAAACCTATTTAACTGAAACCACAGAGCCGTCTTATTTTACAGACGATTTCGCCCCGCCCCCTCCCACTCCTTCCTCATCAACGAACCATATAATGACAGACTGTGATACTGACTTAGGACCATTCATATAATATGACATTTAGACTGTCGTGTAATCGACGTAATATTATTTTAAAATATCATATAAATGAAATAACCTCGTAGCAAAATTATATTAGAAGAACGTTTCATAGCCAGTGGGTGTTCTCATAACTAGAAAGCAGGGGAAAAACATTGTTTCGCACCTTTTAACACCGGGAAGGCTAATTACATGCTTCTCATGTGCGAAATACTGTGTTTACCAGCAAAGTAAGGTGCAATGTCTGAAGAATTTCGTCATAAATATGTTGCAGTTAGCGTCATTTTATTCACGAGTTTTTATTAAATTTACATTTGTTGATATTCAACTGACCCATAGAAGTTCTATTATAGGCTTGTCTGCACAAAATACTGTGTTTATCTATCACTACCGGCAAGGTAAGCTGCAAGCAATTTCTAAAGAATTATTTCGTAACATATTGCACAATTGCAGTTCGTGCCCGATCACAACGAGTTTTTGCTCGGTTTACGTTTCTTTTACACTCAGTCATGTGTCAAGATACTTAAATAAAGCTTGGAATGCAAGAATATATACAATATTTAGCAAATCATACATAAATGTAATTACAAGCGGGCATTATTAATGTTTCGTATAGGACGTTAAAGGACAGCCGGCTTTACGACCGCTTGGAGCGCTAGTGTCGCTCTAAGTGTCCGGCGGTAACAGCTTTCACAGCAGTGAGTGTCGCGACTGTATTTATTAGACTGTGGTGCTACTGTGCCGTGCCCTGCAGCTTTCTCGGCTCACGCGAATCAGCGGAGGTAGCGGGACGCAGGACTTATCGTGTTTTGAGTGCCGAAGCAGTGAGTCCACTCACTAGACTTAGATGGTCCGTATGTTTCAAAACAGTCAAATGATCCGGATTGCCCGTCACTATTCAGAACGATGACATTCACATGTACCTTATCCAACATCGTCAATTGGTTCCAACATCTACATGAGCAATGCAAGTAATTACAAATTGATTTTCATTAAAATACACCATTTTACTATTTGCAGCTGCGAGAGGAAGTCATTCAGAAAGAATAAACCCGTGTTTGCACATAATTCTGTGTGTTCCTAATTGATGTCTATAACATGGCTGCATAATTCTGGTCTCTAGAATTACTTTCTCAATTCTTATTTTGCGATACATGGTCTACTCCAGGGATTTTACCATCCAGATATTTTCACCCCCACATTTTTCGACATTGTCAATTTTGCTCACAATGTAATGCATACATATCGTCTGATTTTCATATATTACATTCATGCGTGTCTTTGTTGTGAATATGTCTTTGAGATAAAAGTAACGTCAGTACTACATTTGCTGTGAAATATGTTTCAAGAAATAGCTCGAAGATTATTATTTCATCCAAGATTAATTTTTGGCACCGGAAGAGCTTAAAACTAAAAACTGCTCACTTCTTTAAAGTTCCTTGAGCAAAAGCGGAGTGTATTACGAATTACTTGTGTAACTCGTCGGAACTTTCTATGGAGACATGTATCTTCATATGCAGCAGGGTGGTCGGAAATTCCCCTTACAACCTTCTAGGACTTGTAGAGGGTAGTGAGTACATAACATTTTGAATAGGAACCCATGTCTGTAAACGTATCGTTTCCGCTCCACGACGGTTTCAATTAGATGATTATCTCATCCACTCATACTTGAGGAATATAATTAGCCGGCTGCGGTGGCCGAGGGGACTGAGGCGCTCCAGTCACGGTCTGCACGGCCACTACGGTCGGGGGTTCGAATCCCCCTCGGGCATGGATATTTGTGCCGTCCTTAGTTGTAGTTAGTTCATAAGTAGTTTGTAAGTTTAGGGACTGATGACCCCGTAGTTAAGTCCCTTAGGCTTAACAAACATTTGAACATTTTTGAATGTAATTAGGCGTTACCCAGTCCAGGGTCGCGATATTGAGATATATTTATTTTCGATAAAATCTACAGTTGATTCCGTTCAGAATTATCTAATACAACTTCGGTGTTTGTGTGTGTGTGTTTGTGTCTGAATGAATACCGATATATGTGATAAATTCCAAATCAATAAATTCATGCTGTCAAATTAATATCATAAAATAAATCTACATTACTGATCGTCTAAGTTTGTGTTATCGCGTTGGAAGTCTATTTTGTATGTGGTGGTTATTTGGTAAGCCAGTTTCAATATTGTAAATTAAAAGATGTTTGTATCAATTTAGTAGACACACTGGTCTAGTCAGAGACACAATCTTTGACGGTCAGATTGGTCGCTGGGACGCGAAGGTGGTGTGAAGTAGTTGGATCGTGGTCACAGAGCAACAGGAAGTCATTAATCAGGAGTAATTACGTGGTTATGGGCACAGTGGAAGTAATCAGGAAGAAGGGGCATACATAAAATTTTCTTCTGGTGGCGGGTTAGGGGGAAGGTTCAGAGCGAGAGCTATATTGAGGTGCCTTCGAACAGTTAACAGGTGCCAAACCTGTGCCGCGGTCGCCCCCTCCATAAAACAAACTTTTGATTTTTTTTATGAATTTGGAAAATTGTGTGAATAGTTGATAAAAGAATAAAGCGTTATTGTAAAATATTGCAGACATGAGGAGCGGTCTTTACTGGTGGTTGATTGAAAATGATGGGCGTCCACCTGCCGAAATACTGGCTGTTGTGGAAGACGTTGCCCAACTATAAACTACATTCCCCTAAATTATTTGAACATTACATACGGAATAAGCCCAATTTTCAGAGCAAAAGTAATGGCTGTAGGGATTAGTAAATTAGAAATACCTTCCATGCTACCACATCTGGCTCGTTATTTGTCAAAACTGGAAAGCCTTCAGAGAAATAACATATAGCGGAGTCCAGGGAAATGGCGCCACCTTAAAGGAAACCAGTTTTTTTTTACCTCATTAAAAGTGCGTCTTTTTCGTATAGAATATAACTACAGCTTCACTAGCTAATACTGCATTTTTCATCCATGTATCTTGTCAAGTATTATAGTTAAAAGGTATATTGTGAAAGTATATGCAGTGGTGCCATTACCCTGGGAATCAAGGATAAACCTACATGATGAATGAGTAGTAGCAAGTGTTAAAACTGTTGTAATTTATACTTATCATTCTTCTACAGGGTGTCCCAGCTATCTTGTCCACCCAAAATATCTCTGGAACAATAACAGCTATTTGAAAACGACTTTCAATGTACGGCTGAGGCCCATGAATGTACATATTTGGATACATTCTAAAACGAAAACAATTGTTTTTTTTTAATACAAACTTATGTTTTTTTAATGGACACCCTATATTTTTTTCTTCAGCAATCCATAGCATGACAAATCACATAAACAATGGCGTTGATTGCATCGCAATATTCCAATTATATTGTGTCCATTTAAAAAAAAAAAAAAAAAAAAAAAAAAAAAAAAAAAAAAAAAAAAAAAAAACATAAGTTTGTCTTAAAAAACACATTTTCTTTCGTTTTAGAATGTTTCCAAATATGTACATTCATGGGCCCCAGCCGTACATTGATACCGGTGAAATTCGTTTTCCAATAGCTGTTATTGTTCCAGAGATATTTTGGGTGGACAAGATAGCTGGGACATCCTGTATATCAAACATTTACAAGGCTTCAAGTACTTGTCGATGTAAAATTTAAATAAACATAAATTTTATATTTTGGCTTGATTAAGACACCACAGAAGTCAGAAATATAGTTTTTGCACTTCAAAACTACCAAATTATCTACATTCTGCAAGTGCCCATTTCAGAAAATGTGTATATCTGTATTACACTTCTTCAAAAAAACATGTTCAAATGGGACTTAACTACGGGGTCATAAGTCCTTAAAGTTACAAACTATTTATGAACTAATTAAGACTAAGGACGTTTATTTATTTATTTACCCTTCTTGCGAACCAGCTGCCTTTGGGTATATAGCTGGTCGTGATTACAAAATCTATGTGATACATTTATGCGACTATGATACATTATTTTCTTTATACATTTACAGTAATTAGATAAATAATACAAAGAAAATCGTAAAAACTTATCATAAGGAAAATAGAAAGGCAACTTAAAAACATCAACTATTTTAAGAAGAGAATAATAGAAGATAGGAAAGATTGCTTTGAGTGACAGTCTGAAGAATAAGAGAGGAAAGTCCAGGGTGGGAGGCCTCGGAATTTACTTCGAGCCCTGCCATCCTGGAGTTTTCTCATTTTGAGACTCTTATGATTGGCTATATCTGTAGGTTATATTTCGCAAGTATTTATACGTCCTCTGTGTCGGGGCTGTCATCTGTGGTGTAATCTGTACTGTTTGTGCTTTCAGTGTCAGATTCATCGTAAGTGTTTTGTCTTCTGTTGTGGGCGTTTCGTGTTGCATTACGTCTTACGTTCTGTGTGTACTCGTGTTTTTTTTTTTTGTAGTGAGACTTCGTCCGTCAGCCTGTTCATTATGTCCCATCCGTTCTTATCTCGTATTAGTTCGTTTAGGTCTTTAGTCGTGTCAAACATAGTGTGAGTGTGTGTTTTGTAGAGCTGACAGTATATGACAGTGTGTTCTGGGGTCCCAATTTCTCCACACGTACAGCATGGATTGTCACTGAGACCTACACGTGTGAGGTGTGTGGGGTAGGGGCCGTGTCCCGTTAGGAAGTGGATCATACCCCGGCTGGGATTGATATGACCCATTCGAAGACGTTCCCTTATATTCGGGAAAAAGTCATAGACACGTCTTCCTTTCTCGCAGTTTTCCCATTCCCTTTGCCATGTGTCCATTCTCCATTTAATTAGTTGCCTCCGTTCTGTTATCTCTTGTCCAACAAGTTCGTGGACCTTGTCGTATTTCCCCACCTTCAGCCAGTACATAGCAGCTCTTAGTCGTATGGTAAGGTCTATTAGTGGTATCCCCAGTACCACGCAGAGTACTTCGTCTGAGGTAGTGTTGAAGGCTCCAGTTAGCCTTAATAGGACACTTCGTTGACCTTTCCTAACAGTGGCAATGTTGGTCTGTAGTGCCAGACGCTGTGCCCATGAACTGGCCGCGAAGCAGATTACTGACTCGAAGAGGGCTATGTGATATGTACGTAGTGTTTGTGTAGGTAGTCTGTACGTTGTGGTGTTTAGCCTGGCAAGTTTTTGAGTCATCTTGGTGGCCCTGTCGGTCGTCAGTCGTATATGTACATTAAAGGTCAAGCGTTCGTCCAATTGGACGCCAAGATAACGTGTATTGTGTTTCCTGCGTATTTTGATGTTGTTGTGTTTTATTGTTGGGTCCCTGATTAGGGTTCCTTTTAGTAATATGTAGACTGTCTTATGTGCTGCCATCTGTAATTTGTTCTGTGTGCACCATTGTCCTATAGTTGCCAGAACATGTGTTGCCTTGTGTTCTAATTGCATTCTCGAGTCAGCTGTAACCAAAACAAGTAGGTCATCTGCATACGCGACAGTGCCTTTGACCAACTCCTGTTGCCCCAGTAGGTTCAGGAGTGGTTCAAAGGTTATGTCCCAGAAGACGGGTCCACAGATCGATCCCTGGGGGCACCCTTTGGTGATTTGCTTTACTACCTTTTGAGAGTCCTTACGCCATTCGACTGCCCTATTTTTGCAGTAGTCTAAAATACTGTTATAAAGGGCCTTAGGTACCCTTAGCTCCCGTAGTCTTGTGAACAGTGCCGGCCACCAAAGATTATCAAAGGCGCCAGCAATATCCACAAGAATGGCCAAAGCGTATTTGAGTGTTGTTGAGTGGACCATATCAGTTGCCGCATGTAGGGCGTCATCAATTGACTTGCCTCGTCTGAAACCATACTGCGTAGGATTAAGTCCTAGTAGCTCCCTGTGCGACTGTATACGTTCGCACAAGAGACGTTCCTGGATCTTAGCCAGGTTGTTAATTAGGCAAATTGGCCTATAGGATTTGGGGTTCAGTGGGTCCTTGTCAGGTGCTTTTTTAATGATCACTGCATTTGCCAGTTTCCAGGGAGCAGGTACCCGTCCCAGCCGTAAGGCGTCATTTAATAAGTTGGTCATGAAGGGTATGATCTGTGGTGCGGCCATTTTGATGGTTTCCGAGTAAACTCCATCAGGGCCTGGTGCTTTCCTGTTTTTTAGTTTGGAGATTGCAATGGCAACCTCTTCCTGAGCAAAAGGAATGGTGACGGCATTGTTGTCATATTCAGTGTTGGTGTTGTGTCTGAGTGTTGTGTGGAACGCATCATCATCTCTGTTGGTGTCGTCAGGTAGGAGTTTGTTTAGCAGATATTCTGCTGAACTTCTCCATCCCTCGGTGTTTGTGCCGTCTTCACGTTTCAGTGTCGATAGAACAAAAGGTGTTTTGATGCGTTCCGTGCAAATTTTAAAAGGTTCTCCCCATATGTTTGTTTGTATCTGTTGTTTTATGTGTGTGTTCCAGTGTTGTTGTCTGGTCTGCAAGAGTGCGTCTTTGTAAGTCTTTTTGGCTGTCAAATAGAGTTGTTGCCAGTATCGTTTTTCTTGCTCGGTTTTAGCCCTTTGGTACCATGTTCTCTTACGTCTTGAGTCCTGTCTTAGTGCAGTTAGTCTGTTGTTCCAAGGGGATCTATTTTTGTTCAGTTTTGCAGTCGGTACGGAGGAATTTTGCGCTGTCTGTAATATAGTCGTCAGAGCATGAGCTCTTAGGTCCACCGATCCCATTAATTCATTTATATGAGCGTCCTCTATTATATGTTGTAATTTGCTTCTATCCGCTTTGTTAAAACACAGTCGTCGTTGTGTCTCGTCGTTGTGTGTACGTGTAGATGTTATGTGTATTATGATGGGATTGTGGTCGCTATGGATGGCACCGTCAAGTACCCGCCACCCCGTCACTAGTGGAAGGGTTTTGGAGTTGACAACTGTAATGTCTATACGACTACTAGTTCCACCTGGTCCTCTGTAAGTAGGCGGTTGGTTGGGTGAGTTAGCCACGAATAGGTTATTGAGGTCAAGGTGTTGGTTGACCATTTCCCCTTTGACATTAGTTGTGTTAGAGAACCAACGAGTGGACCAGGCGTTTATGTCCGTGGCAATGATTAAGTGCCTGTTATTAGTAATATTGGATAGGCAGTCTATGTAGTGTAGATAGGGCTCAATGTCGTGCGAATATTGCGCATACATTGAGGCAACTACCCACTTAGTCCTTCCTATGATTATCTCCACAGTGACAAGGTGCGTGGTACAGAGGTGAGATATCTGTGTGATGGTGTATTGCGGATTAGTGACGATTATGGCTGCCTTAGCGTCCGTATGGTGAATGGTTGTGTATTTGTGAGGCATTCCTGTAATTTTGCCGTTTCTTAGGTGTGGTTCCTGGAGGCACACAATGTCCACTTCCTGTTCCTCTATTAACCTGGTTAGTTCCATACAGGCGAGTGTACTACCTTGTGCATTTAGTTGTAGAATTTTCATGGGTAGTGGGTCCAAACCATGCATCTGGGACCCTCAAGTGTAGGATCTAGGTACACCCTCCCGTATGCCCTAGCCATGTCTCGGTAGGCTTCCTCCAGGTTGAAGCTTTCGCCTCTCCTGGAGCAAGCCTTTCTAAGGATGTCACAGAGTCCAAGTCCGTCTGTGGGGAGATTGAGTGCCTTCAAGACTAGTCTGTCAGTTTGTTCTGCTATTGGGTAGCAGACATTGGCTCCTTTAGGGTGCATTTGTCTTGTCACTTGTCTTAGGGCTGCCTGAAAGGTATGTGGATTTTCCAGTCTTGATAGTTTTGCATTTTCCTCCATTGTCCGGTAGTCAAGTTCATATTCAGCTCGTCGTCGTTTGTCAAGGTCTAATTCTATTACTAAGTTTGTAGGTTGTGTGGTATTAGAGTCAGATACAGTGGTGTCAACCTTGTCAGTATGGGTTATGTCGTTGTGAGTAATTTCTGTATTAGTTGTCGTTGTTGGTGCCTCCAGGTTTGGTTGTGTGTTGGTGTATTGGTGTGTATTTGTGTTGTTTTGTGTAGGTGTATATTTACCACTTGAGTCAATGACACCCCCCGACACAAAGGCGATCGGTCTTATTTTGTGTTTACATTTGTCTACGTTATATATTTTTGGTGTGGAAGCGTATAGAGTGAAGTTTTTTTTAGTGATTGTTATTTCTTTAGGGGTACTATTTATTTCATCCTCCTGTATGTTCTCATCTGTTATGTCTAGGCCTTCCTTTATTTCCACTACTCTTTTGGCTACTTTGTTTAGGTTGACTGCGAAAAGATCCTTTGTTTTTATGTAATCTATGTTACTGTCTGTGTGTAGTGTTGGTTCTGGTTTTTTGGTGTTGAGGCTTTTAGATTTTTCATCCTCCTTAATGTCTACTTCAAGGATCTCGATACCATTTTCTATTTCTTCTACTTGCTTAGCTAGGTTTTTTAGGTTGGCAGTGATCCTATCCTTAGGTATATTGTGACTTTGGGTGTTGTAAGTTATATTTGTTTGAGTTTCCATGTCGGCTGTTTGTTTATCCTCACGTGGTGTTAGTTCATTACTACCTAAATCTACATCTAGTTCATTATTAACAAAACCTATATCTACAGTGTTAGTAAGAGTTAGATCTATTTCTAATTCTTCTATTCTATTTAATTTGTGCAATCATACTATCAAGAAAGCATCTTTTGATTATTCTGGCGTCTTCATGGTTTATGGCGCCGCGCCTACTCAGGTCCTCGACGTATTCTGCAGCGTACAGGAACTGCTGTTGTGCGACGTCTGAGGCGACCAGGGACGGGATGCAGCCGAGGTCCAGTTCACCGACCGGCGGTGGAATGAAGCCCATCTGCCGCCGCCACGCGATGGCGCGCTGCCATGAGCGTGCCCTGGTCGACGGTGACTTCTTCCTCTGTTGAGGGGGGTGGTGTTGTTGAGGTTGTGGGTTGTAGTGGCTTCCTGGTAACTCTTGTTGTTGGTTATAATCCATAATCGGTGTTATTTATTATCTTGTCCAAGAGGTGCTTATGTGTTACACAGTCTGGTCCTCCTTTGTGGCTACATGTTCGTTTGCGGTACATGCACGGAATGCATGCGACTTCGTCATTTTGACAGTCAGCTTTGACGTGCCCTGGTTTGGCACATCTGTAGCACACAGGTTCTTTTAACTTGCATTGCTTAGTTGAGTGGCCCAGATATTGACATGTATAACATCTTGATACTCTAGCGAAGTCTTTAACTTTTAGGGATTCAAAATCAATATATACTCGTTCGGCCTTGATAAGAATGCACCATATTCTGGGGCTAACTTCAAGTACATTGTTGGCCTTATTGCTTGTTTTCCGTCCGGTTTTGAATTTAAGACATGCCTCTTTGTTAAATTCGTCCTTGGGGATGTGGTCTCTGAGATTTATTTCGTATAGTTGCTCCATAAATTCTTCATCCTTAAGGTATGTTGGAACCTGATGGATTATAAGCATTGGTCTCCTCTTTCTAGATTCCTCGCATTGTATATTTCGAAGGGTGGCGGTCTTCTCAGCAACCTTAGCAGCGTCAGCCTTAGTAGCCGTTTCCACGATTACAGTGTTGGTAGTTGACCTGATTCCCTTGATTTTGACCCTGTCTTCTTTTGGATTGATTGTTCTGGTTATTTCGGCCATCACCTCTTTAGTCGATTTTTTATCTGTTGCCTTGAAAAACAGGACGTTTCCCTGTTTTTCTTTAGCCCTCTGTATTCTAGTTTCGATGGCCGACGACTGCCTCGGTGTTTGCGACGGGGCTGCTGCCATCATTGCATACGTGGGTGTCTGACTGGTCGTCCTGATTATCTTGTTTTCTTCTTTTAATATTCGTAGCTCTGCCTCCAGCTTGGCAACTTCTTCCTCTTCTGTGATTTTTCCTTGTAATTTTTGAATTTCGTCCTGTAGTTTTCCATTCTGAACTTTTAAACTGATAATGTCCAAATCCTTCGAATCCAGGTCGCCGATCAGTTTGTTGTTTTGCTCCTTCAGTATGTCGATTTGACCCTCCAGTCTGGCAAGTTGCAGGCTTTCGGCTGAGTCCAAATCGTGTCTTGATATTTGCACATTGGCGATTTCAAGGGCCTTATTGAGTCTTTTGTTCTCGTTTCTCAATTCAATGATTTGTCCTTCAAGTTTTGATTCACGGAGGGCAGCCTGTACAAGGTATTTTTTGATGTGTGGAATGACACTGGTGCTTAACTTTCTAATTTTTAGCTCCTCTGTTAGGTCTTTGATGTAGGCGTCAACATCCGCAAGTTTGTCCTCGCACACACTTGTTTCGCTTTTGACGGAATCAAAGGAGTCTCTTCTTGTACTAAGCTTTTTGGAGATTGGTGTCGACTCCATGTTGGACGTCATGTTGGACGCAAGACCGTAGCGCCTCCGGCGGCGTCGTCCGCCGCTGACCGCAGCCGGGCAGCGACTGAGGCGACGGGCCGCGCGGCGCCGCGCCTACCCCGCGGCACTCGCCACGCCACAGAATAGGTAACATACAGAACGGAAAGCTGGAGGCGGCGCCTTTGATCTGTATGTTACCAAGCGTTGCGCGCGACGCCATATTGAAAAGCAGTAAACGCGGAACTATAGCCACTTGGTACTTTGGCTGGAAATGGACCTTTTACGATCTGCAGCTAACCTCACCGCTTTTAAGAAAGGAAATGGTTTTTCATTATGCTCTCCTCTATTTTGCGCCCTGTTCTTGCACCTAATTGTAATCCAAAGAAAAAAAGTAGGCCTAAATTTTAGTACAACTACGAAAATGTACGATGGAATCAATGATCGTTTTATTTGGTGCTTATCTCCAGAAAAATACCAAGTAACGCGAAGTTATGTTTGGGAAATTAGTAATAAACAAGAAAGTGACTTTACAACTGCCAGGATTTATTCGACACGGATAAATTTGCACCAGATATTGAGTCAGGCTTAGCAGTACAACGTGATTACACAGAAGTAATGACGTCTGGGCATATATAAAAGTGTTAAATTACACATAAATGAAGGACTGGTAGCGGAAACATAAAACTACATAACAAACTTACTATACGTTATATTTTACTTATGGCAGTGATGTAGTTGTGTTTCAATGTTTGAAAAGTTGTATTTGCTTTAGGAGGATAATTAATTTAAAGATCGGAGAAGGGCATATAAAAAAAAATCTGTCAACCATAGAGCAGGAACAGCATAAAATAATTATTCCCCTTGATCTATTTGAGTATCCGAAGAGCATTCGTTGCCAACAATAGCACACTACGCCTTCATTGGCGTAAGTATAATTTTACCTGCCTAAGCAGTGTAGAACAAGGGAAGGGGCAGGATGAGTGTCATCGATTTGATTGGTTCAGTTTTAATTACGGCAGTGGAGGAGTAATGTTTTAATGTTGGCAACATAATGTTCGTTTTACGAGGACAATTACATTACCGACCAGAGAAAGGTAGATACAAGAAACTGCCAACCATAGAGCAAGAACAGCAAGATTATTCCCCTTATTCCACTTGTTTGAATATCGTAACAAGGGGAGGTCGGCAATCGGGACCCACGGATTTCGCCCAAGTTACGTGTGTAGAAGGAGGTGGGTCTCCACATAACGTGCCTGAAATATTTCGCCTGAGTGGGCCTTAGGAAAGGAGGAAATGCTCTCGAAAGTTTTTATGATAGCACTGTACATGTTATTCAGCGCTCTGTTCGTGAATAAACGGCGTAGCGTAATGGTTAAAAAAATTAGGAAGCTCCTGGGATTGATCCCACGGCGCCTGTTTCGCAAGTAATTCGGTTGACCATTACGCTACGCCGTTAGTCACGAACAGATAGCTAAATAAGATGCACAGTACTATTGGAAAAACTTTCGAGAGTATTTTCTCCTTTCCTAAGGCCCACTCAGGCGAAATATGTCAGACACGTTATAGGGAGACCAATCTCCTTCTACACATGCAGTTAGGGCGAAATCGGCGGGTCCCGATTGCCGACCACCCCTTGTAAGAGGATCAACGGTCGTTGACAACATTAGCACACTACACCTCCGTTGCCGTTAGTAAAATTTTACAGTTTGCATAAAATTATGTGAAGGTGAGCAGGTTGATGAGGCTTAAAAATTCCTGAAATATCTCGCCTATGTGGGCAATCGGAAAAGCGAACGCACGCGCAAAATGTTGAAGTCCCGCTACTTACGCACTATTTTTGTCTTTTATTTTATATTATTCCCTGCGACGTTAAACTTATATAATATAAATGTACTTCAACATTTCGATGCTGTCGAACTGCTACACGCTACAGCAACAGCGAGAGTTATCGTCAAGAGAAGAAGCAAGGCTACTTTTAATAATTATGCACACATTGCTCTCATTCGAAACTGATAACATTTAACTTTTACTACACATATAGCGACGTTCACTAACCGTTCAACATATTTTGGGAAAGTGAAGAAGCGTATATCCTTATCTGTATGAGAATTATTGCAGCAATTAGGTGCTGAACACCATCGGCCGCCTTTACTTTTATTGCTGCTCGTAATAAAAATGGAACAGCTGCACGTACTGACACATAGTTCTTTCTTTTCATTGCACGTTATACTTGTTTACTTTTATGCGATTCAGGCAGCTAAAATACATAATTAACAAACAAAGACGGCGCATTACCAAACCACAGAGTAGGGAGTGACCACGCGTTTACTGCTTTTCAAGATGGCCGATTCCTCGCATGCGCACTAAATTTTGGACGACAGACTGCAGCGGGAGTTTCCTTTCTGTATACTCCTTATTCTGTGGCCACGCGATGACCGCACTGCAGTTGCGTAGCAACACGACACGCCCGTCCTCTGGCGGCTGAGCCGCGATGCCTCGCACCCAGCAACGACGCGCAGCGCACTGGCCCACTTAGCGGACTTAGCAGTTCTCAGTCTATTGCGTTACTGTAGTGTAACACCAAAAGTAATTGTTCGATATGTCCAAAGTCACTATGGAACGTAGCGTTCACTATGACCTTACAGTTAACCGTATTGGTTCATTTGTGCTACTTTCCAACTTTAAGAAAAGGCCTAACATATGGTTCATACACTAACACTATACCAATGTTTACTTGTTATTATCGGTTTTGTGCCCATGTAATGAAAACAGTTATGCCTAAAATACTCTGTTCTACCTCACTATGTGCTTCACACGCTATGTTTACTACAGAAATTATCCTTGTAATATATCACTGCTAATAAAGTATTATAGTACAGCTCTGGAGAAAGGTCACTTATTCCTATGTAAAACGTTATAGTTCACCTTAAAACGTCACACGAGTGTCTTTCCTTTGGAATAAAAGCACAAGAAACCAGTTTTTAGCGGTAACATATGGTACAGCAGTCTGCAACGGTCTGCCGCGTACCTGCGCCAAACACTTTTCACACGGTTTTACAGCTGGATTCCGAACCTTTCACCTTGAAATTCCACACACAGCACAAGGAGGTCTTTCCGAACACACACGCGATGTTCCGAAACGTATTCGTACACTTTTACCCTTCGAAAGTAGAGAGAGTCGCGGAGCGCACGACAGCAACGTCCGACCAGCGCGAGCACTGGGCACGGCACAAATATCCATGCCCGAGGGGGGATTCGAACCCCCGACCGTAGTGGCCGTGTAGACCGTGACGAGCGCCTCAGTCCCCTCGGCCACCGCGGCCGGCACACTTCTTCTTGCCTAAATTCTCCACCATGGCGTTATTGCCCCAGTTACAAAATATGGCTATGGACGTCAGTTTAAAGCCCAAGATTTTGCGAAACAGGTTAGACACACGAAATCGAAGCTAATCATCCACAGATTACGTTAATACCAGTATTAAAAATCATTAACAGCCTATAGAGGCACTTATTAAAAAATAGAGGCTCGAAAATTAGATCCAAAACGTCAAACCCTTTTCCAGTAATTTTCGATTCCGCAGCCGGACCCCGATATATAGGTCCAGAGACGTCTGGTCGTCTTCAGGTGAGTAGGCAACTATTGAAGAGTTCAGGTACGATGGCGATATTTATGCCGATTTTCGCGCATTGGAAATACGCTGGTGCGCATGTGTTAGGTGCTGAGATGCGCAGTACGGCCGAGTTGTGTGTGCTGCACTCGGTGGTGAAAGTGAAAAGCTCCTCTGATCATTGGCAATCGAATGATCCAGTCTATTCCGCTGTGCCTCGATAATCTTAACTACAGGATTACAACTTTTATGCAGCTAAAGCCGTTGTCACGATTTATAAGATTCTCACAAGGCGTATTTCCACCGCTTCTTTGATAACTGAGTCTCAAAGACCGCGTATCTCACCAGTTAACACATGCGCAGAAAGACACCAGAGTATTTTGAATGCGCTAAATCAGCATAAAAACTGTCATCGTGTAACGATTCACTAGAATTTTATTTCATTTTTTTTTTCTCTTTTTTTTTATCAGCGATGTTTATTGTCTCCGGTTCCCTCTAGCTCGCAATATAACTGACTTAATTTCGTTCGTCATTTTTTACTTCCGGACAAGCAAGAAGACGGAACCGCGATCGTAGTTTTGATCACTCTCTTGTCTGTGCTCCTTATGTTCAGACGTCTTCCATTCAATGTAAGTAATTGTGATGCAAGTTGTTGTTTAAATATATTACTTAAATTTGAAATCATCCCCTCTCTTTGGCTTTTATTTAAATGAATCCCTCCACGTCAAATATTTACTTTTCAGCTCCTCGACGTCCGTAATAGTTTAATGTTCAGACGCCATTAAGATCGCTTCGCATGTCTTCAAAATTTCACTCCCTATTAGTAATTCTTATACATTATCTTGCTTGATTTCAGAACCTGCAATCATTTCTCTTGTAATTTTAGGAAGCCCAATCATTTTTTTCCTGTTTCTATCATTACAATTAACTTCATGTTTCATCCACAGTCATACAACAATGAAAAGCGAAGTGAACTGACTGAGCATTAGTCTAGTACGGAAATTGTCTCGAATAATCTCATATTAAATAAGAAAAGATTCACATTTTCAGCTTCTGCAGTACGAAGCATAGCCGTTGCTTTGTGTGGTGCCCGACTTTAACATTCAAACCGCGGTGTATTTGACTTAATGTTTATAAATGTTAAATTGTGCTATATTTTCACTAAATTATTCAAAATTCAAAATTTCGATACCACCAATCCCTTGTCCAAATTACGATCGCGGAATAAATTTTAACAACTTATGACTTCTTACGAAAGCAAGGGCACTTCAGTAGTTGCCTAGTCACCTGAAGATGACCGGACGTGTCTTGGCCGAAATATCGTGTCAGAATGTCAGCGGGATCCCGCTGCATACCCGAAAATTACTGGAAGACGAAATACGCCGGGTAAATATCAGAAGTCACAATAATTTCTTTCACACGATTAATACCTGTCATCAGTCACGGACGGCGCCCACAGAAATTAGTTCTGCGGTAGGTGACGGAGATTGGCAAGCGTACTGCCAACCGTTAGTCATAAACTGGGATAGCCCCCTTACCCAGGGTGGTGCCGTTGTTCTGGTCTTCGCTACGTTACAGCACCTGCAAGTCGGCCTTTGGAAATCCAAATCACCTTAGTGATGTTGAGGTGATGACGAATATGAGCAACCTGACAGGCGACAGTCATTAACTAAGTCCACTGTCGCCCCTTATGATAGGCATCCGTCGCTTCATTGTAATACCACTTCGGCGAAGTTACACTTTAGAGATAACAACGTGGTATCTGGACCCAGTGTAATTACAACTGTTGTTCTCAATAGTGAACCAAAATTAACGAAAACAGTGTCAACGAACTTTTCGCACAAAACACATACCTTTGTCCTATCCTCATCTTTGTTATTTTGAGATTGATCATGAAATATTAAAGGTGACAGTCAGCAATATTAATTATACTCGTTAGGAATGACAATTTCAGTTACAAAAGCTGTCAGTATTTTTAACGATGTACAAATAAGTGAAGTTATAGTTGTGCTTTACTCAACTTAACATTATTGTAACTTTTTGGTGAAGAACATCAACCAGCCACAATTGGTTTTATTATGCTTTCTTTATAAAGCACCATTACCGGTTTCGAATATTATATATTCATCTTCGGATGGCGTATGTCTTCTAAACAACTGGTGTCCTAGGATACACAGAATTTATACACGTATAAAATACACTGATTATGTTCTTGGCTTGTTTTAGGACGAAAGTTACTTGTAATGTTCATCTGCAGTACTTGTTATTTGTTATAGCGAAAACCATTCTTGACTGTGGTTTTCGCTGTAACAAATAACAAGCCAAGAACATAATCAGTGTATTTTACACGTGTATAACTATAAATTCTGTATATCCTAGGACACCAGTTGTTTAGAAGGCATACACCATCTGAAGATGAATATATAATATTCGAAACCGGTAATGTTGCTTTCTAAATAAAGTATAATAAAACCAATTGTGGCTGGTTGCTGTTCTTCACCAACAAGTTATTTCACATAACAACCACGGTCTCAAAAATGTCTGTTTATGACAAAATTGCATGAACATTATTGATCGTAAAGGTCCTTTGACTTATTCCGTAATTATTGTTTGATCAAGGGCACGGTAATTAATTCACTGTGTCGAAACGACGTTTCTGGCTGTAGAATGGTGTATACATCATCTTTTATTTCTCGTCCATGTTGATAGTTCGCCTGCCGAAGTTTGCTGCACAAGTGTCAATATCCAACATTTAAAGAAATTCACATATTTATGACTTGGCGTGTTCTTGAAGGTCAATGGCAATATACAAATGATATAGCTCACATCCGATAAACTGATTTATTTAAAACAGATTTACACTGACAAAAGGCTCAAATATAGGCAGCCCAAGACATGTTGCAGACTATAGTCTACGACAAAGTATAGACTAACAGCATGCGACAATTCGCGCTTATATAAATATCGCGAAGTTTTCTAGAATGATATCGAACAAATGTGATACAATATATTTATAGGTTTCATTATTTGTTAACTATAATTAAATCAATCACAAACAAGAAACATATAATTATTACAATTAATTAGTAACTATTTTCGTAACAAACCAAAACAGAAATTAGGTGCATAAGTAAATTACGACTAGAGCAGTGCCGTTTTTGTGTTTATAATTTATATTGGACAATTTACAACAAGAATATGACTTTGAGGTTAGCAGAACCTTGCAAATAACTGGGTTACAAATAACATTTGTGAATATTAGTAATACAACCTCTCATCAAACAATATGACTGCACAATATCACAATTTATCAGAAGATGCAAGTAATGAAATTGATTTAACCAACATGTCCAGACACAGGTGTGTGATATATAAAATTTTTCTACAATATCAATCGATTAAGATTCGATGTTGGTATCCCCAACTTCATAAAAGTATATTCGGGTACTAAAACCATTATACAGTGTTTGGTAAAACATTATAGCAATTGAGATTTTTGAGAGTAATAAGTTATTTGATACGGCAGTGCTCACTAATCAGACGAGTAAATAGTTCATTTGAATTGTAAGACTTTAATAATGTTAACCATTTACAAATTTCACTATTAGCAGAAAAAAAACTACAGTGGATTTTTAATTACGTATTTCACATTACCAGGCTAAGGCGACTAAGCTGCTCACTTATGAGTACGATTTGCTTACTGTGTGTTCCTGTATTACACATGCAAAAGTCATTAAGGTGACACTCAAATTTAACAGCAACATCAAAATAGGTTTGCTGCTGATTGCCGCTTATAATCACGCAATAGTTGTAAGATTGCTGCATTGTTTTACAGTTAATTTATTGTAAGTACACGTTTATGTGGTGCATTTGGTTTTATGCTTGGCCTAGCTTAGATTAACGTGAGTACTCGTGTCAGCCCACCTGTATAATTAAACACTGATTAGTTAGCTTTCGTAATTACACAATTTTCCGCATTTTGCTCGCTGATTCTGCGAGCGTGGTGGCCGTAAACCATTTCATTTTTCTAAATTCAGTCAATTCAACCGGCTTTGTCAAACATTTTGGCAACCTTAACAAGCTATTAAATATTTTTACAAAATTCACCATATTTACAATAGACGTTTCATTACATACATCGGAATTACGTTTGGGAGGATTGCCTTTCCAACTGACTTGCGTTTTAAGCACACGGCATTCTCGATTGCTAACTGGCCGGTAATTTGCCAGGGTAAGAGGTTATACGCATTAATTATTCGAACCTATGATACGGAGAGTTATTTTTATATTTCTGTTCAGTGACTTGGTGACATATTAACTTGACTGTGATGAAGGCAATTTTTGAAGAATCTTCAGAAGGCGTAAATTTCTTAATTTTGCGGCGCTAGTAAAATATTCATCGTATACAGATTTTCACGGACATAACGTATATGCGAAAGTAATTTAATTTCATTTTAAATACTACCTTTATTCATTGAAACAGGTTAAAGGTTTGTGTTTCAAATTTCATTGCCTCTCAAAATTTCAATTTTATACTTCATACTAGAATCTGATTGTAACTTAAGATCGTCAACGACACAAGGTGGCTTTGGAAATTGATTTTGTTCCCTTTTAAATAGTACGATGATTGTGTGTTTTCTGCTGCATTAGCAATTAAAAATCTAATTTTATACGTCATTTCCGAATGAAAATGTAACCTACGTAACAAAAGATGTGATTGTAACTTTGGTGATAACCTCCTCAGAAAGTATAAGTGACACATAAAAACATCGTGTCCCGTTTGTTGTTCCTACACGATGATGTAAACTGACCATATAATAATTGATGACAAAACTTGCAACATAATCTAAAGTATAAATCTGTAATTATTTGCTGCACTGAAGCCTTGTATTCGGAGAGCAATACCGAAGTTTCCATTTGATGAAGAAATTTGTGTTATTCATAATCATCAGTTATTATCAGGACCACACAACTAATTGAAATTAACTTGATTCTTCTTAAAGGCAATCATGGTTCAATGAACTATTTTGGAATAGTTGATCAGCCTGATTTCAAACTATTTCTTTCACTGTACGCAGGTGTAGTTACAGAAAGACGATGCACACACTTCTAACAAGACAGCACAAGCTTAGAATATTATAGACTCATTCCATGATATTCGGTAGAGAACATTAATTTGTTGCTTCACATATACTGTGAAGTTATCTGGGCACGTATAACAGGTCTAAAAGACGTAAAGTTAATAGTTGGCTGTTTTTACCGGCCCCCCAGTACTGCTGTAGCAGTTTTAGAATCATTCAAAGACAGTCTACACCAGGTTGTGCATAGGTATCCGGGCCATGTAATATTAGTCGGAGGTGACTTCAACCGCCGGCCGCGGTGGCGGAGGGGACTGAGGCGCTTCAGTCACGGTCAGGACGGCCACTACGGTCGGGGGTTCTAATCCCCCCTCGGGCATGGATATTTGTGCCGTCCTTAGTATTAAGTAGTTCATAAGTAGTTTGTAAGCTTAGGGACTGATGACCCCGCAGTTAAGTCCCATAAGTTCAACAAACATTTGAACATTTGAATTTGAGACTTCAACCTTAAGAGTATAGATTGGGACCTCGCTAGTTATATTTCAGGCGGTACAGACAAGCAGTCTTGCGAGCTACTTCTGGATACATTCTCCGAAAACTGTCTTGAGCAGTTAAACCGGCAACCCACACGCAATGGAAATATTCTAGACCTAATAGCCACAAACAGGCCTGACCTTATTAACGATTACTGTGTAGAGACAGGAATTAGTGATCATGATATCGTCATAGCGTCGATGATGACCAAAGTTCATAAACCAATCAAGAAGGCTAGGAGCGTGTTTTTGTTGCGAAGAGCCGATAAGCAAATGTTACGATCGCACTTAGAAAATGAATGGGCATCGTTTAATTCCGGGACTATGGATGTAGAGGAATTGTGGACTAAATTTAAGTGCATTGTTAATAACGGGTTAGAGAAATATGTGCCAGTAAAGACGATTAACGATGGAAAAGATCCACCGTGGTATAATAATAATGTTAGAAAGCTGCTGAGAAAGCAAAGGCTGTTGCACTCTCGATTCAAAAAAGAACACGCAAATGATGACAGGCAAAGGTTAGTAGAGATTCGTGCGTCTATAAAAAGATCGATGCGCGAAGCATACAATAATTATCACAGCCATACCTTAGCAAAAGATCTTTCCGAGAACCCGAAAAAATTCTGGTCCTATGTAAAATCGATAAGCGAGTCAAAGCCCACTGTCCAGTCACTAGTTGATCATTCCAGGGCAGTAAATAGAGGAAAGCAAACGGAAAGCTGAAGTTCTAAATTTAACTTTTAAGAAATCTTTCACGCAGGAGGACCGCACAAATGTACCATCATTTGATCAACGTACTAATTCCGAAATGGGGGACATAGCAACAGGTATTTCCGGTGTAGAGAAGCAGCTGAGTGAGCTAAATGCGAAAAAGTCTGCTGGTCCGGATGGAATACAAGTTCGGTTTTACAAAGACTATTCTGCGGCTTTGGCCCCCTACTAAGCTTGCATTTATCGCGAATCTTTAATTCAGCGCAAAGTTCCTAGTGATTGGAAAAAAGCGCAGGTGACTCCCGTGTATAAGAAAGTAAAGAGAACTGACCCATACATTTACAGGCCAATATCGTTGACATCAGTTTCATGTAGAATTTTGGAGCATATTCTCAGTTCGAATATAGTAAATTTCCTTGAAACGGAAAAGCTTCTTTCCATGAATCAGCACGGGTTTAGGAAACATCGTTCATGTGAAACTCAGCTTGACCTTTTCTCACATGACATCTTGCGAGCCATCGACGAAGAGCAACAGGCGGATTGTGTTTTTGTCGACTTCAGAAAGGCGTTCGACGCGGTGCCACACTGCAGACTGCTAACGAAGATACAAGCTTATGGAATAGGTTCACAGATTTGTGACTGGCTGGAAGACTTCCTAAGTAATAAAACGCAGTACGTTGTTCTCGACGGCGAGTGTTCATCAGAGACGAGTGTATCGTCAGGTGTGCCCCAGGGGAGTGTGATAGGACCGCTATTATTTTCTATCTATATAAATGATCTGATGGACAAAGTAAGTTGTAACTTGGGGCTGTTTTCTGATGATGTAGTGGTGTATGGGTGTCGTCTGTAACTGACTGTAATAGCATACAGGATGACTTAGACAAAATTTCTAGTTCGTGCGAAGATTGGCAGCTTGCTCTTAATGTAGAAAAATTTAAGGTGATGCGCATGAGTAGAAAAAACAATCCCATATTGTTCGAATACAGCATTAGTAGTGAGCTTCTTGATGCTGTCGCGTCGTTCAAATATCTAGGCGTAACATTGCAGAACGATATGAAATGGAACGAGTATGTAAGGACAGTTGTGAGTAAGGCGGACAGCCGACTTCGGTTTATTGGGAGAATTTTGGGAAGATGTACTTCACCTGTAAAGGAGATCGCGTATAAAACTCTTGTACGACCAAGTCTTGAGTATTGCTCAAGTATTTGGGACCCGCAGGAGATCAGTTTAAAGGAAGACATAGAGGCGGTTTAGAGACGAGCAGCTATATTTGTTACCGGGAGGTTCGACCAATGCGCGAGTGTCACGGAAATGCTCCGACAACTCAATTGGGGATCGCTGGAAGGAAGACGACATTCTTTTCGTGAATTTCTGTTAAGTAATTTTAGAGGGCCGGAATTTGAAGCTGAGTGTAGTACGATCATGCTGCCGCCTACTTACATTTCGCGTAAAGATCACAAAGACAAGATAAGAGAAATTAGGGTTCGTACGGAGGCATATAGGCATTCTTTTTTTCCTCGTTCAATTTGGGAGTGGAATAGGAAAGGAAATGCCTAGTAGTGGTACAGTGTACCCTCCACCACGCACCTTACGGTGAATTGCGGAGTATGTATATAGATGTAGATGTAGATGTTAGTTTGGGAGCTACAACCCTTCAAAGTTTCAGGGCCAGATACCACATACGCTGCGCATAATGCAATGAGCCTTCTAAATGTGGTTCGGCCGTGTTGTAACGTCGCCGGTGTCACGGAGCGAGAAGCTTCCTCGATGCGCTGTTAGACTGCCGACTGTCGCCGCACACGGCCGTATACCCGACAGTTGGAGCCACACAAACAACCGGAGCTAATATATCACAATTACTGACATCGGATGACGATGGAATACACGAACGACGAGTACGTTGACATGTTGCTGATGCTCGGCGAGTGCCGACACGATGCCACTGAAGCAGCCACGGCGTACGCCGTGGGATGTCCTGGGCGTAGAGCCCCGGCAGCCATTACGTTCTTACATGCCGAACAACGACTTTGGGAAACAGGCAGCTTGGTAATGCGCTGCAGTAACAGACAAAGACAGGTAAGAAGTGAGGAGACCGAGGTGTTTGTTTTAGCTACACTACACCATGATGCTCATGTCAGCTTACGAGCCGTTGCTGCAGTCGCTAGTGTCAGTCTCACATCTGTGTGGCATATAGTACGCGGCCACAGGTTTCACCCGTACCGCCTGTCACTGACCCAGGAGCTGCATGGGAACGATTTACGTGCCAGAGTGACATTCTGTGAGTGGGCCATGCGTAATTTCACGCTGGAGTCTTTACAAAGTTTTATGTTCTCTGATGAGTCCACGTTCACAAATTATGGTGCAGTGAATCGCCATAACAAGCACTACTGGGCCGCAGATAATCCTCGGTGGGTACGACCTGTCGACCGTCAACGTAGGTGGTCTATTAACGTGTGGTGTGGAATCATCGGTCCACACTACTTCCCAGATACACTTGACAGGTGAGTTATATCGCGCTTTTATAGCCGACAGTTTGGGTGGTCTCCTTGAACGTGTGTCTACACACGAGAGTCCATATGTGGATGCTACACGATGGTCAACAGCCCATTCTGCGCGTGCTGTTGTGGAAGAACTAAACAACATGTTTGAAGGAAGATGGTTGGGGCGCCATGGTCCTCATTCATGGCCCGCAAGGTCACCCGATTTGACAGCAGTAGATTTCTTTTTATGGGGATATCTAAAGGATCGTGTTTATGTCACTGAGCCCACATCCCCAGATGATCTAAAACGGCGCATCGAGGACGCATGTCCCTCCGTCACACCGACAATGTTACATCTCGTCCGCAGATCCTTTCGAAGGCGCATTGCATTATGCATTGAGGAACATGGACACACATTTGAACATCTCATGTAAATCAATTTCCCACCGCCATAACATCCGTCACCCACCACACAGCCATGTATTATGTACAGCGTGTAGTATCTGCCCCTGAAACTTTTAGGGTTGTAGCTCCCAATCTGACAGTGATAGGAATGTAGTTTAAATTGATTTGGACATAGCTGGTTTCAACGATTCCAATGCACGATAGAAAAACTATTGATCCATTTTAAAAAAAAATTATATTTTTGTGCTATAACTCTGTGGAAAATGATACAACAAACTATGTTCATAGCAATTAATATCCAACTTATCGACACCTTTCTGCATTTACACAAAATGCTTCCACTTTCCATGGAGTTGCGTAATTTAACCCTATAAAATGGACCGCGCAGAAGTATCTGCCGCCCGTGGGGATGGCACAGTTCGGCCTTTAACCCACAGCCAAAAAAAAAAAAAAAAAAAAAAAAAAAAAAAAAAAAAAAAAAAAAAAAAAAAAAAAAAAAAATGTTCAAATGTTTGTAGAGTCTATGGGACTTAACTGCGGGTTCATCAGTCCCTAAACTTACAAACTACTTATGAACTAGCTAATCCTAAGGACGGCACAAATATCCATGCCCGAGGGGGGATTCGAACCCCCGACCGTAATGGCCGTGCAGACCGTGACTGGAGCGCCTCAGTCCCCTCGGCCACCGCGGCCGGCAAACCCACAGCCTTGCTAACAATTAATTACCAGACCGCTCATTCGCGACGGTGGAGGAATCTTATGTTGGAAGCTGCCATTTGCATGAAAACGTTGTCTGCACTAGTAAAAGTAGTAAAGTACAATATAATATATACACCTTAAGAGATGTGAATAACGGTCACAAGGTCTCTGTATAGCTACTGTTGCAAAGAAAGTATGGGAATGAAGTCGATTTGCAGTAGGATTTTGGAACATATACTTTGTTCGAATATTATGTACTACCTCGAAGAGAACGACCTATTAACCAATAGTCAGCACGGATTCAGAAAGTATCGCTCTTGCGAAACACAGCTTGCCCTTTATTCACATGAAGTGTTAAGTGCCATCGACAAGGGATCTCAAATCGATTCCATATTTCTGGATTTCCGGAAGGCTTTTGATACTGTACCCCACAAGCGGCTTCTAATGAAATTGCGTGCTTATGGAATATCTCCCCAATTGTGCGATTGGATTCACGATTTCCTATCAGAAAGGACACAGTTCGTTGTAATTGACGGTAAGTCATCGAGTAAAACAGAAGTGATATCTGGCGTTCCACAGGGAAGCGTTATTGGTCCCCTACTCTTCCTCGTGTTTATAAACGATTTAGGAGATAATCTGAATAGCTCCCTTAGACTGTTCGCGGATGATGCTGTCGTTTATCGGTTAGTGAAGTCAACAGAGGATCAAAAGCAACTGCAAAGCGATTTAGACAAAATTTCTACTTGGTGCGAAAATTGGCAATTGACACTAAATAAAGAAAAGTGTGAAGTAATACACATGACCACTAAAAGAAATCCGCTGAACTTCAATTACGCGATAAATCAGTCAAACCTTAAGGTCGTAAATTCTACCAAATACCTAGGAGTTACAATTACGAACAACTTTGACTGGAGAGAACACATAGAAAATATTGTGGGGAAGGCGAACCAAAGGTTACGTTTCATTGGCAGAACGCTTAGACGATGCACCAGCTCCACCAAAGAGACTGCCTACATCACACTTGTGCGTCCTCTCTTAGAGTACTGCTGCCCCTTGTGGGACCCTCACCAGGTGGGACTGACGGAAGATATTGAGAAGGTTCAGAGAAGGGCAGCTCGTTTTGTTTTATCACGTTACGGGGGGGAAAGCGTCACGGAAATGTTGCACGAATTGGGGTGGAAATCATTAAAAGAAAGACGTTATTCATTGCGGCGTGATCTGTTTGCGAAGTTTCAATCACCGACTTTTAGTTCTGAATGTGAAAATATTTTGCTAGCACCCACCTACTTAGGGAGACATGACCATCCCAATAAAATAAGAGAAATCAGATCGAAAACGGAACGATTTAGGTGTTCTTTCTTCCCGCGCGCTATTAGAGAATGGAACGGTAGAGAAAAGTTATGAAGGTGGTTAATGAACCCTCTGCCAGGCACTTAAATGTGATTTGCAGAGTATCGATGTAGATGTAGATGTAGAAGTCGTCAGTTGAAGTTATTTTGAAGATTACGGTTAATCAACTGCAAGCTGTACGAAGAAAAATACGATAAAATAACAGTATGGAGAGAAAGACCGACAAAATATACAAACAAAAAGAAAGTGAAAAATAATCTCAAGTAGCATTGCAATTTATACCATAAAATATCAAACTGTACTAGAAAGTGAGAAAGTCTGTTATAAAATAACTTTAGACAGTCCAACTTTGTAAGTTTCATGCTACTAAATTTGATTCACATGTAAAATTTACTTGCTAACTTGACACATTTTCTTTTCTACTGATGAGAAACGAACCCTATATTTTTAAGTAGGTATGTATAATTTCTTGTCCTTTTATGTAAACATAATACAGAGTTCTAGAAAACTATATTCATGTAAGAAAGACGTGGAAGAGGAAAGCAAGAAATTAGAAGTGTTACTGAGAACCATTAGGTGATTTGCGGAGTATGTAAGTAGACGTAGCGAGATACCATAAAGAGTTACTTTTATTGGAATTTTTAGATATGCCTGTTATACAGAAATCGTCATGATATTAAAATTGTGTGAAGTGGAATTTACAAGATTTGTGAATTTTATTTTATTTTATTTTTTACCGAAGTGAAGGGGGAGCTGTGAAGGCTGGTGGACTGGTCATATCCTGTGACCTTGTCCGTTTAATTACTGCAAAATGTACGTTCCCAAAGGGGTGGGGTGGGGTGGGGGGAGAGTCGTCTCTGTTTCCGGAAGTCGTTATTTGAAGACATGTAGTAGGTGTCAATTACAGTGTGCTGTTATGTTTGAGAGTAACATACCATTTTATCAAGAGGAAGATATCACATATCGGCTAGATCGAAGTCATAAAAAATTATGAAAATAGCAAATGGTGATTAAATTAGCTGATTGTTGCCCTCTGTTGCCTAAAGAAATATGCAATGTATTGAAGCTTGTGAAAGAGAAAAGTTTTGTAAAACAGATGATGTGTGAGGTAATTGGCCATCAGTCGCAAGTGAAAGGCAGCAAGCTTGTTGGCATGCTACCGTGCCCTTGTTAATGCTCAGATATAAAGAAGTAGCACAATAAATTAAAATAAAGATACGTCCAGCGGCTGACGTCGTGCTGTATTTACGTCACCAAATTAACTACATTGAATCGTACACACGGGCGATAATCATACTAAAGAAAATTACAATACATTTCGAAACGAAAGGGAGTATATCAGATTACAAAATACAGACAAAAGTTCCCTAAAATATGGTTGACTATATCAAGCCCTTCAGTACAGATAAATAGAAACGACTATTGTGTCCAGCCGCGACCCTTCCGGTGTCAAAATGCAAAGCTGAAACACGATTTTTACAATGAAACGAGTTAAGTCTTACTTCCGAAACGCGATGGCTAATGAAAGATTGAGATGACGTGATATCAGTAAATTATCCTCGTGTTATCATAGCGGAAGATGTCAAGGCAACGGAGCGAAAACGAAGACTTTTACCACAGTTATCACACGAAGTTGTGTAGTGCGATATTAGGTTTTACGGCGTAAGGAAATCTCGAAAATTTTCCAATAATTCAGCCGGTTGGTGCCGCCTATAAGTCGCGATATTTCGGCAAGCGTTCTTCTGGAAATCTTCAGACGTTGCTGTCGTCCGATTGATCCCTGCAGAGTGCCGCCCTTATATGCACTGCTATCCCCACCCCTTCTCCCTTCTCCTCCCTCCTTTTTCTCCTGGCCGTTTCCGCGACTCCTAAAGATTGGGAGAAGTCTGCTGGGCGAAATATTGGGAGTTTATGACGACGCCATCCAGATGAAGCCCAAATAAATGTTTTAGAAGTTGTATGTCATTCATATGTATTCTCTTATTAAAAAAAAAAGCTTTAGTTCATTTCCATAGAAAAAATCGCACTGACGTGTTTTACGACCCACTTTAAATTCATAGTTTTATCATTTTTTGCGAACGTTTCGGACAAAAATAATAATGTAAATAATAATAAATTATAGTGATATGATTACGACTCTACTATTGTGATAATATCTATGCACCCAATACGTACCCCTTTTAGGAAAATGGAGGGAAAAAAAAGGAGTGGCGGGCCTCGAACCACGGACCATGTGCATTACAAACCAACACACTGCCCACTACACTACAGCGAACAGTTACGAAATTCGTCCTATATTTTTTTGCTATTGATGACAGTTGTTAACTGATGCTAATATGGCATTTTTAGACACTGGATTATCATTTATCGTACGAAGAACGTGTTTTTGTTGATTCTTCAGTGCGCCGTAGCTTTTAAATAACAACGTATTAGTTATAATAAGAAAATCATCACATACGCAACGCAAGATGGCGTATGCTAGAGAGAATTATGGGCGTGGAATGTCACGTGACATCTGCGAACGGCTGGTTTTCGTAAAATCAATGGAGGGTGTCAAATCGGCGTTATTTTTGCAAATATCTATCAAACGATACGAGATACTAAGAAAACATAAGAGAGCAAACTTGTAGAGAATTTCCTTCTTTACAAATTTGGTTATTAAATTTTCGTGTCACATGAACGGTTTGTTTGCAATTACAAACGGCTTTTTTTTAGTATTACTGCCGTATTTTTTGTTTAAAAAATTTGAAAACCGGAGTTTCTGGTCTCTGGCGGCCTACAATTATGTCTGTAAAATTTGGTGCTGATCGGGTGAACAGTTCGTCTTAAAAACAGGGAACACGTTACGGACAGACAGACAGACAAACATCCCAAAATCGCCGTTATTTTTGCAAATATCTCTGAAACGATACGAGATATGAAAAAAACATAAGATAGCAAAGTTGTAGAGAATTTTCTTCGGTTATTCAGTTTTCGTGTCAGATGAATGGTTAAGCCGTTATTTTCATTTAAATTTCGAGCTGTAAAGAAACGATCGCAAAGGCCCACTTTTAGTGTTACTACCTTAACCTAAAGTGGGCCAAAAGACCATTTCTACGGCACCATGAATATAGGACGACATGGTGTTGAGTCAGGCTAGAATGACCCACTAGAGTTACAGTAAGACTATAGACTTACTCCCCGTAATATCACACGTGTAGGATGTCATTGTATACGATATTAACATTCCTTGTTATATTTATCATGAATCCATGGAAAATGTGTGTTAATTTTCGATTTTCTGCGTTCCTCGCTCTATAACGAAAACTGCAAAATTAAATTTTTGTACTTGAAGTGAGTACTTGAGTCTAGTGCACTGCGGAAGGCTTGACGCCTAAACATATCAAACCGTTATTTGTTGCAAGTAATAAGTTTAAAAAAGAAATGGGTGATACAGGGAAATGAATTAATCCCTTTTTAATTATCCCGATTCAATTTACTTACTGTGTCTTCTGTGACTAATCGTGCCATCAACGCCGTAATGTAAATCTAGTACTTGTTTTATCTGACGATAAGGAATTTATTTATTAGTTATTTGACATGCTCCAGTTATATTTCATGTTTGAAGGTTAAATTATAGCGGTTACATCAGGTATTTTTGGCAAACGTAAACACAGTACATACGATGGAACGATTTAGAAAAGAATGCATTTTGGCCATGCAAGATTTATCGCTTATAGTTCATTCTGTGGGCACGTTTACGAACTTCCATTTTTGCGTGATCTTCCGAAATAATAATTGCTAATCCCAACGTACAATACTAATTTTCATTTAATTTTACCAGTTATGAGGTAGATCACACAAATATTTATTTCATATTACGACTCGATTATTAATGAAAGCATTTGCACATAATTCGAAGTTGGCGGTGCGTTCGGAATACTTCGTCAGTTTTAAGTTGCCTTCTCGTTACCTCATTCTGATGACCCACACTATGCACCTAGTAGTATGTTTCATCTATACTGACTATCCCAGTCGGAGGTTCGAGTCTTCACTCGGCATGGTGTGTGTGATGTCCTTAGTTTAGTTTAAGTTGGTTTAAGTATTTTTTAAACCTAGTGATGATAACTACAGCAATTTTCCCATACATTTACAAACATTTGAACACTGAACTGAGTAATGGACGAAATATGTAGTGAACTACGTCGTCAATGAGGCGATTTCAGCCCTACTTTGTTCAGGAAATCTTGACAGAGTGAATGTTCAGCATCTAGTACCCCAGCTGTGCCCGTTCATAAAACGAAAATATTTGCAAACTCATTTGCTGTCTCTGCTCTTCGCCTCTGGAACAAGGCGCTCTCTTCTCACGATTCAGTCTTATGTTACGTTTAAGAAAAAAATTGATCGATTTCTTCATGTCATCCTCTTAACACTCTCACCAAAAAGTCAACGATTCTGTTTGATAGTTAAACCAATATTTCCGTTATTTGTCTTCCTCCCCTTTCTTTCATCATCAATCATGGCACCGGATCTTCCATTACATCTCCTTATTTATGTATTATTACATTCACTTTTCTCTCCTTCTTCGACCCCTTCCTCCATGCTCATTGCTGCTAGCAGTCATAATTGTAAACGTCCCGTATTTTAATCCTTGACATGTTTGTTATTTATCAACTGTGTGTATGTCTTTTTGTTACCTATACCGTTTGAAAATTTTAGTTTTCCAGGTATAGTATCACTTCCGTAATATTGGAAGTGAAAACAGTAGGACACCTGGATAGATATTAAGAGAGACCTAATCTTTCCAGGTTAAATAAATAAGTTAATAAGTAAATGAAAAGATGTGTTTCCATTTGGCTGCTGTACGAGAGGGATTCGGAAAGAAAATAGCAGTCTATACATGCCACGAGAATGAATGGCGCTAGTATCAGTAGCTAGTATGAGTAGCTCTCCCAGTATAAATGTGACGTTGCAGTTGTACCGAATAGGAATGGCCGTGCGGAGTAAAGCACCTTCCCGAGTATTCCGAGACTGCTCACCTTCGGATGTTCTAATCTTGACTGGTGTCTGGGTGCGATTGTTGCTATTAGCATAAGTTTAAATAGTTTTTAAGCCTATGGACCTCAGTAGTTGCGTCCTTAAGCTTTACAGATAATTTGACATTTGTGACGCTTTATTCGGCCGCTTCTCTCGTCATCACAGGCGTTTGAAATGTGTGCTGCAATACAGAGCAGCGCAAGTATGACTCACATGGAATAACACGATTTCTATGGGATAAAAATGACACATAGGCAATTCATCGTATTATTGCCGATGTGTAAGGGAATATTCTGGGTGGCAGTGTTGTTCGGCGTTGCTGTCGTGCATTACGTGAGTGACGCACTATCGCCCACGATGAAGAATGAAGTTATGGGGGGAAGATCAGTTTCACTTGCACCTAGACGTTTATACGGGATTCCTGGTAACTCAAACAAACAAGGTCTTCAAAGTGTAATAGCAATTGACCTCGCAAGGGACCATGTACCGTCCCCATAATGGTGAGAATCATACAAGGTACTTTGACTGAACGTTACAAAGACAATTTATTAACGAATAATCTGTTTGATTTTACTAACAATGACATGCAAATGATTAGCATTAGCTTTTCAGAGCATTCGCACAACGTGCTGACGTGAGGAAAGTTTCCAACCGATTTCTCATGCACAAATAGCAGTTGACCGGCGTTTCCTGGTGAAACGTTGTTGCGATGCCTCGTGTAAGACCGGATTGTAGCCTATCACGATTGTGGTGTATCGTATCGCAACACTGCTGCTCGCGTTGGTCACGATTCAATGACTGTTAGCAGGATACGAAATCGGTGGGTTCAGGAGGGCAATACCGAACGCCGTGCTGGTTCCCAACGGCCGCGTATCAATAGCAGTCGAGATGACAGGCATCTTATCCGCATGGCCACGTCTCGATCCCTAAGTCAACAGATGGGGACGTTTGCAAGACAACAACCATCTACACTAACAGTTCGACGACGTTTGCAGTAGCATAGACTATCAGCTCGGAGACCATGGCTGAGGTTACCCTTGACGCTGAATCAAAGACAGAAGAGCCTGCGATGGTGTACGTAACGACGAACCTGGGTGCACGAATAGCAAAACGTCATTTTTTCGGATGAATCCTGCTTCTGTTTACAGCATCATGATGGTCGTATCCGCGTTTGGCGACATCGTGGTGAACGCACATTGGAAGCTGTATACGTCATCGCCATACTGTTGTAATGATGGTATGGGGTGCCATTGGTTACACGTCTCGCTCACCTGCTGTTCGCATTGACGGCCCTTTGGACAGTGGCCGTTACTTTTCAGATGTGTTAAGACATGTGACTCTACCCTTCATTCGATACCTGCAAAACCCTACATTTCAGCAGCATAATGCACGACCGCATATTGCAGGTCCTGTTTGGACCTTTCTGGATATCGAAAATATTTTACTGCTGCCCTGGCCAGCAAATTCTACAGATCTCACCAACTGTAAACGTCTGGTCATGGTGGCCGAGCAACTGACTCGTCACAATACGCCAGTCACTACTCTTAATGAAATGTGGCATCGTGTTGAAGCTGAATGGGCATCTGTACCTGTACACGCCATCCAAGCTCTGTATGACTCAATGCCTAAGCGTATGAAGGCCGTTATTGTGGCCAGAGATGGTTGTTCTGGGTACTGATTTCTCAGGTTCTATGCACCCAAATTGCGTGAAAATGTAATCACATGTTAGTTCTAGAATAATATATTTGTCAAATGAATACCCGTTTATTATCTGCATTTCTTCTTGGTGTAGCAATTTTAATGGCCAGTAGTGTAAGACCCACTCGCAAACTCCGAGACACAAACGGAATTACAGGTGTACTTTATAATACAAATACACACACACACACACACACACACACACACACACACACACACACGTACACGTCGAGAGAGAGAGAGATAGAGAGAGAGAGAGAGAGAGAGAGAGAGATAGACAGACACTGACAAGCACACATAGTAGTTCTGTGCGGCCAATAATAATAACGATTCACTTCTAACAAGGGACAACTTTGACTTCGAACTCTCGGAACGGCACGAAACCATGCTTAGAATAACAAGCAGTCTTAATCAAAAAATTGGTGCGCAATTTTTACATGCAGATGTTGCCATAATGTATCTGTACTAACCAGTGCTCCAGTTACGTGAGTGGTGTAACTGCAGTACGTATTTGTCTCTTGGAGTGTTCGCAAGTTAATTACTGCGTAAACTGTGTACAGAGCAGTGATAACATGAAGAGAATTAATCCTATGCACGTCCTCCTACTATTAGATACCAAGATGCGACATGCAGAATATGGTAATGACATCGAGGCTAAGTATGTCTTATATAATAATTCATATAATGGCGACGACAAAGAAATATACCATTGTACATTGTATAGATATACGGAATTTTAAGGATAGGAGGAACTTGAACCTGAAGGTGGATCTTCAGGCAGTACATGACATATGTCTCCAGCGCAACATGAACAGTATAGTCACAATGATTAAGTTTCCCACAGTCGTTTAATGAACAAAGTAAGAACATATGGTCTGTCAGACCAATTCTGTGATTGGATTGAGGAGTTCATAGATAACGGTATGCAGCATGTCATACTCAATTGAGAGAAGTCTTCCGAAGTAAGACTAATAGGTGTGCCACATGGGAGTGTCGTGGGCCCGTTGCTATTCACAATATATACAAATGACCTTGTGGATAACTTCGGAAGTTCCCTGAGGCTTTTTGCGGATGATGCTGTAGTATATAGAGAGGTTGTTAACAATGGAAAATTGTAATGAATCTGGATCGAATTGACCCATTGAGCAGGGAATGACAATTGAATCCCAATGTAAACAAGTGAAAGTGCTACAAATACATAGAAAGGAAGTTCCTTAATCATTTAGTTACACTATAGCAGGTTAGCAACTGGAAGCAGTTAATTCCATAAATTATCTGGGAGTAGGCATTAGGAGTGATTTAAAGTGGAACGACCATATAAAATCAGTCGTCGGTAAATCAGATGCCAGATTCATTGGAAGAATCCTAAGGAAATGCAGTCCAAAAGCAAAGGAAGGAGGTTACATTACGCTTATTCGCCCACTGCTTGAATACTGGTCACTGGTGTGGGATCCGTACCAGGTGGGCCAGGTTGATGGAGGAAGTAGAGAATATCCAACGGAGAGCAGCGCGCTTCGTTACAGAATCGTTTTTTAATCGTGAATCTGGTCACTGGTGTGGGATCCGTACCAGGTGGGCCAGGTTGATGGAGGAAGTAGAGAATATCCAACGGAGAGCAGCGCGCTTCGTTACAGAATCGTTTTTTAATCGTGAAAGCATTACGGAGATGATCGATAATCTCCAGTGGAAGACTTCAGGAGAGACACTCTGTCGCTCGGTACGGGCTTTTGTCGAAGTTTCGAGAACATACCTTTACCAAGGAGTCTACCAGTATACTGCTCCCTCCTACGTATATCTCGCGAAGAGCTTATGAGGTTAAATCATGGAGATTAGAGCCCACACAGAGGCATATCGACAACCCTTTCCGCGAACGTGACTGGAATAGGAGGGAGAACCAACATACTCAAGGTACACTCCGCCACACTCAAGGTACACTCCGGTGGCTGGCGGAGTATGGATGTTGATGTAGAGGTAGATTAAGACAAGCGATTGAGTGTTACACGAAAGCGATTTCGAAGCTTGTAAAGCCGTAAGACAAATATCTGAACGTGTATTGAAATTACATCAGAATGCCTTTGTTTATGGACTTCCCAAGATCACATATTCGAACAGTGGGAGCATTGTTTGCATAACTCGTTATGCTCCTATAGAAAACAAATTTTGGTCTACAAATCGCACTGACAGATGGCGAAAACGGTAAATGCCTCAACTATAATACTTTATCTAGTTTTCCTTCGATAGTCTAATGACATAAGAAAAACTGGTATTACACCAGGAGAGATTTGCTTCGCATAATCTTCGTAGAACTTAGGAGGTGTTACAGAATTTACGATTGGTGTTTAACTGTTTAGCAGTTTGAAATAATTATCAACACTGTTTCCGCTTACGCCAATACGGTATATGTTCGTTGTATGGAAGAATTCACTTACTTTCCAATCGCCGCATATAAAAGGCATCTACAAAAGTGCAATATGTAATGAACTGCTGCGTCTGTAAATGAAAACAAGGTGATTTCCACTATGTACCTGTTGTGAAAGGATCCAACGAGCATAATAATGAGAGGTACTGACGGGAGACTGGCTTCGCTTCACAAGCATTATCTTTTGTCATTCAAATGGAAACAATACTATTGTATAACGTACAGCGGTTTGCCGACAGAGGTGTTACAGAACATACATACTGTGTCAGTTTACGTCAATACGGTATATGTTCGTTGTGTGGAAGAATACTCATACTTTCCAGTCGCCGTATATAAAATACTTCTGTAAAAGTGCAATATAAAATGAACTGCTGCGTCTGTAACTGAAAACAAGGTGATTTCCACTATATACCTGTTGTGAAAGTATCCAACTAGCATAATAATGAGAGGTACTGACGAGAGACTGGCTTCGCTTCACGAACATTATCTTTTGGCATTCAATTGGAAACAATACTCGTGTGTAACGTACACCAGTTTCCCGGCCATGAATTTGTGTGGTGGGCTCCCATTGATAGCCCATTTCGCATTTGGCTGCGCGCATGTCGGCAGCAGGTAATGTCTGTGTGCGTGCAAACACGCCTCTGCAGTTCAAACAGCGGCCGCCGGTGCGCCGTGTTTACCGCACGGCCTCTGGGCTGAGCACGACGCCGCTCCATCTGCAGGTGCTTTGCGTGCGGGGCTTCCGGACCTACTGGATGGGGCAGCCCAAGAGCTGGCTAGCAACGAATGGAGCTAATACTATCGCACATTCCATGTGACATTTTTTTCCTGGGCAGTGGCGGCTGGTGATAATGTGCTAATGTGCTGCACTGGAAATATATTATTAAAATTATGCCATTTCTCTTCGAATGCAAGCGAGAAATCGCTGTAAAATTACATCATTTCTCTTGGAATACGAGCCAGATATCACAATAAAATTATGCCAATTCCCTTCCAATGCGTATTAAAATGCTAGTAATAAGGATTAAAACGTATTTTGGAGCGTTCTCGCAGCGATAGCTGCAAACCAGCTACGTGTGCTGAAGTGGGATTCAGCCGTGCTGGTACGTGCGCAGAGAAGCGGCGCAGTCGTCTGTTTGCTAGTGCGCATGCGCAGACGTGACGTCAGGCCTGGCGACTCATACGTGCTGAGACTGACTGCAGCGCCAGATCAATATTTCTCTTCGCGCTGCGTGTAACGGTTGCGGAAGAACAATATATGACGAATATTGCGGCACACAGAGTCAAAAATAAAGCGCTGGCTCAGGCGTCTTGCGCGTTGTCTCTCAAACCTACCTGTGTGAGGCTCGAATTCAAAAACCTCTGAGTCTAAATTTTTAATTTCTGTAAATAAAATTAATATTTTAAACGTCATATTTACTACCTGCAGTGAATACATGCAGATGGCAGCGCTCTTATAGATTCCCCTGAAGGTCTTACTGCCAATACAATATTAATTGATATTTAATTAAAGGCAATCATACAAAGGTTGACTTTTTATTTTAGTATATTTTTTCTGTTTATTTTTGTAATATTGTAGCACACTGGTCAAATTTTGTACGAGCCGCCACTGGTCCTGGTTATTCGTGCACATTTGAGATTAGTAGAAAGGCATTAAACTACAGTTACTTGTAGATGTCAGTGAACTACTCATATACATTTTAGCACAAGAATGCGTCCTTTATTTTTACCAATTTCGAACTATTTATTACAATGAAAGACGACCGTCTGCCGTCTTCCATATATTTTTTTATAAAACTGTCATTCATTTTATGACGCTAGTTGCTAAAATGTTAGTTAATATTGCTAGGCTTTTGTTATTTTAATAATTTATTATTGTGGTTATGAATGTGGCAATAGGTACTGCTTCTCTGCTACGCCACTGTCCCTGTGAGAATGTGTACTTGTTTTACTTTTAAGTGGATGTGCGAGGTTCTAATGGCCGTCTGAATGTGGGTAGTAATAGCTCGCTTCGCCTTGCATGGTATTCTCTGGCTTGGATTTGATAGTTAGTCGTTACCAATCCCTGCTGCTGATGCGACCAAACAGGTTTCTACACCCTTTGGTTACAAGCCAATCTCGCGATCGCTTTTCCCCACCACCGCTGTTTCCTTGGGTTTCCCAGTTTCCGGTACCTTTCCCGCCTCCTGTTCCATGCGTGTATCCTTCTGACTTCCACTAACATTTCGCGATCTTCTCTCCCCACCTATTTTAATTTTGCCGTTTCCTCTCCGAACTCAATCTTTGTCAGTAATTATCTCCGAGCCTTTTACAACATCCTCCAAAAGCTTGCTTATGAAATGCTATGTATTTCTAAGGGGTGCATGCCGTAGTTTTCATTCTCACTTTTCCGTCTTTGTAAATATTTTATTTTTCTGGTTTTGTGAGTGGACCTCATCCGTGTCTGTAATCGCTCCCTATCGCGTGTAGCTGCATTTCATTCGTTTCCTTTTGTAATTCTAAACATTTATGTGGGTTGCATGCCGTAGTTAATTTTGTTTATTTCTCGGAAACTGAATGTATACATTTTTATCGGTTTTCGGATCAACGTGAGTCCGAACTCCGACTTCAGGCGTTTGCAGCTAGTCACCTGAATTCACGCCACTTCTCATAAAACCAGTGCCTAGATAGTTTACTCTCAGATTGCAACATAAGAGTCTGCCGTGATTTTGTGTAATGAATCCGATTTTTAACCACTTCACCTTCAGTGGAGTGCGACCCTGTAACGTAGCCGTGTGTCGCCGTTAGCGTGTTTGCTCGCGGTCTACTCTAAATGCAACTTACCTTTGCTATACTCACGCACCATCTCAAACAGGCACGACAGACCAGAGCCATCTTCGCTGTTTTATTGTATATTGTGTTGTATGGTACCTCCGGGTTTGCTGAATTCCGCCTACGATAGCGGCGCCTGCTTCTGCCTCGTTTAAGCACGCTGATTTTGGTAAGTTTCGCTGTTGCATTACGTGTGTATGAGCGAGTGAGTGTTGTTTGTAAATCCTTCCCGCCAGTAGAATTAAGTTCTGTGTAATTTAGGTTAAATTCAATGCTGAACATCGTCAGTATTAGAACATATAAATGAGATGCATTTTTATTGTATTAAGAAAACTGGTTCCACATTTTGCTTGCTTTCGACCTGAATAAACAAGTTAATATCAGTATAATTTTGACTTCCCTATAAATGGTAGTTCAAACGTTTAAATGTCTGTAAATCTATCGGACCAAACTGCGTGGTCCATAGCTTACAAACTACTTAAACCTAAGTAAACTAACCTACGGACAAACACACACACCCACGCCCCAGGGAGAACTCGAACCTCCATGGCGAGCAACCGTAAATGGTAGTTTTGAGCACCTTCCACCTTCTATTTAATATTGTTTTTCACCAGTGCTGAGAACAAGCTCAGATGCAATATTTTATGTTTAAGTTCCATTGCGCCATAAATGTTTTTCTTTAGCCATCTTTATGAAATAAATTTAATTGTGGTGGCTTTTTTACTAATGCCTGTGGGTAATTTCGTTTGAGCTGCTACGTATATTGGCCACTGTATCGTTAATTTCCTGTTATTAGAGTAATTTGAACCACGTCAGTTCTCAATTTGGGCCAGAGAACAAGGTTTTTGCAGCAGGGAGTAGCCGGTACTTCACACGGACCTTTTGTTAATTACACTACTAAAATTAAGCTTTTTTACTACAGTAACTCTTATCTGGTTACCTTCTACCAGGATTAAGCTTTTATTTCGTACAGTGGCCTACTTTTAACAATAAATGCAACTATAAATGCCATACAACCGAGAATAGCGGCGTCGACTTTAGGACATATGAGAAAGCCCAGACCTGCATTTATTAATTGTAAGGTCTCCATCTCGACGACTGATCCATATTTCAGTGCGGAAGCACACGGGGGAAGGAACTCCAGGCGGGAATACAGTGGTCCACGTAGGGGGACTGACGAGAGTTTGAGACGGACCGGGTACCTACTGAGTAGTACTTGCAAATATTGATCTTGTGTAACTGGCATGGTGCAGGCACTTACCTCAACTGCCTACTAAGGAAGAGGTCCCGAGTTCGAATCCCGGTGTTGCCACAAAATTTTTATATGTTTTCATTATGAAAAACAGCCAAGGTTGCTTATAATTATTATTTAGATTACCAGTTTCGGCAGATTAAAATGCCTTCTTCCGATCTTTCCTTTCATTCACCACATTACAAATAAAATCATTGAAAAAGGTACTTATTAACCTACAACTTCGATTCTCTCAGTACCTTGCCTGCTACTTTCCAGACTTCACAAACGTTTTCCTGCGGAACTTGTAAGATAGCACTCCTGGAGACATGGCTTAGCCACAGCCTCAGGGATGTTTCTAGAATGAAACTTTCACTCTGCAGCGGAGTGTGTGCTGATATGAAACTTTCTGGCTGATTAAAATTGTGTGCCGGAACCGGGACTCGAACCTGGGACCTTTTCCTTTCGCGGGCAAGCGCTCTACCACTGAGCTACCGCGACACGACCCACTTCAGTGAAGTTTGGAAAGTAGGAGGCGAGGTACTGGCAGAACTGAAGTTGTTTGAGGGAGCCGTGAGTCGTGTCGGGGTAGCTCAGTGGTAGAGCGCTTGCCCGCGAAAGGCAAAGGTCCAAGGTTCGAGTCCCAGTTCCGGCACACAATTTTAATCCTCCAGGAAGTTTCACTCCAGTGTTGCTTGTCTGCTGACAACTCTACGAAAACGGCGCTGCTGTTGAAGTGCAGGCCATCGGCCATTGCTTTGTCCACAGTGGGAGATAGTGCCTGAAATATACTATGAATCATTTACTGATGAGTTTTCTAGTAATATACGACGACCGTTAAACTGATACAACACACATTTTATAGTTTTCGTTACTTGTTAATTGCACCTGAGAAAAATTATAGAAATCTGTGCTGTACTACTATACTTAAGCAATTCGTAAGACTATTTTTACTGCAAACTTATTGGTATTGAAACATTTTAGTTACTTATTTACATTTTTGAATTCTTTTATCATTTCAAAGCAAAAGTTATTCACTTGTTTTAATTTTACTGCCCCAAACATCAAACAAAGCAATTTAAACTATTAATTTATGTAACAAGTACTGTTCATTATTTACATAAGATACTTGCATATTTGCAAAGTAGGATAGAACCCTAACAAGCTAAGTGTGTAGGATACATTTAAGTGAAAAATTTTAGTTCAAATGTATCATTATTTCAAACAACGGCAGTACTTTCTGAGTGGGCCATCCTATTTACAAATTTACGAGTACGTAAGCGTGTTAAGTATTCCGTGCTGTGGGCGAGCAATTGCCTAATTACGCAACTTCAGGAATAACCATCACCAGGGGTTGGTCTTAGTGTAAGACACTATATTTTTTCTTGGCGTCGTCAGCTATTTACTGTGTGCCCTAAATTCAGTTCCATCATGGTACGGGCATTATTGCAGAATCCGAGGCTAATTTAAACACACATGCAGCAGATAAAAGCCTCCACTGATCTGTGAGATGTTGCTTCGCTCCCGCTTCATCACAGACACTGACGAAGCCACGCTGCATCTATCAGTGCCTCTTACATGCGCACCAAAACTTGGCGTCTTCTACATCATCAACAGGGAAGTACAGATGGTTTTAAATTTCACATATTTTCATATATACCATGCGTTTGCACCAGATTTCAGTTTCTGATAATAATAAACGTTAAGACAAGACAACTGTACAGGCCGAGATTCAAATCATTTGAAACTCAACCAATAATCTTGTTATGTTACAGAACTCTTGTACACATTACACTGCATAAGAAGAACTTACACTCGACAGCGTAATGTTTTTTACATCAATCACAGAAAAAAAAAGATTAAGCGTAAAATTAGTAGATCTGTACATTCATGTTGCAACCTCGTATCATTGCTAGGCATTTCTTATTCTGTTTCACTCCACAACAGAGCGAGGGAAGAAAGAATGCCTTTTACATCTGTAGGAGCCCCGAATTTCTCTTTGTGTTTTATCGCCAAGTGTAAGGCGGCGGCAGGACAATCGGTCAGCAGTGAGCTACAAATTCTAGATCTCTACGCCTCGGTTACACATTGGTAGAATGCCAGAGAACAAATCTGAAGGTTGCGAGTTCGATCCCTGCCAGGTCCTACGATTTTAATCTGTCACTTTCCACTTCTTTCACCTCTGTCAGTATTGCTCATGTGAAAAATACCGAGTAGCACCGTGGTTCGGAACCCACGTTAAACTGTAGGTCCCCCTATAACTGGCTAGGTAAGTCAGTTCGAAGGTCGGAGGAAGGCAACGGCATACCACCTCCAAAAAGGACCATGCCTAGTAAAGCAGTGTGGTGTTCAAACCAATCTTCGGATTGTTGACTGCTTTACCTTACCTACCATCAAATTTGTTTCTTGAAACAGCTACTTCAGTTTGATTTTCCGAATCATCTCTGCAACACTCGCGGAATGATGGAACCTACCAGGCCAGGAGCCCGCGTCCGAACTGCTTCTATGGATTCCATTAAGCCGATCTGGTTGGGATCCCAAACGCTTGGGAAACATTCATGACGGGATCGCTAACAGATTTTTACACGAGGTCTCCATTTCTAAAATTCTCACAATAAACGAAGTTGACAGTTCGCCTTCCCCAGTACTGTCGTCACAAACTCGTGACATTTCATACCGCTCTGCAATGTTAGGCCTAGATGTTCATTAGACGCGACCGTGTTGAAGCATCAAACAACTAATGCTGTATTTGGATTTTTTTTCCACTGATCAGCCTACATTTCCTTTATTTAGTGCTAGCTGCAATTACTCCCATCCGAATAATGTAGAAGATATCAAAATTCATCAGAGTACAACGCTTACACCTCGTGTAGGATGTTCTAAATGACAAAGGACACTGAAACGTGAACGAGGGCCAAGTGTATTAGTGAATCAAATATGCATTCGAGATCCGAACAGCTTTTGGTACTGCATTCCTGACACAATGCTGTTCGTATATTCAAGTAAGTAACACTAGTTTTTACCCACGGTTTGACTCACGTTCGTGTTCTTGTATATCTACTATCGAAAGTATAATAATTTTGCAACTTTGTTCTTAGTTATGAACACTATCTTTAAGATCAAACTTTCCGATTTTCTGGTTTAAATATAAGCCGTGCTTGCAATGACCGTTAATAATGTCCTTCTTTAACTAGTGAAAATAAATATATTATTAAATATGTACTGAAAATCTGTTTGTTACATCGTGACTAAACCGTTGATGAAGAAGCAACGTGTAAATTATGCACGATTGAATTGTCATCGAAAATGGTTCGGCGGTTTGAAGACAGTGACATGTTGTACATGCATTGTATCCATTATGTTGAATCGTATTACCTACAACATAACAACTACAGTATTAAAAAAAATTTCATAAGAGTGATAAATTTCAAAAGTCAAAGAATAAATAGCTTTTCCAACGAGTGTTCAAGCGTCTCCGAAGCTGTAAGAGAAACGTTCATGCTCAGCTGTCATCCTAAAAGCTATACGAGAAACCTTGATGCTCAGCTGTTCCATTATTCGAATTATATACCGGAAATCAACAAATATCTTTCTAAACCAGTCTGTGTTCTTATTACGCCTTCTACATCTACACCTGTAGTCCACGAGCTTTATCCAAAAATAGGGCCTGAATAGGACAAAATTAGGGGAGAGATGAAACCTCTTGTTAACATACTAATAGTCCCCGAAGCTCCGGGCTGTGGAATCGCGGCTATGACGTCATCATTATGACGGCCTAAGAAACTGTAGAGTAATCTTAGAACAGCTGTAAATTCTCACAAGAGTGACATAAAAAGTTCCCTTTTGCGCCAAATTACGTAGGAAGGGGTGAAAAACGTTTGCATATCAATATCACATGTATATATGACATTTCTTCTGAGTTACACTAACAAAAACGGAAAAATATCATTTTTAAAACCTTTTTTAAAGTTTCTCTATTAGTTATGCAACTAAATGATGTATTTTTTTTTAATTTATTATGTAACACATTCTTAGAGATTTAAAACAATAGTAGTATGTTTTTCCTATCATTAATAATAAAGGAGTTATCTGAAATTAGTTACTATAAGGTGTTATAATTTACTACTCAGACTGCATGTTAGAATTTTAAGATGATATTTCTTAAAACCTTGTTCAAGACTTCGAAGTACCTGTGAATATTCTCAAAAGATAATGAAACGACTGTTTCTATAAATATTGCACACATCTCAGCATTTATTTTTACAAAAATAAATAACATATATCTAAATATACAAAGCGCTGAATTGTATTAAAATTTACATGAATGATGTAGATTCATTCATTTATATGTACAAAATGTTCAAGTGTTTGTTAAGCTTATGGGACTTAACTGCGGGGTCATCAGTCCCTAAACATACAAACTACTTATAACCTACCTTATACTAAAGACAACACAAACATCCGTGCCCGAGGGAGGATTCGAACTCACGACGGGGAATGGCCTCATGCATCGGAGCATAGCGCCTCATTGTGCTCGGCCACTCCGCCGTGGCTTATATACAGAGTGTTACAAAGAGGTACGGCCAAACTTTCATGAAACATTTCTAACACAAAGAAAGAAAATATGTTATGTAGACATGTGTCCGAAAACGATTAATTTCCATGTTAAGATCACATTTTAGTATTTCACATTAAATGTAAATTGAAATCATTCGTGCAGACAATTGTCAGAATACCCAATTGTTTCGTTAGTATGTAGTGTACTTCCTCGATTCACCGCCGCCAGTTGGCCCAATTGAAGGAAGGTAATGTTGACTACCGTGCTTGTGTTGACCGGTGGACCGAGTGGATTTGTAGAGGCGGACCAATTCCATGGCCTCTACGCTCTCCTGACCTCAACCCTCTTGACTTCATTTATGGGGGCATTTGAAAGCTCTTGTCTACGCAACCCCAGTACCAAATGTAGAGACTCTTCGTACGCGTATTGTGGACGGCTGTGATACAATACGCCATTCTACAGGGCTGCATCAGCGCATCAGGGATTCCATGCGACGGAGGGTGGATGCATGTATCCTCGCTAACGGAGAACATTTTGTACATTTCCTGTAACAAAGTGTTTGAAGCCACGCTGGTACGTTCCGTTGCTGTTTGTTTCCATTCCACGATTAATGTGATTTGAAGAGAAGTAATGAAATGAGCTCTAACATGGAAATTAATCGTTTCCAGACACATGTTCGTATAACATATTTTCTTTCTTTGTGTGTGAGGAATTTTTTTTTCTGAAAGTTTGGCCGTACCTTTTTGTAACACCCTGTATACATATATATGTTTGTATTTACCAGCTTTACTTCCTGGTTAAAGTTGAGACGTAAATTATTTTGTCAAAAAGGAACCATTACTAGCAATATTATTTTGTCATTGAATCATCTAATAAGGGTACACTATGACCAGCAATGATCAACGCACATGTGCAAAACAATGAACAGATTGCACGCTGAACGCCAATACGGAGACCCATACGCGAATGCAATTGTTACAATATAAGTAGCTGAATGTCTTCATAAATTTGCTGTTAAAAATATGGATCACATCTTAAATATCTGAATCATCTTTCTCATCACACTCCTGCACTGAAGGTTCATCATTATCCTCATCAAAATTGGAAATGTCTGAGTTGCTACACCCACTGCTATTTCAGTATACATACAGAACACTGTAAACCAACACTGCGACAACGACAATTTCGCTCACATCCAGATCCACACTTGCCAGAAATTAACTTTAAGATGAAGTCGGGTGAAGGAGGTTCTTGAGTTTGGCTGAAGAGAACCATTTTTAGAGACTCATCTCCATGAAGTGGGTAGCAACTCTTTGCTCCACCACTGCTATACCTGAAGATAAACACGTTTTGAATGCTGTCTTGCTGCCACAGACGCTGGAGGAAGTCGAGCAAGATCTATCTGAGAGGATATTGGGCGTGTTGCCACAACTTTTAGAAAACACTGAAGACTAAGACTATTTAATGACGTTGTTCCCTTAGTTGCGCCATACAATACTAACAGAAACTGCTCTCCTGCTTCAATTACGTATTGAGCATTTGCATTGTCATTATTGAATATAGAAGTAATTTTCTGTTGATTAGTACACATATCACCAATTTGTACTGGCTCAGACACATACACATTTTCAGCAACATGTGCTGGACCCAGTACCATTATGCTTTTATACTGGACCACATTTATTTTCAATTAATTTAAAATTACCTTTACCATCATTCATATATTCACTTTCACTCACATTTTCAACAACATTTCTGCTGGGTCCAGGGCCATCAATCTTTTGTACTGGATAACTTTTATTTTCAATTAATTTATAACTGTGTTTACTCTCATCCATATATTCGCTTACAATCACATTTTAACAACTTTTGTGCTGGATCCAGTGCCATCAACATTTTGTACTGGACCACATTTACTTTCTATTAAAATTGCATTTACTATCATTCATACACATACTCTTACAATCATGCTGCACGTAGGATTCAGACTCATCCAACACCAAAGTCGGACCAACACTGTTGGTACTGTTTCCTACAACATCCTTCCCATAACATACACTATTAAATAAACTTCCCACATTATAATCCTCATTTCCCTGATTTACTCTAAAATTTCTTCTCCCGTTAACATTTCTTTTATCGTGCTGCAAATACCATCACCCAAGAATTTCCCCCCTATCTATGACTGCATCCATCTGACATATTCTTTCTTCTTTTCTTTTCCTATCTCTATCCTGTCTGTAATTATTATTAGTAGATCCCATGTCATCCCATCTCTTGGACCTATTTCTTCCATAGTTCCTTGTCCCAAAGTGGACCTCATTTAGAACAAATCTTAGTTTCCCAGATTTTGCCCCTGGTTCTCTTTTCTATTTTGTTCCTCTTTTGTTGCTTCCATTTTCTTGCACTGACCTCTGACCATTTTTATTATCATTTTCCCAGGAGTCACTCTGATTTTTCTGTTCCCAATTATTTGTCCCCATACTACTCCTCCAATTTCCATTCTAATATCTCTCTCTGTCGTGCTCCTGCTGATAGTAACCCCAATTTCTAATGCCTCTATTTTCACTGTTCTTCCTCTGATAATTCATGTGCTGGGTTTCCCTAAGGTTTGGGTTCCCTAGTCATTGCATGATCTATTTTTCAATAAAATTTTTAAAAAAATTCAATTGTATCTGTAGGACAGTGAATCAGCTGTCAATTCGAGTCCTGTGGCAACCTCCTATGTAAAGTAGGTATTTCAGTTAGTGTTCTCAGTGGCTTGTATAACTGTACTAACTTTCTTAATTCTTCCTGACAAAATTTCCTGGTAGTCTGTTTACCCCCCCCCCCCCTTCCCTCCCCCCCTTCACACACACACACATAGACAGTTCCATTCAAGAATTCATTCTTAATTCTTATTTGTTTGGCTTCACTCCAATATTTATTTAGAAAAAGTCTTTCAAAATTCTCAAAAGTAACAAATTTCTCAGCGCATTGATTTGCGCATGTGTGTACAGAGCCTTCTAATGTCTTCTTTGCCATTTTAATCTGATCAGACATACCAGGCATGAGTTGGTCCTTACAGGCTGCCAAGAAATCTACCGGATGGTATTTACTTTTTCCTGAGAATGAGTTACTATTTGGCATCTGCATCAAGGGCAAACTTGCATTTACTGATGCAGTGAAAATTCTAAATTACAAATTCTTCTCTATTTCGGTGGTATTCACTGTCTCCACTTGATCTATTTTCTTTCTTAAATCACATTCTGTATCCTCCAACGTGCCAGTCAAAAGAGTTTTTGTTTCTTCATCACCTTCCACAATCCTCGTGGCTACCTCAGTCAAAGCTTGCCTAGTTCCCTCATTTCTGTGATCACGTGTCTGCCTTCCTACATATATCTCGCCCCTTAGTTCAGCCTCATTAGTAACAATTCTGGCATTTAGATTCCTAAGTCTCAAACCTTACTATTAGGCTTTCTAATTTTCTGTCAAGATCTGTGACTATCTCATTCTTTAAAGCAACCATAGAAATTTTTCTTATCCCTATCTCTAATTCCAGTTTCCCAAAGGAACTTCCCATCTCTGTTTTCAGGCCTGCAATAGCATTTCCCATCTCAAACTAAATCTCAGATGTTAAGTCTAATTCTAAATTTCCTATTTGCCCCAATAATTGTGACACAACTCGAAGATGTGCTGAGTCGTCGTATTGGCAGTCAGTGTCCGCTGCAGAAAATGTGGCTGATGTGCGATGTCTCCGCGTGCCGTATGTGCCGTTAACCAGCCACCGTGCGGCATCGCTGCCAGGTTACATTTTTCCGCGCGGTCGGACTCTGCCTGCTGCTGAGTTCGCGCGCCGTCGACGTTAATTGAAGCACTGTTTCAACTTTAATACTGTTGTATTTGTAACCCTAGCTTCACCTACCTAGTCAGTCCAACGCGAACTACCTCGGACCCGATCCTTCAAATGCGAGGTAATTTCATGATGGAGAATCTTATATTTACACTAACAATTTCACTGCATTTTAATTTCTGCACTGTCTAGGGGACAATAAAAATTCGTCCACTGTCCCCACCTGCATATAATTAATTAAAACACAACGAAAATTGAGCAGAAGGGTGCATTTCATACAAATAAATGTCACAACACTTTGTTTAAATTTATTAAGTAGTCTGTTTACTTATTGGATCAGAACACAGTCACCGGAAAAGCACTGTACGTTGGCGTATCTAATATAGCTCTTGAGCCCCCGCCAAAATTTAATTTGCGGAAAATATTTTGAATTAGTCTACCAGGCTACTGTTCATTGTATGAAAAACGTTCCATTAGTCTATGTCTGACCGTGAATACTTTGTCCTTATATTCACAGTTTATTTGACAAAAACAATGTTCAACAACAGATATCGAATTACTGAATGTCTCTGAGAAATTGGTTAACACTTCCTGATAAGATGCAGTTTTACAGTTTCCAATGGAAATGTATTGAAGTCACAGTGCCTAAATTTCACACGCTGTACTTCAAATTTTATGAAGCACTCGGCAACTCAAGAAGAAATCTTGCAATTTTAAAAGAACCTCGGCACACTCGATAAATCGTTAAAAGTTTGACCGCACTTTTACACTCTGAAAACTTTTAAAGTCTCACTCTTCCGAAGGTCGCGGCACAGCCCGGCATCGCTTCGCCGCCGCGATGCTAGCCAAACACAGATTACCCCACATGGGCTCACCGCTCAGCCTCTATACCTGCCTCCGAAGAAACCGATACGTCACGAACTTCCCCTTTACGACCCCGTACACCGCTTTGCCAAGTATACCGTATATTTCATTCAAATTCATCTTTAAACACTTACACTAAACACAAATAAACGTGAAATTAACACTTCATTACATTTCATTTCGCCTGTGGAGCGATTAAATAGAAATTAATTACTTAAAGAAATGAAACATGCGTAAGTAAATTTGAACAATGTGATTTTATGGTATAGTCATTTTATAATACGGCACCTTTGAACAAACACTACCCTGCTGGTCGTGTATCTTTCTTTTACTTTATGTTATTAACAAATTTATACAATGGTATTTGTAAATTAGGTTTCCTGTGATCAGTACTATCTTACGTCGACAGGAAGCATATCAGGTGCTGCACCTTGTTGAGACCTTTTATGTGAGCCTTAGCTCGCCTCTGTATTTTAAATGGTTTACATTATTTTTAACTAAACACTAAGTTGCCGTGTTTTCATTCTATTAAAACTCTTTTTATGCACTTAATAGGATGTTTGAGCGTTACTATACGTGTCATATGAAACCATTTCAGGAACTGCGTCACACTTCTCTGTCTTAATTATGTTTTATTTTTAACTTTATCGTATACAATACTCTGTCGCCTCGCTAGCTGCGCTGTGAATTCCCTCTGACGTCACGGCCTTTACAAGCGAGCGCTAAGCTCACCCCCTGGCCGTCCGTTTCCGCCTTACACACACACACACACACACACACACACACACACCTGCTCACCTCTGCCCAGCCCACTATGAGCCCTAGCTTCACGGCTGTTTAACATGAATTTTCCAAATTACAGATTTATACAGATAATGCATCAATATCACCTGTCTACATACATATAATACTACCAAAATTAATAAAAGAAAAGAGTGTAACAGTTTTGTGCATTGGCAAGGTCAGTGTTTGCGGTGCATTTAATCTGTCTTGATAAATTTCTCCAAACATAATGTCTGAGTGCTACTCGTTGGGCAGTACTGTCACAAAGTTCATTAGAATCGGTTAATTAGTTTGGTCACGAAAGCACAACACAAAGAGATTCTTTCACATTTGTAATATTAGTATGGATTTAAAGAAAGTTAAAGCTGGCGTAAACAGTGTCTGCTGATATTTTGAAGTATATAAGGTAGGTACCTTATAACACTTCTCTTTAGTTTTACCGCTGTTCTATATTTGTGCATATGATTGTACCTCATACTGCCAGGAAGAGTATAATGAGAGTTTAATCATTTAGTGCATCTTATGTGTCGCTTGTCTCTACAAAGTTTGATAAAAAAATGTGCTGCTGCTTTATGGTGAAACAGTTTCCACTTAAGTCAATCCTTAAGAAACGGTAATTACTGTAATTTTGGATTACAAAGGAGTTTTCTACTTTCGCCATTTGATCTAAGGTTAGTTGAAATGATGTAGCTATGTCATACGTTCACAAATCAGTATGTAGAGTAATTGACGTTATAATACAAGATGGAAAAGATAGGCTAACTGATGAAATAATGTAACAAATTTGAAACCTCTTAGGTTACTTTTCACTTGAATATAATAGAGGAAAATACAATAATAACTTTCTAAACTGCCTTAATGACAGTGTTTTTTGGTTATGCTTTGCTGATGGAAACACTGCGCCCTTGGTTGCCAGCATAATCAATGGTAGTAAATTGACAGTTCTTCTTGGAAGGCTGCAAATGATTCAATTATAAAATGACATGTGAGCGCGCCCGGTTTCATCATACCTGTCTGTCAGTTTGCAAGAGTGACAGATGGAAATTCAATTGTTAATTGACAAAGTTGTCAGACCAGTGTATATCAGGGAAACACATGTAAACTAATTTATTCTTCAAAAACAATGTTCCTAAAACGCCTGAAACAGGTGTGTGTAGGCAATACAGTTGCCACGAACAACGCATTCATACTATCTTATGTGTGGTGCGATAGTTTTGGACTTGATGTCATCAAATGTCTTTGGTCTATATTCCTTAACATATATCGAGGTATCATTTCATGTTTTGAATACTAGCAGCAAAAATAAAAATCTCGGACTGTAGACATTTATGTCTGGATAGAATATTGCTGTAGATACATACGTAAAAATAATTACAAAATTAATAATCATAAGATTTAATATTTTGTAAACTGTCATGTTTTTAACTTGTGTATTTTTATATAGAGACTAATTGCAAATTTGCACATATTATTTTATACACAATTTTTTATCATGATGACTAGCTTGTAATATGATGTGACGAGATGATGGTAACTCAGTTCACCGAAACCGGTCGCCAGTGAATAAATTATTAATGTGTGATCTTGGCATTCCATTTTGAGAACTATAAATATGAATGTTTTGTAACGCACTGAATTCCAGCAACGCTAGAAAACTCGTGCCAAAGCCACAGAATCTGTCAAGCCAGTCCTCAGGCAAAGGAGATTAAAAAAATAATAATAATACGTCAAATTTAATGACAAATTCTGAATCCTGGTGAAATCCCGATTTATTGACTACACGCACAGTCCGTTTAATTTGTTAATTAATAATCATTAAAATTACATTGCACGATTATTGGCATAAAACAAATTTTCCCAGGCCCACAGACACTACCCATAAATTGTGTGCATAGAGGAGCATCGTTGGAGGGAGTAGCATAATTTTGGCACTGCTCATTTCAAAATGTTCAAATGTTTGTATAGTTATGGGACTTAACTACGGGGTCATCAGTCCCTAAACTTACAAACTACTTAAGAACTACTTACGAACTAGGACGGCATAAATATCCATGCCCGAGGGGGAATTCGAACCCCCGACCGTAGTGGCCGTGCAGACCGTGACTGGAGCGCCTCAGTCCCCTCGGCCACCGCGGCCGGCACTGCTCATTTAATTATTAAAGAGAGATGGCCAAAATGGCGTAATCTTGTTTAGGTTCCGTTCGTAAGTTATTTCAAACCGTCGCTGTAGCACATGGTGGTGGAGGGAGACGAGTTTCGCTTTCTCCGAATCCACACCGGTTGAGGGCACCCAACATGACTGTTGGAACTCCGCTACAGCCGGCGGCCACAAGATAGGTGACGGTGAGTTCTCCCTCCTCTGTTAGGTTGGCTATAGGGACCTCTTCGCCAACCGCGGAGGTGCACACTAATGCACTGGTCACATCTTTAAATAACCTGGAGAGCAGCTCCCGTGCCCCATTCCGTTGCAGGTCCTGGAGGTATCGACATCGGCAGATCAGCCTGCGGCAGTTACCGTCGTTTACCTTGGGAGCAAGCAGCCTGTCCTTGACTTCCGCGCCGGACTCGACATGATTACCGATACCATATACTTAGCATCTTCCGTGGACGCGTTCGCCTTACTTCTGCAATTGCGCCGTCTTTTCGGGAACTGCTAGTCCGGTGTGTAACATGTTCGATGCCTTGGTCCGACCCCTGTTCTTGTAATCGTCAGCGAACTTATCGCTAGCTTCTTACCTTTTGTCTCAAACTCTCTCTGAGGACTGGTTCTTATTTATATTCTTGCTCTTGTATGTATTTTGCGACTTGGCCTATAGCAAGACTATTCTACGCCCAGTGGCTACATACAGTGTGTGAGGGTATATGGAAATTTGTGATAGGGCTGCCTCGCCTCTATGTGCTTTGTTGTTAGTATATGTTTCGGCTGGCTATCCCGACTTTCATTTTTCTGTAGCTTTCCTTACTGTACCTTTTTGTAAACCTTTTACCAGGCGCTGAAACCCCTGCTGTAAGAGACGAAGTCCGACCGCCTGGGACAGAAGATATGCAGGGGAGTTGCCTGCTAGGGAACAGTGATAGTCGAAGACTCTTTGATGGGCAATTTTCCTATCTTTTCTTCATTTAGTCACAGCTACAGCTTCATCCAACATTCCCTACGCTACAGTTTTATTTGGAACACTTTTTTCCGATTTGTGATAGATGGCGCTGTAATATTCACAAACATATTGCTCACAATTTTAGACGATCTGTGAGTGATAGGTAGTTTTTTTTCTTTTTTTAATCAAAATATAGAATGTAGATACTTATGAACTTTATTTCGGTTGTTCCAATGTGATACTTTTGTGAAATTATCATACATTATGAGAACGCATGCTGTTACTGCGTGATTACCTGTAATTACCTCATGACTTCAATAAATGCTCAAAATGATCAATTTCAATGCATTTGGCAACAAGCGTAACGAAATTCCTCTCACCAGCGAGTAGTTCGTCTACAGTACTGTCGTCACATGCATTAACAATGCGCTGAAGCATGTTTTCAGGCGTTGTCGGTGAATCAAAATAACAAATATCCTTCAATTTTCCCACAGAAACAAATCCTGGGATGTAAGATTCGGTGAACGTGCCGGCCATGGTATCGTGCTTCTACGACCAATCCATCTGGCATTAAGTATTCCATTTAAGACCGCTTCAACTACACGCGATCCATGTGCCGGACATCCATCATGTTGAAAGTACATCGCCATTCTGTCATGCACTGAAACATCTTGTAGTAAAATCGGTAGAACATTACGTAAGAAATCAGCATTTATTGCACCATTTAGCTTGCCATCGATAAAATAGGGGCCAATTATCCTTCGTCCCATACCCGCCAAGGTCGCTGATGTGACACTTGTTGCAGCCATCGTGGACTTTCCGTTGACCAATAGTGCATATTATGCCTGTGAATGACGCTTCGTCACTAAACAGTACGCGTGAAATAAACTCTGTTATCGTTCCGTAATTTATTTTGTGCCCAGTGGCAAAACTGTACACGACGTTCATAGTCTTCTCCATGCAAATCCTGGTGCATAGAAATATGGTACGGGTGAAATTTATGTTGACCGACGTTTTTGAGATTCCCCATTCTCGCTCAGTTTGTCTACTACTGATGTGCGGATTAGCCGCAACTGCAGTTAAAACACTTACTTGGGCAGGTCGTGGTTGGCGTTTTACTTGTGGCTGAACACTTCGTCTCTCTTTAAATAACGTAACTATCTCACGAAAGGTCCGGACACTTGGATGATGTCTCCCAGCATAACGATCGACGTACATAGCACAGGACCGTTGGGCATTTTGATCGCAATAGCCATACATACATACCATATTGACCGTTTCTGCAATTGGTAAACCGTCCACTTGAACACGAGTAATTTATCACGATATCCCGTACTTACACTTTTGTGACTATTACAAAGCGAAAAAAGTGTTCAAAATATAACATTTTATTTATTTAAGTACTAGACGAAAATGTAATAAAAATGGGGGCACCGATTATAAAAAATGCAGTTGATGTCCGTTTGACATACGGCAGCGCCCTCTAGCGGACCAACAAAATGTTCAAATGTTTGTTAAGCTTAAGGGACTTAACTACGGGGTCATCAGTCCCTAAACTTACAAACTACTTATGAACTACTTACAACTCAGGACGGCACAAATATCCATGCCCGAGGGGGGATTCGAACCCCCGACCTCGTGACTGAAGCGCCTCAGTCCCCTCGGCCACCGCGGCCGGCCGCGGGCCAACAACAGAGCCATCTGGTTTTCACCTTCAAGCTAGTAGAGTTTTGTTCTTTGTAGTTTTTTCGTGTGATGTTTATTCGTGAGGTATTTTGCCTGGTCACTATCAATGGACCACCTTGTATAGGATGCATTGGAATGTGCAGTTCAGAAGAGACTCAGCACACTCGTACTCGTATGGACAACGCTGCGCGATGCATGGTGTCATTACCGTACAGCACTATTTCATACATTAGTCGAGAACATGCCACTCATGTTGCGGCACTTCTGCGTGATCGCGAGGACCCTAAACGATATTAGACACGTGTAACAGTTCCCTTTCTCTTCACTGTATGTAAACCCTGCGTAGGACAGTACAGGAATGTCTGCCTGAGAGATTCTTTGGTTTTATCGGGCACCGGTGGTCATTGGTTGCCAACTTGGGGGTTTTCCCCCAAATTTAGGGAGCAAATTTTTTCATTGTGCAATTTGTAGGGAAAGAAGTGTCAGGGGGATTTTTTGAGGTAATAAGAAACCTCATGGGGATTTTAGGGGGGGGGGGGGGGAGGAGAATTTGTGAATAAAAACTCCAAGAGGGGGAATCAAAAACACCACAGTAATGCAGTTAAACATGAGAGCGCAGGAATAGGACAGAAACGTGACTTAATTATTCACATATTACCAAAACCTTCTTGTCATATGTATGATGTATGTGTGTTGTATGTAAGATGTACTGCTCCCTCCTTTGTTTTTGTTTGTTATTAAAAAAGTTTTTCTATAAGTGCAACCGTCACAAGAGCACAGTAATGTCCCATAATCACTTTGTCTTGTTTCCATTTTGCATGTCAGTCAGGCACCAAGTCTTCCGACAGCTGCAAATCAGAAATAGCGGTCTGCAATGCAATATCTCACTCTATGCGTACTGCCAGAGTGTAATTGTTTCGATATGACATCACGTGCTCTTGTGCGCATCTACATTCCTGTAATTATCTAAATGTGTGGTGAATACCCTACGTTCTGAATATCAAGTAAAATCAAAATTTCATTTTTTCTAAATTTCTAGTGCAAGACCACACATGTAGTGATTTATCTTTTGATTTAGGGGCACTTTGTGGTAAATTAAGGGAGAATCTTAGCAGCATAGTCGGCAACTCTGTCGGTGATGTGGCTCAGCTGTGCGAGACTGTCAAGTCAATAATGTGATCACTAGTAGCGTGTTTGAAATAAAACACACGTCGGATTATCTTGCGACACTAGATATGCGGTCTAGAAATTACTTTTCATATTTGGCAGTCAGGATTTGATGGCATATTAATGTGATTTTATATAAGTATTTGTCATGAAGACCATTATTTTGATTTTTTATATTTTTCAATTTTTTAGGCGACTTTAAGTTTCCCACACACTGACTTTGTGCCATTGTTAATCTGTGCGGCTTCAAAGAGATATCAAATACTGTTCTCCTTCAAAATTACTTGACGTTGTTCAAACAATTAAATTTGTGTCTTCCTCATTTCTACCTGATCAAAAAAATTTATCACTGAATTTAGTGATGAATCAATTAAAAGAAGAAATTTCTGGTGAAAATTATTTGTAGCATGCATCAGAGGCGCGGTTTGCTGTTACGTACTGATCGTCAAATTATTCAGGCTTGATCAGTTTAAATCAAATAATAAAGGTTCAGTTTGTGGAGAGTAAATAATGCTTTCTATAGCAGTCACATTTAATTATACCTTTCGATATATTCCAGTAAACAGACATTCTCTCTCTCTCTCTCTCTCTCTCTCTCTCAGACACACACACACACACACACACACACACACACACACAGATGTAGAATCCATCTTCAACAGTTGTATTAGATAACTTTCAAAGTGTTTCGATGACTTGGTAAGTTTTTACTCAAGAAAAGAGCATTACCACAGTCTAACATTTACAGTCGTGCCACTCACTGCTGTTAAAGTTGTTATTAACTTATAGTTGCAACGAAAGTAGCGCTCGTAGTGGTGGGCATGCCGCCGAAGGAGTCATGTTTATTTATAATTATTTGTGCACGTAATTAACGAAATAGTATAATTTTTGCATTACAAGCAATAGTAAAATATCAAGAGACATACATAATACGGAAATTAATGAAAAACAGACGAACTTAAATGATTCAGTGATACAACGAAGAACTTCGTCATGAACCAACACATGCAAATATGTTGCTGTTTGCAGCTTATTCCGCTGAAAGTATGTGGAATATAAACATAAGAGAAACATAATTTTCTATTATTCTCTGTTCTTATTATGACAAAAAGAGTTTTTGACGAGTATCAAATCGGTGTGGAGTCTAATGCTTCGCACGATTTTAGGCTTCACTCGGGCTTATTCTTTTGAATATGATTACTTTAGCATAAGAAACTAATGTTTCGAAGATTCCTCCCTTTTCTGCTTCATCTGAAACAACAGTTGTGTGATTGGGTTCTTCTTTGTTGAAAACAGTTCGATTGCTTCTTCCGCTTTTTTGCCATGTCTGTGACGTGTTTTCTTCAGCTACAGCTTTGGTGGCTGATTTGGTATGTTCAATAGTATACCTATTATATTCTGTACTCGTTTCCTTCGTTCCTCCCTCACCGACTGTACTGGAATTGTAGTGAAGAAAGAGTAGGAAAGCGGCGTCTTTCTACCTAAGGGCTTGTTTTCTGGTGTTTCCTAGCAAGTTATCTATTTTTAATACTAGATTAAATTATTCAGTAAAAGCGCGAAGGTTACAAGATAATTGTAAATAAACATTCCTGCACTGCACCGATTCGTAACTTGTCAGGGATCTTAGGAAACCTAAGAAAGACGAATGTGGAGGTACTTTTATTACCTATTTTATGACACTACATACGTTCCCTATTGTAAAACGTATGTTAAAGCTAATATAAACGATTCTATTCGCACTTACCCAGTATCGCATTCAGAAATGTAGCTTGCCGGCCACTTGTATCATTGCTGTCGCAGTGTATACCTACAATCAGCTGGATTGTTGTGATTGTGTATGTTAGACGAAGTTCGAAAAGTTTACAGTTGGGTGAAAGGGTATACAGAAACTAAATTTCAAGGTGAAAGGGGATGCAGAAACTAAATTTCAAGGTGAATCGAACCAGTTCTCAGAAAATTTGCAGGATATGGGGTTTTGTTTTAAAAACAAACTAAAAATAAACTAACATTTCTGGTTGTGTGTGTGGTCATTGTATCTTCCGCGTACTAGCTTTCTTAGAAAAGCGAGAGAAAACGAAAAATGTGCGAAAAAAAACCCGCCGTGAAGGCTTCTATTGATTAAACATGGATGCATATGATGTATACACACTATACTATCAGTAAAGGTTATAACGGTACGGACCCTTTAACTAACTTCGTCTTAGAGGATGACTCATTCTTGCTACTTTGGACTGGTCGCTGTCCATAAACGTAGACTTTTATTTGTAAAACTAAACTTTCAGTTTCAGTTATGGAATGTTTAACTATGGCGGCATCTACTAAATAACTGACAACATGAGGTTTGCGTTTTGATTAAAATTGTTTACTTCCCATTGCAAGATTACGTCTGGCCTGAACCACTAAATCCGTTAGAACCACTAATCCGTATGATTAGCTGCAGCCCCCAAATTGTTAATAATATAGCTATATGAATATTTATTTAATCAAAAAAAGTTCAAATGTTTGTAAATCTATCGGACCAAACTGCGTGGTCATCAGTCCGTAGCTTACAAACTACATACACCTAGGTAAACTAACCTAAGGACAAACAGGCACATCCATGCCCCAGGGAGGACTCGAACCTCCACGGCGAGCAACCGCGCGCTCCGCAACGAGACGCTTTAGACCGCTCGGCTTTATTTAATCATTTGGATAATGTTCCTAAAATTATTACTATTAAAGTTCATTGCCCTATCAAAAAACCCAAGTTAAAAAGTGATGAATACGTTCTGAGTTCCGACTACCGTAAAAATCAAAGTCCACACACGTTCAAAATATTTCAGAGTCCAGTGCTGCGGATTCTACGCCTGTGTTCCATACCTATCGTCTCTCTCGATTTCACTCCACTCGCAACATACGTCCGCCATCAAGACAGAACTGCCGTTGACTCATTCTGGGCCGCCTGGGGGACCCACTTATATATGTTATTCGGGATCTTTCCAGTAATATGTCCCCCCTAACGAGGTTTTTGATACGTCGCTTTCTGCAGCTCTTAAATGTTGGAGGAAAGACATTTTTATATATTGCACCAAATATGCTTTTATTTTAAATGCTGACTAGTTTCGGGCTTTGCCCATTTCCTTAAGCCACCTATTACAGACAACAAAGTGTGTTTTACAGGAAGATACATGAATATGGCAATGTTGTATTGAATGTATAAGTCGTAATTACTTACTTTTAAATATAGTTTTATTTGGATACAGCTTAGGTCACGTTGTTTGCTGTAATTACTTTGGTGTAATTTATTGAGCTTTTGATTCAAAGATGTTTTTGTTAAATATTTTTTGCTTAATTTTATTTGTGACAATATCTCTGGTTATATGCTGCGTGACATAAACAATACCATTACAATTATTCGTACAATAAATTTTAAGTGTTACAAATTCATTGTGTGTATTATATTGTAATATAGGGATACTATTTCAGTGCTACTATAATTTATCTCGTCTTGTTGCATATTTGGAAGTATGTTACGGTAGGGTGGATTGTACTTTATATGCTGGTCATGGTTTTATGGAAATTTTCGATGATTATATATATATATATATATATATATATATATATATATATATATATATATGTGGATGCAGCACGATGGTCACCCAGCCCCTTCTGTGCGTGCTGTTGTGGAAGAACTAAACAACGGGTTGGCAGGAAGATGGTTGGGGCGCCAGGGTCCTCATTCATGGCCCGCAAGGTCGCCCGATTTAACACCAGTAGATTTCTTTTTGTGGGGATATCTAAAGGGTCGTGTTTATGTCACTGAGCCCACATCCCCAGATGATCTAACACGGCGCATCGACGACGCATGTCGCTCCGTCACACCGGCGATGTTACATCTCGTCCGCAGATCCTTTCGACGGCGCATTGCATTATGCATTGAGGAACATGGACACACATTTGAACATCTCATTTAAATCAACTTCCCACCGCCATAACATCCATCACCTACCACACAGCCATGTATTATGTACAGCTTGTGGTATCTGCCCCTGAAACTTTGAAGGGTTGTAGCTCCCAAACTAACAGTGATAGGAATGTAGTTTAAATTGATTTGGACGCAGCTGGTTTCAACGAATCCAATGCACGATAGAAAAAACTATTGTTCCATTTAAAAAAATGTATTTGTGCTGTAACTCTTTGAAAAATGAAACAATAAACTATGTTCATAGCTCCGCAGAAAGTGTAACATTTCTTGTGTTGAACTACCGCATTAAAATTTCCCGTCATTTATTACTTTATAAGTTACAGAGGCAAACACACTTAGTGAAACACCCTGTATATATTCTACACATAATGTGTGTTTACGACACCTGCAACTTATCACTGCCTCGCTGTTCGCGTATCTGTCTTATATATATATATATATATATTATTTACTTCGCCACTTCGCAATGCACTCCTCTACGCCTCCATAGGTCTGCTACAACTTGATGTTTCTAATTAAAGACCTTCAGTTTTATTTTTCAAATGGCCACCTTCACTCCATTGGCAATCTACGGGTTTTATCGACAATACGGTAGTCAAAATCACGCGACTACATGTCCCACATTTTAACGTCCATGTTTTTAATCCTGAAAGACAACCATTTGATTTTGGACTTGGACCCATGTATTTGGCCCTATTGAATTTTTAACCAATTGACGGATGAAAGCAACTAGAATGTTGGGACTCAGTAGCGAATTATGACGAGAGAATAAAAAATTTAACACCTGAAGATGCGTCTCTATTGACGGGAAACCGGTAGTGGACCTGTACATAAAAGGATCTCAATAAAAACAGCTGAAGCGGCACCAGAATTTATTGATTCTTTCGTAAGAGGACATTTCTATTTCAATTTTCAAAATAGTTTCTTTTATTATATAAAGTCATAGAATCAATTTTTAAAACAATTGATAAATTCATAAAAGAAAATGTATTTACTCAGCTGCGGATGCTCCAATTATAAAATAACTTATATTAATTGTTATTAACAAATCACTTTAATTCCTCCTTAAAAGTGCATTATTTTGCGCAATATAAATGTTGCAGATGTTACCGTTATACCAAATATTGCGTCTCGATGCGACCTTTCATTTGAACCTTCGCTCAATACTGCAATTACTTTAGCTTCTGGACTTTTCCAAGTGAATTAATATAATTTCTTAATAATTTTGATATAAAATTAATATAAATGACGTCAACCCATCATCTGAATCGTGTTGTTCTCCTCTTTCATTTGCCACTAGATGGTAGTCTGTAAATCTAATAGTGTTAGCATAGTATCTAAAATTAAAGACAATGCCGTAATTTCCGCGTGAAAAGTGGCAGTTGGACTGTACGTCACGTCCACCGCGAGCTTTCCATTTGCACGCGGCGCGCCAAAGCGAAGCTGGGGCTACAACGCCTGGTGCTATCGGCCGGCCGCGCTGATGGACATCCCCGCAGGCGTACCTACTCGCCGCGGCCGATTGCCTGTTCACTCGTAGCAACCTTCGACGATTTCCGCTGTCAAAATAGCGTGCTTTGCGCGCCAAACGGTGTTGCACGTTGTTGTAACGTCACAAGATGGTTGCAAAGGGACATACCAGATAAAATGTTTCAAATATTTGTTAAGCTTATGGGACTTAACTACGAGGTCATCAGTCCCTAAACTTAGTTTGTTAAGCTTATGGGACTTAACTACGGGGTCATCAGTCCCCAAACTTACAAACTACTTTCGAACTACCTTATACTAAGGACGGCACAAATATCCATGCCCGAGGGGGATTCGAACCCCCGACCGTAGTGGCCGTGCAGACCGTGACTGGAGCGCCTCAGTCCCCGCGGCCGGCCCCTAAACTTACAAATTATTTATCAACTACCTTATACTAAAGACGGCACAAACATCCATGGCCGGCCGCGGTGTCCGAGGTGACTGAGGCGCGCCAGTCACGGTCAGCACGGCAACTACGGTCGGGGGTTCGAATCCCCCCTCGGGCATGGATATTTGTGCCGTCCTAGTTCGTAAGTAGTTCATAAGTAGTTTGTAAGTTTAGGGACTGATGACCTCTTAGTTAAATCCCATAAACTATACAAACATTTGAACATTTTTTGAAATATCCATGCCCGAGGGGGGCTTCGAACCCCCGACCGTAGTGGCCGTGGAGACCGTGACTGGAGCGCTTCAGTCCCCTCGGCCACCGCGGCCGGCTATAAAAGTAAGTAATTACACATATACATTCATTACAACTTTACCATATTCATGTATCTTCCTGTAAACACACTTTGTTCTCTGTAATAGGTGGCTTAAGAAAACGGGCAAAGCCCGAAACTAGTCAGCATTGAAAATAAAAGCAGCTTTGGTGCAATATATAAAAATATCTTCCCTACAAAATTTTTAAATACTGATTGAAATGTTGATATGAGGGCATCGTTAGATGCGCGCTACGTTTCTAATGCAAATATGTACTTTACTTTAATTTCTAACACTAATAATACCCCTAAAATCTTAAGTTTTAACAAATGAGTACCTTCAGCATATCAAATAAGTCCTTCGGTCGTCGCACAATGAATATTTAAGTAATAACTTAGGTAATGTATTTTTCAGGTAGATTTTGCAGGCCACTTTCCAATACACTGTGCATTGTGCTCATAAATTCCAACAAATTACGGTCGATAAACAAAATAATTTAGTTTACACAAAGACAGTATATATATATATATATATGGTGTTTCACTCAGTGTATTTGCCTCTGTAACTTATAAAATTTTAATGCGGTAGGTCAACACAAGAAATGTTACACTTTCTGCGGAGCTATGAACATAGGTTATTCTATCATTTTCCAAAGAGTTACAGCACAAAGATATAATTTTTTTAGATGGAACAATAGTTTTTCTATCGTGCATTGGATTCGTTGAAACCAGCTGCGTTAAAATCAATTTAAACTACATTCCTATCACTGTTGGTTTGGGAGCTACGACCCTTCAAATTTTCAGGGGCAGATACCACAAACACTGCGCATAATGCAAAGCGCCTTCTAAATGTGGTGCGGCCAAGTTGTAACGTCGCCGGTGTCATGGAGCGAGAAGCTTCCTCGTTGCGTTGTTAGACTGCCGACTGGCGCCGCACACGGCCGTATACCGGACAGTTGCAGCCACACAAACAACCGGGGCTCAATATACCACAGTTACTGACACCGGATGACGATGGCATACACGAACAACGAGTACGTTGACATGTTGCTGATGCTTTGCGCGCCAAACGGTGTTGCACATTGTTTAACGTCACAAGGTGGTAGCATAGGGACATACCAGGTTTGTGGAAAAATGGAATTTATGGACAAAGAACGATATTGATTTATGCAAGAAGAGAAGTGGGTTTCATTGAGAGGGCAGAACTCGTCCGTGATTCAAGATCAACATCAGGAAATTTTCACAACGAAATGAAGAGTGAAACATACATAAAATAGTTGCAAGAGCGCCTAAAACAAAATATTCCGGTTGAAAGTATCGTGTCGTTAGAGACAGAAATTCCGGTCTTTGTGAATTTAACAGGCTAGAAGCTTTTTTGTAGTAATAACAGTCTCTGTTGCAAAATAATACTGTATATTAACGCGTTTCGTGCTTTTGGCGCGTCATCAAAATACTAACCGGCAGCAAGATTGCATTCCTTAGTAAAACAGACGATGGTAAACATCATTAATCATCAATAAAAATTGAAGGCATGGGCATAACCGACTGATCAAACGTCAACATAAAAGGAAATCCACATAAACAGCACTGCATTATTTTGTAACAGAGACTGTTATTATTACAAAAATGGATTTACTGTTGCTGCGCCAGGCCAATCAAGAGTGTAGGCTACAAGCTCTTGGAAATTGTAAAGTGTTTCATTCACGGGCCAGACCAGAATGTAGATTACTTTGAGGTATTCGCAGGCAATCATAATCCGAGATGGTACTAACCAGCCTTAGCACTATCCTATCATCTGTTTATATTTTTCTTAAAATAACAAAGTTTTACTTATCTTCCAACTTGGATTTATTACTCATTTAATAATAAGTTTGGTCCTTCCAACTATTACAGTTAAAAGGGAAAAAAAATCTTTCAAATTAAAAATTTCTCATGTACAATCTGTTAGCGGAACAAGGTAACTGGATAATACTTTGCTATAAATGAAATGAATATACAAAGGAGTACTAAAATAATAAGTGAAAACGCAGTGTTACCCTTTCTACCCTACCTCTACGATTTTAACTTACTGGATTTTAATGAAACAGAATCCTGCATCGAACAACGGAAACATTGTTACCCTCTCCCAACTTAACCCTGCAGTAGTCGCGCGACTTTTCACACCACCAGTAGTTACGCATGGGCTGGCAGTCCGAATGGCATTAAATAATTTCAGTAGCAAGAGTCGACACAGTAATGGAGAGTATGATATTTACCGTGTTTGACTTGCAGCTTTTTACGTGAATATCCTTAACAGAGCTATAAATTCTGTTCATTTTCACTGAAATACCAAGTTCCGTAATACGCAATACCTTTTGCATTTAGTGAAAACAGTATTGCATATTTGTATCGTAAACAGGATGAAATGAACACACTGGTTACTACAGCTTCAGAGTTTGTTCAATACAGTCACATTCTTCCCTTTTTGAACTTTCAGCACAAACGAAACTTTCATGCTCCAAATAGAGATCACAATTTGCTTCATTTGCATCAACTGTCATAGTATGAATAACGTCCTCTCTGTTCCCAATGGCCTCGTATCACCAGCAGTCGAGATGACAGGCATGTTATCCACATGGCTGTAACGGATCGTGCACCCACGTCTCGATCCCTGAGTCAAGACAACAACCATCTGCATGAACAGTTCGACGACGTTTCCAGCAGCATGGACTATCGGCTCGGGGATCATGGCTGCGATTACCCTCGACGCTGCAGCACAGGAGCGACTGCGATGGTGTACTCAACGACAAACCTGGTTGCACGAATAGCAAAACGTCATTTTTTTTAGATGAATCCAGGTTCTGTTTACAGCATCATGTTGGTCGCATCCGTATTTGGCGACATCACGGTGTATTTGTCATCGTCATACTGGTGTATCACCCGGTATGATGGTATGGGTTACACGTCTCGGTCACCTCTTGTTCGCGTTGACCAGTGGCTCTACCCTTCATTTGATCCCTGCAAAACCCTACATTGCAGGTTCTGTACGGGACTTTCTGGATACGGAAAATGTTCGACAGCTACGCTGGCCAGCACATTCTCCAGATCTCTCAACAATGGTGGCCGAGCAACTGGCTCGTCACAGTATGCCAGTCACTATTCTTGATGAACTGTGGTATTGTGTTGAAGCTGCATAGGCATCTGTAGCTGTACACGCCATCCAAGCTCTGTTAGACTCAATGGCCAGGTGTATCAAGGCCGGAGGTGGTTGTTCTGGGTACTGATTTCGCAGGATCTATGCACCCAAATTGCCTGAATGTTCATTGAATACCCGTTTATCTTATGCATTTCTTTTTGGAGTAGCAATTTTAATGGCCAGTACTGTGTGTATGTGTAGATGTAGATGTAGACCTTCTGTCGTCTCAGGTGTTCAACCGCGGTGGATAACTTGTTTGAGTCGGTAAATAAGTCGCAAACTGAGCACGTCACGCCAGTACGTTTCACCTGACTCCACCTGTATATTTAAAGAATCGTCCCATCCATAGAGAAGGCTTTAATAGCCTGGAGCTTGGAATTTTTGTGGCAGCGTTTGCATCCTACAAGTGTTGCTCTTGAGCTATAACTTTATTTGCTCCCTTAAACAGCTGCAGGAGATACTGTACTGAGAGAAGAATTTGACAGAGCCCTGAAAGACCTAAGTCGAAACAAGGCCCCTGGAGTAGATGATATTCCCTCAGAGCTACTGAAGTCTCTGGGAGAACCAGCCATGACAAACCTGATTCACCTGGTGTGTAAGATGTATGAGACAGGCGAAGTACCCTCAGACTTTAAGAAAAATGTTATAATCCCCATTCCAAAGAAAGCAGGTGCAGACAGCTGTGAAAACTACAGAACCATCAGTTTAATAAGTCATGGTTGCAAAATATTAACACGAATTATATACAGAAGGATAGAAAAGCTGGTAGAAGCTGACCTCGGGGAAGATCAGTTTGGTTTCAGGAGAAATTTAGGAACACGGGAGGCAATACTCACTTTACGGCTTATCCTAGAAGATAGATTAAGAAAAGGCAAACCTACATTTCTAGCTTTTGTAGATTTGGAGAAGGCTTTGGACAATGTTGATTGGAATATACTCTTTCAAGTTCTGAAGCAAGCAGGAGTAAAATATAGGGAGCGTAAGGTTATTTACAACTTGTATAAAAACCAGACAGCGGTTGTCAGAGTTGATGGGCATGAAAGGGATGCAGTGGTTGGAAAGAGAGTAAGACAGGGTTGTAGTCTTCCTCCATTGTTATTCAATTTGTACATTGAGCAAGCTATAAAAGAAAGCAAGGAGAAATTTGGAGAAGGAATTAAAGTTCAGGGTGAAGAATTAAAAACATTGCGTTTTGCCGATGACATAGTAATTCTGTCAGATACAGCAAAGGACATGGAAGAGCAATTGAACGGAATGGACAGTGTGCTGAAAGGCATATAAGATGAACATTAACAAGAGCAAAACTAGGGTAATGGAGTGCAGTGTAAGAAAATCAGGTGATGGTGAAGGAATTAGATTAGGTAACGAAGCAATAAAGGAGGTAGATGATTTTTGTTATTTGGGCAGTAAAGTAACAAATGATGGTCGCAGTACAGAGGATATAAAATGCAGAATCGCAATGGGTAGTGAAGCGTTCTTGAAAAAGAGAAATTTATTATATCGAATATTGATTTTAAGCCTAAGGAAGTCCTTTCTGAAGGCATTTGTATGGAGTGTTGCCTTGTATGGGAGTGAGACATGGACGATAAACAGTGCGTACAGGAAGAGGATTGAGGCTTTTGAAATATGATGCTACAAGAACGCTGAATATTAGGTGGGTGGATCGCGTAACTAATGAGGAGGTACAGAACAGAATTGGGGAGAAAATATATTTCTGGCATACCTTGACTAAAAGAAGGGATAGATTGGTAGGAATTGTGAATTTAGCATTGGAGGGAAGTGTGTGGGGTAAAAATCGCAGAGGAAGACCAAGAGATGGATACAGTAAGCAGATTCAGACAGATGTAGGTTGCCGTTCTTATGTGGAGATGAAGAGGCTTGCTCAGGATAGGGTATTGTGGAGAGCTGCATCAAACCAGTCTCCGGACTGAAGACCACAACAACACAAACAGCTGCAACCCAAAAGACGGATGTGTCGTAGTGGTGGAGAAGTACTCCTACACAGCGCGTAGTGCTGCCGTGTCTCTCCCAGTTTACGACTAATATACTGACTCACTGTCGTAAATAAGTAAGGACAAAAATGTCCAAATTTTTGTAAGGCTTATGGGACTTAACTCCAGGGTCATCAGTCCCTAAACGTACAACTACATATGTAACATACGTATAATTCACTACTGACTAGATGCTGCACAATAGCGAGCACAAACCTGTAATCCACGAGGAAGGGCTGAACAGACGGCTCTTCTACATACAATACTGCGTCATATGAGGACTCAGTAGGGATGATGGTGCTCCGTATTGCTCCGTAATATTCTGTATTGCAGAGGTAATCGCGCGGCCATTATTCGCCATTATTCCCATATCACAGATTTTTCTCTTAAGGTGTCTCCTGTTATTACTGAGTTATTTTTATTAGTTACGTAGTCTTTTTAGGTTAATGTGATATATTTATTTACGTTTTCTTCTCTTCTTTACGCGGTATGGATCTATGTGAAGAAGTCTGCAGAAGAATTCCGCTTTATGCAAGACACATGTTTGTACATTGTACACCAGAGATTTTACCTTAACACGAGGCATCACAACAATGTTTCACCAGGCAGCGCCGGTCAACTGCTATTTGAGTATGAGAAATCGGTTGGAAACTTTCCTCATGTCAGCACGTTGTAGGTGTCGCCACCGGCGCCAACCTTTTGTGAATGCTCTGGAAAGCTAATCATTTGCATATCACAGCATCTTCTTCGTGTCGGTTAAATTTCGCGTCTGTAGCACGTAATCTTCGTGGTGTAGCAATTTTAATGGCCAGGAGTTTATGTACTCCGCAATCCACTGTAAGGTGCTTGGTGGGGGATATACTTTACCACTTTTCCTGTTCCATTCCAAAATAGAACAAGGGAAAAAATGTCTATACGCCTATGTACGAGCCCTAATTTGTCTTTGTCATCTTTACGTGAAATGTAAGTAGCCGGCAAGAAGATCGTTCTACGTTCAGCTTCAAATTAGGGTCCTCTAAATTTCCTCAACAGAATTTCTCGAAAGGAACGTCGTCATTGCTCCAGCAATTCCTGTTTGAGTTCCCGGAGCATTACTGTGACATTCGAGCATTGATCGAACTTCCCAGGAACGAACCTAGCTGCTCGCCTCTGAACTGCTTCTGTCTTCCTTTAAACTGACCTGCTGCGGATCCCGAACACTTGTGCTATACTCAAGACGCGGTCGTACAAGCATTATAAGCGGTCTTCTTTAGAGATGATCTTCCCGAAATTCTCCCAATAAACCGAAGTCGGCTTTCATGTTACATGTTCGTTCCATTTCATATTGATCTGCAGTGTTACGCCTAGGTATTTGAACGACGCGACTGTATCAAAGACTCACTATTAACGCCGTATTCGAACAATATCGCATTGTTTTTCCTACCCATGTGCATCACCTTACATTTTTCATCATTGAGAGGTAGCTGCCATTCTTCGCACCAACCGGAAATTTTGTGTAATTCATCCGGTATGCTTTTACACTCAATTAAATACAAAACCCTGTCATACATCACAGCATAATCAGGAAACATTCGCAAATTACAAGTTACTCTGTCCATCAGATCATTTATATAGAAAGAAAATAATAGTGGTCCATCACACTCCCCTGGGAGACACATGACGATACACTCATCTCTCATTAACACTCGCCTTCGAGAAAAATGTAGTGCATTGTATTACTTCGAAAGTCTTCCACCCTGTCACTGTGAACCTATTCCATCTGGTCATTTCTTTGTTAGCAGTCTAAAGTGTCAATTGGAAGACCGAAATTGTTCTTCGATGGTTAATCGAAAACAAACAGCCACCTGTTTTCTCTCTTTTGAGACTCTACAGATTTGTGTAAATTTCCGAATTTATTTCGTCGATTTCTCATAAATGAGACCTCGTCAGTGTCAATGACCAACCTACAACAGGTATATCTATACTTTCAAAAGACTATCCTCACACTGGGGACCTTTTCTTCTAAGGTATTAGATCGCACACAAAAATTTGTATTACATTTCAATATCTTACGCTTTACTGTAGAATTAAGTATTAACAGCAAATGTATTTTTATCAGCAAGACATCCAGCACAAGTTATTAGATCGCTAAACAAAAGTTTTATTTCAAATTTTATAGGATTATCTGTAGAATAATTTATTAGCAGAAATCAATTCTGTTTTTCTGTAGTAATAGTACAGTTTTATATTATCTAGTAGCTGAAAACCCGGCGTTGCTTGGGTATTTATCTGTTACAATAATCCGTTAGTCCATGTACTACTAAGTCCACTCTCTCTCTCTCTCTCTCTGTCAACCTCCTCCAACTATACGTACCTCTGCCTCCTCCTCTACATGCTCCTTATCCATCCATACCCCTACATCTCTCATTAACTCCACCCACTCTGACAATCTCGTCCTTCACCTGTATTTGAAAAATTACATACATCTGGTAAATTTCATGCTGATCGGTCACATGGTGGCGAGGTTTGGAGTAAGCTACACCTATTCTCAACCATGCACTGTACCAAATATTATGCAATCAGTGGTGTTACTCTTGTTCCGAAGGGCAAGTGTGTAAAATTTCATCGGTATGGGAATAAAAATATAGATTGGTGTCGAAGGCTATTGTAAACTACCTTCGAAAAGCACGGTATGAAATCTCACATCACCAGCGATCAGGTGTGCAGAATTTCGTCAAGATCGTAAGAAAACTGTAGATTTTTTCGTAATCTATTGTACAACAACATGTGCCAGGCACATTACCAATTATTATGCAGGCAGCACTTTACCTTTTGTTTTGAAGGTCAGTGGCAGTAAACTTTATAGGAATCGGATGAACGGTATGGCAGTGCATAAAATCAGAGTTGAAGAGCTGAGCACAATTCGTTAATCGTCACTTAACGAAGTTAACTTTTTGAGTAACGGTTTAATTAAAAAAAACTTTGACCGACTCTTTAACTTCCGTTAATTTTTCCTAAGTCCATTACTCCGTTACTTTTGTACCTACTTCTTATGACAAAAGTCTTACCGCGTAAATTACGCTCATTTTTGTAAATTATTTCTGTATGCGGCTACGCCACGCCCACGCTATGCGTTGAATCACTCCCTGGAAGCACTCCTCAAGACCTGATGGGCAGTAATGGGGGCTCCAGCGGAAACCCACAACTTAGCGTAGGCCTGCTCCAACTGGGCCAGCGGAAACCCACAACTTAGCGTAGGCCTGCTCCAACTCACTCCCTGGAAGCACTCCTCAAGACCTGATGGGCAGTAATGGGGGCTCCAGCGGAAACCCACAACTTAGCGTAGGCCTGCTCCAACTGAAGGAAAACCTCTGCGTGTACCTGCACTACGTGAGTCTAGGAGTTTCACGTCCTGCATCAGTGGTCTGTACTCGCCGACAGTAGGTTGTTGCTTGTTACGTTTGCGTTAAGCGCACCTTTCGCCAGTGCAACTGATCTCAGTGTCGAAGAAGATTTGTGTGAGAAAACGTTATCATGGGCTCAAAAGTTGATGGAAAATCCGTGGCCACATCTAAGTGATTTTGTTGAATTTATATCTAGATCGGGAGGACAAATACTTTTCAACTGTAAATTGTGCCTTCTGAAAAAAATAAACAATTAAGGCTCACACAAACAAGTGACAAACGAACATTCTTATTTGTGTACATCAAGACATCATTTCAAAGAACAAAAGACTTACTTTTTCCCCAAAGCAAACGACTGTTGCGAAGGCTTCTTTACACCGCAGTATGTGATTAGCAGGGCCCGAATTTAATGACAATTCATATTTTTTTCTGAACTTCAGGGTGAATTTTAGAACAATTTATACACAAATATAGGCATTTTAGTGTAGAAAAAATGTATTTTCATTGTGCATATAAAGTCATATTTCAACATATTTTAGTAATACGTCATATTGCGCCTAACTTTTAATCTAACAGGTCATATTTCCGCCAAATTTTGCCAAAATGCATGTACACTCTTGTATCTTTCGGGATACAGGAATAAGAAAATGCATATGTTGCTTATGAGACAATATTTAACGTGATGTTATGAAACATAAGCAGATAAATTAGGTACAGAGCTTTATTTCTTAGGACTGTAGTAGAAAAGCAGTGTAGCACAACAGTCGTTTCACGAACACGAAACACTTTTGTGCAGAGTCGACAATACGCTCTCAGAGCCATCAAAGGCGGCTTCTGTAGTAATAATAATCGCAGCCGCGCAGGTGTTCACAGTAACTAGTTTGAATACAGCCTGTGCCTTGTTCATCATGCCTAAAGCAAAGTGCTCAGACAGCGTGAAGTTACGAGGATTTGGAGACAAGTTATTTAGTACTGATGGTAAAATACTATTTTGTAAACTGTGTGAAGTTAAAGTTAGTGCAGAAAAGCGCTTTAATGTGCAACATCACTGTAATACTGCCAAACACAGCAACTGTGTGAAACGAAGCAGACAACAGCAGTGTACATACATTGCTACCATAATTAATAAGATTAAAATTGTGTAACATTTGGTGCATTGGCATGGTCAATGTTTGCAGTGAACTTCATACTGTTTAATTATCAAATGCTATTAATTACCAATATTTCTATTGGGCGGTAATCTCACAATTTCAATAATATAACATCATAAATATATAAATTTGCAGACAGAAGGCGATTTTTCGTGGCTGCACTACACTGTTAACAATTAACGGTTAACGATTAACGTTAACTTCCATTGAACACTCCGCCACGTAACGCTTTAACGTTTGACGAAGTTAACTTTTTTTATTTACAAATTAATTATTAGCGAAGTCAACTTTTTGATTAACGGTGCCCAGATCTGCATAAAACAGGGACAAACATGATATGACAGTTTCTCACGCCCCTCAGTGTTTTTAATGTCATAGATCATAAAATATAAGTCGTACATTGACAAAATTTTGCATGTACGTACATTGGCATTAATGGATACTGTCTGCAGAATTATGTTGCGAATACCTTTAGTAGCAAAGAAGTAATAAATTTCAACATGTTTCAAAATGCGGCAGATTTTTTTACGCATTTCACTGTTCATCTCGTATCTCCTGAATTATAATTATATAATTATAATATATAATTGTATATGATTATAATTATGACTAAAACCTTCGCAAAAGTGCAATCAGTGCGTTGACAAGGTAGCATCACACACGGACGAACGTTACATAAATGAAAAAAAAAAAATCCTTTGCGTATATTAGATTTTCATTTCCTATTTTTTGTTATAGAAGAATGTATTTCAAAGCGAATGTGCCCTTGTTTTGAAAAGGCACTGCTACATTCTTTGACCATTAAAATAGTTTTTTATTCTTATTGTTCATTCCGATGCGATCAGAGAATGTATGCTTCTTTTATCTACTGCTGGTAGAGGAAGTTCATTAACGCAGTTTAATTGACCACTGCCATAGCTCTCGTGCGTCATTCGAAACAACCAACAGCGGAATACGTGTACGACTATGTACGACTAGCAACACCCTCAACTGCAACGTCAGTTCTGAAGTGAACAGGAAATAACAAACGCCGGCTGGATTAACGAGGCCAGTCTGTGAGGAGTAGTCGTGACGAACAGCAAACACATAGAACTGTGCAGCATCGTGCTGTGTTTGGGGATTCGTGCATGTAGTACAGTGCGCTTTAAATTTGGGCTGGTAGCAGATAACGTACCCAACATCAATCACTCGATTCTAAAGTCGTTGCCATAGCTTAAAAACAGTGAAGAGATACGCCAACTTAATTTTTTTCTGTTAATCACATGAATGTCCTTTTATTATTATTATTATTATTATTATTATTATTATTGTACTGTGTAAGGTATAGATGTTGCCGGGCCGGGACTCGAACCAGGGTTTTTCGCTTTTCGCGAGCGGTCGCCTTAACCACTAGGCTACCCGAAAACGACTCCAGGACCGACCCAAACTTCCATATGCCACACTGACTGCACATATGAGTCAACTGCATTCATCCCTTAGCAGTCGCAGCTTAATCTGTATTCCCGCACCAGGGAGAATGGAAACAACGAGGTATTAACCTACGCTGTTTTCGTCATTGCCTCGCCTAGGCATCTGTTAAATTACTCATATGTGCTGTCGGTGTGGCATATGGAAGTTTGGGTCGGTCCTGGAGCCGTGTTCGGTAGCTTATTGGTTAAGGCGACCGCTAGGGAAAAGCGGGAAACCCGGCTTCGAGTCCCGGCCCGGCACAAATTTTCATATGTCGCCATTTGGTAGAGAACATCTATACTTATACAGTGACACTAAAAGAAATTCGCTATTGCGAGAAGATATTGATAATATTATCATCACTGTAATTCGTCAGCACACAATAATTTCACATGAATGTCATTAAAAAAATGGAAACATGCACGTATTCCCAAACTCATCATGATGCTAAACTGCACTAATCGTTCGCTGTTATAACTGATGTTAGCAGGCGCGCATAGGCCTCGTGCAACTAAGTGCCGATGGAATAACTAACTGTACAGCAGGCTTCGTGCCGCTGGCGTTTACACAGGACCGCCAGCGTTTCCCGCCGTATCATGCGCCGCCCACGGAACACCAGCGTATAGGGAGTGAAAGACCAATGATAACGTAACGAAACAGACAACGACACCAGCGCTCTAATTGAAGCGAACGCGAAAAAAAGTGTTGCGTGAAAATCTGTACTCTGGATTTTCAGTAGCTGATTTAACCCTTTCAGACCTGATTTTTTTTCTCTAGCAAGGAAATTATTTTTAATGCTGTAATACACTTAAGTTGAATTTTCAACGATTTTAGAAGCAAGATTTATGCCATTTTATGCACCCATTTTCATTCCACAACACTGCGTATACGAAAAACAAGGCTTTTTTTACGGACTAAACTAATTACTTTTGTAGTACCACCTTTTGTACTAAATAAACTGATCGTTCAATAACTACACCGCAAAATAACAACTTCTACTTTCAGTTATACAGTGGAATACAAGTAACGCACCATTTCCGTGTTCTTTGGAATTCGTAAACTGCTACGCAGTGCAACACTCGCTTCTTAATATTTTTAAAGTGATCTTGCGCAGGTGGCTGTAACTGTTCATGATGAAATGATTGAACACTCAGGTGTCATATACATGTTCTTTCCATTGAGAAAAAATGCTTCTCGACCTTCTTAGATACCGTGGAAGTTATGTACACATTTGTTGCCAGAGGGTCCGGAAGGGTTAAATTCCAATATTTTTCATTTAAACTGTATAGGCTGTACTATAATGTTGTGGAATAGATTTATACTTTATAAAGTAATATAGACTGCGAAATCTCAATTAACAACGGCTTCTGCCTGAATTTATTTTTAAGAGCAATATTGCTATTTCGACCGTGTGGCCTTTATTAAGTGGTCATACTTATTATAGTAGCATATTTTTGTCTCGAAAGAGTGTGTAACGAAGCATGCTGGGATTTACTCCCATCTGCTTGCATTACTGAACCTCCCGATACCACGGTTGCACAGTAATAGATAAGAATGTAATTAGTCTATTTTCTTTTCCAAAAATTTTGTTATTATTTGTTGTAAAGTAAATAGGTGAAGTCTTTTTTTAATTATGTGACACCTGAGACATTTGTTTAATTAGCAAATAATAGTTAATTAATGTCAGAGACGTGTTGTTAAAGTTAAGATAGCGTGCTAATTAGTATTTCTACTAAACCTAGGTGAATTCTTTTCTCATAATATTAAAGTAGCTATTAATATGTTCCACACGTAAAGTTAGGAAAGTTTTGCCCTCATTATTTTCTGTATAATTACCGTTTATTACGACGTAATTGTTTAGATACTTATTTAAATATATTTGCAAATGAAATACTATTTATTTAACCAAAATGTGTATGTAAATTTACTCAGTATTATTTACGCTAACTTTTACTATAGCGAGTTGCATATAATTGTTTGCTTTTCCTTTATAATTAGTTTAATGTACATAATTAATTCAGTGACATTGTTTGGATAATATAAATAGGATGCGTTCGCGGCATGTAATAGAGTATTGTTTAGTCAGTTGTCAGAGGCAGAATCCACGCTAGTTGAGAGTATTGTTTAGCCATTGGTCTGATGCACAATCTACGCAAGTTCGCAATCCTCGCCAATTTGAACTTTAATTTTGACCAATTATGTAAAAGTTATTCAGTGCAGAAAGTGCATGTACCCTGACTAATTAATATTTGTGCCACGTTACTGTGTACACCTCAGACTTTTGTATTCAACACACGAACTCTGTTGTAAAGTCGTATTATTGGTGTGTGGAAAGTGTGTGCCTGGTATTAATGTTTGAATTAATGAGACTTGTAAGCAGGTCATAAATGGGGACAATTGGTCTGAGGGTGTCAAAGAACCGTAATTCTGTGTGCTGTCTACGTTATTTGTAGTGAATTAGTTCTCGCTCCCATGAAATTTCAGCCGGCTGCTACCGAGGGCAACGGTCTTCAACATCGAGAACCATCGATCTACGACTAGTTACGGCACAAATGAACAGAACAAATGAGAGGATTTATATCTCCTGCAGTAGCAGTTCACAGTGAATAGTTGTGTGCAAAGAGTCACAGTGTTAAGGAGTGATGAATATGCAGGCTATCCTACCAAAAAGTGGAGACTGTATTATTGATGAAAATTCATTTTGATGAAGATACTTTTGAATGAAATGTTTATGACATTATTACGTGTATAAATTGCATTTCACGATGTGAAAATGTACAGATGTCAAATTGTAAATCTATGGGACTTAACTGCTGCGGTTATGTCCCTAGACTTACAAACTATTTAAACTAACCTAAGGGTAACACACACACATATATACATGCCAAAGGGACGACCCGAACCTCCGACGGAAAAAAAATCACGCACTACGCACCAAGGTGCCTTAGCACGCGCGGCCATTTCACTACGGCTGTGAAGAAAATATGTAATGTTAAACTGTACTCTAATTGAAGATGCATTGTATATATTGTTAACATTGTGATTAAGAGAGAATTTAAAAATAATCATAATAAGTTTACAAATAACACAAAGAAATAAAAACTACACTAGAAGTTGTTGTGTTTGGTCTTGTCATTATGATATGGGATTCAGGTCAGAATATTGTGCTACAGAACTACGAATGTTACTTAAATAGCTGTTCTATTAATATTGCAGTTTCAAATATCTGAACTATGGAAGTACTGTCAGCCATCTGAACTGCGAGAAAGTAAATTATTTTCATTAATCTTTAACCTTACTATCTGACTCCTATTGAAATATTTGTTTGATAATAACTGTTACTTAACAGTACCTTGTCTATTAATTGCACAATGTCTATATTGTGAATTGAAAATCCAAAAGAATGACAGAAAGAACTCTTTTAATAAGTTTTAGGAAAACACTTTTAATTATATAAAAGTCACAAAACCATAGCAAAAGCATCTGAATAGTAATTAGGGCTATAATGAATCTGAACTGTAGTCATCACTAATTTAATTTGGGTATTTCAGCAGGCAGAAGCGGTCACTTTGCCGTGCAACTAATTAGGTACTTTTTTCAAAATCCGCGACTGTTATGTCTTCCAATAACACGCTGAAAATTAATCTCCTTTATCGTGATTACCACATGCAATATAGCACTATCACACAGGTATCACACAATGCAACATAAACCATTTTATAATAAAAATTATGTGAAAGAGTCAATGAAAATGCTAGCAACTACTAAAAGAAGAAAACCTACGATTTGTTAACTTATTATTGTTTAGATCCTCTCTGACACGCAAGACTAACAATACAGTGGCTCTACAATTACAAAACATATTAATATTAAATTTACTTCATGATATTAACATGTCTGCAAGTTAATTTTTTGAGAAGAATATCCGTATTAATCATCCTTTAAAAATTATTATCATCATATTGATAATTCATTAATAAAACCGCTTCCACTGTTTGGTAGGCCAGCCCCTATATACAAGCCATTTTAACCCTGTGACTCCCCGCACACAACTAGTGTATGTGAACTGCTGTCGCTACTACAGGAGGAAATATAAAGTCTCTTACTCACATTCTTCTCTGTTTGGACACAGTAATATGTTGCTAACACTGTTGTTACAAATGGATCCAAAGAGTACACACCTTTCGAGGGTCAAAGATATACAATTGCTGATAGCTTCACCGGAAGACGTATCCTGATGAAAATATAATACAGTCAGTCCCCTCTACAAGTCTTTGATGTTTCAGACGGTAATTCCCGAACACCTATGTTCCTATGATTTAGAAAAACTACGACATGATCCTACATTTCTGATACGTATTCCTGCCGATTCCGGGGCAGTCATCTTTGTATATTTCGTCACCCTGTAGATCACAGCAATGTAATTACAAGTACTACATGTTTGACGTATCGTAATGTCCTTAACCCTCCTACTACCAGAATTTTTTTGTTACACTGAGTACCGTTGGGGTCAATATGACCCCAAGTAATTATCACGGGATACATTGACAATATTTAATTTATTTTAATGAACTAACACAAAAGCATACATTAGTGATTGAAACCAGGTGAAGTAGATATATAAGCACTTAAAGATCTTGTCCCAACACTTGATCTTATAAATCCTTACATGTGAAACAAAAAATCTCTTTACATTTAGAACAAAGAATGTTTGAATGGTGTTTACAGACAAAGGAAAAACATCTTTTGCACGTTTCTGGATGTTTTCTATCCACTGAACTTTCGCACAGGTAGCACCATCCACGTTTTACCCCCGTATCCACTTGTGCTGAAGGAGGAGGAGGATGAGGCAGAGAAACTTTGTTGCGCTGACTTCTGTCTTTCTGTACTGGACTTGTTCCCGGTTCCAGAAGAAATTATTTTCTTTTGTAGTTGGTTTTTTTATTCCAGTCAGGATTTAAGTCCAACCAAATTATGAAAGCATTCAGGACACTAATATCCAAAATATTATAGAAAAATCACCATGGGCCATCTTCTTGTCATACATTTTGTAGTTTAGGTTCTGACTAACTTGTTCATAGTGTCTACACCTGATTTTGTTGCATTATAATAGGTTTCGCTGCTTTGCCGTCACCTATTTCCTCCCTGAAATGCATAGTACTCAGTAAATCTCCAATGTCTTCATCAGAATCTTCAGTTGATTCACTACCTCCAGAAATAACACCATCAATCTCTTCGTCGTCATCAGACGCTGTATCTCCTAATTCCTCTTCTTCATTCAAAATTGCTTGTATTTCAACACTACTCAGACGTTTTCTAGACATAATGTAGTTCTTTCACACGCTGCGACAAAACACTAGCAACAACTGAGGCAACACACAACTGCTGAGGAAAGAAACGACAACAATGGGTATAAATAAGAAGTGGAAAGTGTTAGTTTCATTGTTGCAGATGTTTCCTATAACATTTGTTCAACGTAATATTCGCTGTTCTGTTTTTATAATGTTACATTCAAGAAACAAAACAAAAAAAATTAGATTGGGGTCATGCTGACCCCAGTGGTACTCAATGCATAGTCCATGAATAAATTTTGATATGTTGTAAATGTAAAACTGAATATGATGTCATTGCATACAAGCAAGTTAGAGAGACAAAGTCATAAATTTTGAAAATAATCGCATTGAAAATAAGGGAGATATAGATTTCAAATGTGCTTATGGGGTCATATTGACCCCAATGGTAGTAGGAGGGTTAAAAAGACCAAGTCCTTGCTGACTCGAATATATATGGTATTGACAGAAGTACTAAAATTAGCCTGATTCTTTTAATAAGTTCCACAAATATATCCGACATTTTTCGATACAACGCAAACACGATTCTCACACCAAACAGTAATGGATTTTTAATGAATTCCGCTGCAACTTCGTTGACAGGAATATTATTGAAATATTTTCACTATGGGAAATTGTAAAAGTTACCTCTGTGCTGCTTTATTTAACTTGTGTTTATTTTTCCATTTCCCTAATGACCTAATGTGTATACTGGCAGACCATGTAATTCTGTTTGCGTGAAGCGTTATACTTTTTCTGGATTAAAGCTGCTGTGGCATGTTTGGAATTGACTGCCTTACGTCCGTAAATCTTTAATTAGCAATAGTTTTAAATGTTATCATCACATCAGACTACCTTTAAGAATGTAGATAGAACAACAGCATTTCTGTTATTCAATTTCCTTTTATACTTTCTCCTTGGATGACAGTTGATTCATCACCTGAATTTGTATTGACGTTGAATCTTTTGGCCTTAAGTTTTTCTAATTTAAGCCTCTTCTGATACATGATTTCTGTGATCAAAAAAATGTTCAAATGTTTGTACAGCTTATGGGACTTCACTACGGGGTCATCAGTCCCTAAACTTACAAACTACTTATGAACTACTTACGAACTGGGACGGCACAAATATCCATGCCCGAGGGGGGATTCGAACCCCCGACCGTAGTGGCCGTGCAGATCGTGACTGAAGCGCCTCAGTTCCCTCGGCCAACGCAGCCGGCTTTCTGTGATCAAAGACATCCTTGTAGCGTTAACAATCTTCCTTTCTTCCACTTTTTACGGCAGAGATAGGGGCGGTTTGATGTGCTAGTGACACAAGCCTCCACTTGGGGCTGGCAAACTGGAGGGAGTGGAGGAGGCGTCATAACTGCGAGATTTACAAGCAGGGTGCATCGAAATCACTGGTGGTCGCTTGGGTCAGCAGACTCGGAGGGCGAACGGAGTACACGTTGTGTATACAGTGCGAGTTACCGAAACTACCGGAAACTTGCGTGAGCGAGACAAAATGCATTATGGGGTACTGGTGTTGAGAGGGAATGATAGTGCCATGTCTAAATGTCTGGTCACATTGTAACGTTTCTGCTATGTTGCACGCTCCATACATAAATCAGTTGCCAACATAGAAACACGAAATATCTGACACCTAAAGTAAAACTTCATTACCGGACATGTAAAATCACATTTTCGCCTTCTATTAACACTATTAGTAAAACGCTTTTAAGAAATAGTACGTTCATTTAAATATAACTTTGGCTGACCATTTACGTAATTTTCAGTTTTTAATACTTTCGTAAATAATAGCTGCAAACACTAAAAATGCATTACACTTAGTTTCGGAAATTGATGAACCTATATAGATACTAATTTGTATAAAAACAACAATACTACATGTTATAACTATTGCACAACATGATTTCATATATACCTTTTGTTTAAATAAATTGGGGCAGACCATGTTTTATATATCACTGGATCCTAAATTAAATGCTGATAACTTTTCATGCACTAAAATTAATAATCCGTTTGGTACTAAGAAACTATCTTCGACATTAACAAAACTACGACAACCATATACAAATCCGTATTAATAAAACATTAGACCGCAAACTGAAACACATTAAAATTCCATGTCACAATAATAGTACGCCTACACAATATTGGCAAAACAAATATATGTGCACTTCGAAAATATGCATAATGTAAATAATTTGAGCACAGTAAACACTAGTCAAAACTTTGAATTTGTGTACCACATTTAAATACAAATTTCATGAAACACGTACATACGTTGAGATAAATAGTCAAAGCTTAAATGTAATGTTTTAATTTCTGCATTTTGGCATATTTAATGTAAAAGAATATTGTTTAATTGTGAATTACAAAACTTTGTCATCAATCTTATTACGTGGTTATGTAGAAAGATGTTTGAGAGAAACCATGTTTGAGTTAGTCTTTATTGAGTCTTCTAGCAGCCACAAGCCTGTAAGCAGTTTTGTTGGCTTGCCGCTGCATTTTTTTTATTGTGCAATAATGTGATTGATTTGAACGTTGTTTAAGTGGAAATAAAATCGTTTCCATATCATCTGACATGTTTATAATTTACGAAAAGATCCTGTAACATCAAATCTTTTAGTGAATGCCGAACACAGCTCACAACGCAATGGACTTCAGCCAGCATATAAGATAAGTTCAACTTCACCTACAGTGGAATGACTTTGTTATAGACTGTGAAATAATAAAACTTTCCGTGATTCAGGAAAATATTAGGGCTCAGTTTGTGTCATTCCGAAAAGGGGTGACGGGCGTTAGAACCTGTGTGGAAAAGACAATTTCAAATGTTCAAATGTTTGTAAATCTATCGGACCAAACTACGTGGTCATCAGTCCGTGACGGCCGCGGTGGCCGAGGGGACTGAGGCGCTACAGTCACGGTCTGCACGGCCACTACGGTCGGGGGTTCTAATTCCTCCTCGGGCATGGATATTTGTCCCGTCCTTAGTTGTAGCTAGCTCATAAGTAGTTTGTAAGTTTAGAGACTGATGACCCCGTAGTTAAGTCCCATAAGCTTTACAAACATTTAAACATCAGTCCGTAGCTTACAAACTACTTAAACCTAGGTAAACTAACCTAAGGACAAACACACACACACACACACCCATGCCCCAGGGAGGACTCGAACCTCCACGGCAAGGAACCGCTCGCTCCGCAGCGTGACGCTTTAGACCGCTCGGCTAGTCGACCGCGGCAGACAATTTCATTGTGGCCCTGGACTGTGCACTTATTTTTAATATTTCTCATTATAAGCTTCAGTATTTACTGAAGGAAACAAAAAGCTTAGAATGTTCAGGAAGTGCGTGTTATTAATCATCAGATGTTTATTTTACTGCTATATATACGGATGATGGTTTAAAACCAAAACCAGTCGGTCTATATAAGCAAGTAAACATCTGATGGTTAATAACCTGCACTTCGTAATGTATCTTACAGCTGTTTGAAGTCACCTTAATAAAGACTGCTTTGTAACCCTCAAGTATTCAGTTCTGGCAGTGTTCCCTCTTTATGTCAGATGGCCTATGAACGGGGGGATAGTTGGGAATTCCCGCCTAATATTACTCTTAGTTATTTTTAGTGCCACGACTTTCTAACAGAAGTATCTGGTATTTGAATTACAACTTTAACTTATTCGGTTCATTAAAGTAACTTTCTTTTCCATGATAAGTACTGACTGATTCATTAATTTTGGGTTGGCTTCCCTATTCCATGACTCCCTTTTGCCCAGCCAGCAGTTCCCAGTTGATGCACACCTAACAGCTTTCGTCGTATGACGTCCTGTATCGCCATAGTATGCGCTAGACTTATGAATTTGTAAGACTTTTTGTGTCACATTTGCCAAGTTGTATATTTCTTCCAGCATTCAAAGAATTTCGGTTTCTTTGTTTATTTTTTATTTTTGTTCCTTTCTTCCATATTTCGTGATTTTATATGTATTTCGAGAATTTTTAAAATTTACTTTATATTTCCTCTGGTTGTATTTTGCGTGTGAATAATTTGAGCCGCGGTAGAATTGCCGAGCACTATAAGTCACCTTGTTGCGGAGCACGCGGCTTCTCCCCGTCGGAGCTTTAAGTCCTCCCTCAGGCATGCATGTCTTTGTTATTCTGAAGGGTGTTCAAGTAGTACCTACGTCCCATAAAATTAGCAAAGATTTGAACATTTGGCTATATTGAACTTACGGTTTGTGTAACATACTGTTAACTGTACGTTGCGAGTGGTCTCACATTCACGAAGAATTTCTAACGTCAGTACTCGGCGCAGTCAAGTAAGTTTTGGTGTGTAAAGAAGGGAGATCTCTGCTTCTGAGATCGGACGTTCTATAAAGGTAGAGAACAATTCCGATGATACTCAGAGAGAATTTTCTTAAGCTCCAATTTACACTACTGGCCATTAAAATTGCTACACCAAGAAGAAATGCAGATGGAATGCGGGTATTCATTGGACAAATATATTATACCAGAACTGACATGTGATTACGTTTGCACGTAATTTGGGTGCATAGATCCTCAGGAATCAGTACCCAGAACAAACATCTCTGCCCGTATTAACGACCTTGATACGCCTGGGCATTGAGTCAAACAGAGCTTGGATGACGTGTACAGGTACAGATGCTCATGCAGCTTCAAACGATACTACAGTTCATCAAGAGTAGTGACTGGCGTATTGTAACGAGCCAGTTGCTCGACCACCATTGACCAGACGTTTTCATTTTGTGAGAGATCTGGAGAATGTGCTGGCCAGTGTATCAGTCGAACATTTTCCGTATCCAGAAAGGCCCGTACAGGACCTGCAACATGTGGTCGTGCATTATCATGCTGAAATGTAGGGTTCCGCATGGATCGAATGAAGGGTAGAGCGACGGGTCGTAACATATATGAAATGTAACGGCCACTATTCAAAGTTCCGTCGATGCGAACAAGAAGTGACCGCGACGTGTAACCAATGGCACCTCATACCATCACGTCTGGTGATACGCGAGTATGGCGATGACGAATACACGCTTCCAATGTGCGTTCACCGCGATGTCGCCAAACACGGATGCGACCATCATGATGCAGTAAACAGAACCTGGACGTTTTGCCATTCGTGCACCCAGGTTCGTCATTGCGTACACCATCGCAGGCGCTCCTGTCTGTGATGCAGCGTCAAGGGTAACCGTCACCATGATCTCCGAGCTGATAGTCCGTGCCTGCTGCAAACGTCGTCGAACTGTTCGTGCAGATGGTCCTATGGCCCTTGTCTTGCAATGATCGAGACGTGGCTGCACGATCCGTTGCATCCATGCGGATAAGATGCCTGTCAGCTCGACAGCTAGCGATACGAGGCCGTTGGGATCCAGCACGGCGTTCCGTATTGCCCTCCTGAACCCACCGATTCCATATTCTGCTAACAGTCATTGGATCGCGACCAACGCGAGCAGCAATGTCGCGATACGATAAATCGCACTCGCGATAGGCTACAATCCGACCTTTATCAAAGTTGGAAGTGTGATAGTACGGAATTCTCCTCCTTACACGAGGCATCATAACAATGTTTCAGCAGGCCACGCCGATCAACTGCTGTTTGTGTGTGAGAAATCGGTTGGAAATTTTCCTCATGTCAGCACGTTCTAGGTGTCGCCACCGACGCCAACGTTGTGTGATTGCTCTGAAAAGCTAATCATTTGCGTATCACAGTACCTTCTTTCTGTCGGTTAAATTTCGGGTCTGTAGTACGTCATCTTCGTGGTGTAGGAATTTTAGTGCGCCGGCCGCGGTGGCCGCGGGGACTGAGGCGCTTCAGTCACGGTCTGCACGGTCACTACGGTCGGGGGTTCGAATCCCCCCTCGGGCATGGATATTTGTGCCGTCCTTGGTCTTAGTTAGTTCATAAGTAGTTTGTAAGTTTAGGGACTGATGACCCCGTAGTTAAGTCCCATAGACTATACAAACATTTGAACATTTGAATTTTAGTGCCTAGAAGTGTAGTAAAGCTGCGCATGCTCTGATGCAGTGTAACGCCTGCTTGTCCGCAAACAGTAGTACAGCGTTGTAAGGCGGGAATCCCGTTTGGGTAGGCAGGTCGCGACCAGACAACACCTTTTCTAAATAATCAGCAACCTACAATCGCTAAAATCGAGTATATACAAACATCAAGTATGACCCATTCTCGTCGTCACGAGAATTTCCCCCGTCTGCTGGCCAGGATGGCTTATGTGTATATCGAGACAAATTACAAAGCTTTTGGTTTTGCATGCAGACCCACCTAAAAGAAACTTCCCCGATTATTCTTCGATGTTTGTTTCTAAATTGCTTTTTGTGTACACTCCGGTTTGTGGGTTTTAGGCCAGATTAACACATTGGAACGGATGTTGGCCCCAACGGTGTTCCTCCAGTGTATGAATCGGTGACATATCATTGGAAGCAACATTGGCTCCTAAGTTGACACGGCTGCGTTGCTTGTCGGTATTTTGACCAAACGTTAAAGGACGCTGGACCAATATCTGTACGTCGTCCACACATTGGCGCCAACATTGTTCCGTTCTTTGTCGTCTAGAATGGCGTGATTCTTTATTCGTTCGTTCTTCGTCGTAGTTTATTTTAGTTTCAAGATGTCTTTGTAAATATTGCAGCTGTATCACATAGAAATTCATTTCCGAAATCAAAATGTCATTAAAAATTTAAGGCGCGATCAGTGACAACATTGAAGTGAACATATTTATAAAACTGAAATATAAACTTCTCACACTTCATAATGATTTGACACACTCGAATACTGAATGCAATTTAAAAGTTAAACATTACGTAAGATTGCCTGTTAAGGTTCACAAATTACTTTACAAACTTCAAGCACTACCAGTGATATCACTTACATGGTTGTTTTAAAAAGGAATTGATTGATTTTGTGGCCTATAGTAAGGAAACGAAAAGTCAATGCCAAAATAACTTCCCTCCAAAACGTATCCTTTTTATTTGGATTTCATTCATTTGAAGGCGCAGCTCTAAATTTTGATAATATGTATTCATTACTTCTAACATTGTCAAATTTACTGATTACGAAAAGAACGGTATAAAGTGCTAAACATATCGCAACATTTTTCATATTAATTATTATTCGCCGGCCGTGGTGGCCGAGGGGACTGAGGCGCTTCAGTCACGGTCTGCACGGCCACTACGGTCGGGGGTTCGAATCCCCCCTCGGGCATGGATATTTGTGCCATCCTTAGTCTTAGCTAGTTCATAAGTAGTTTGTAAGCTTAGGGACTCATGACCCCGTAGTTAAGTCCCATAAGTGCTACAAACATTTTCATTTTCATTATTATTCCGCAAAGAAAAAATATAATTATTCACACTCAAAACTTCTAATGCACCGGCCGCGATCTGTGCGTCAAATATGTTTACGTGTCTCTCGACGAATTCAGCTGAATGTTAGCTCCAATGTGTGAGCACTGTCGCAAAATATTGGTCAAAGCTGTCGTCAGCGATCGTACCAATCAGTGTGTTGACGCGGATTTGCTGTGCAGCTGAGTTTGACAGACAATGCATCATCTCGCGCCGCCTGTCTAATTGCGCTGCCCACCAGACAGACCTGCAGTGCGGTGTGCTGGGCGACAGGCGTTATGCAGGCTTCATTAGAGCATCACCCACGCTGCATTCAGGAAGTTTGCTGGCGTTATCACTAACAGTGTCTGAAGAGGAACGAGTTGTGACGGATAAATTAGACAGAAACGAAATTACTGCCAAATCTGTACATGAAATGGAGTAGTCAGTTCTGTATGACGTAACTGATGCCAAATATCGCCGCGCGGGAATGAGCGTGCGCTGTAAGGCGCATAACCTTGGAGTGAGGGGCGTCCCTCGTGATTCTGTGTGTGTGTGTGTGTGTGTGTGCGCGCGCGTGTGCGCGCGTGTGTGTTTATGTGTGTATGCGTGTTGTAGTATGTATATCTACGGACTGATGACCACTGCAGTTTGGTCCCAAAACTTTAAAAACATTGAAACATTTGAATGAAGACATTGACGAAGTATGAACAGAAACTGATAAATCAAACGCTCATCATCCGTGTATTATGAAAGAATAAAATATGGAACTATAACGTGACAGATTAATGTAAAGGAAATTCTACAACAGACATGTAATATTTTTTTTAATTTTTACCTTGAAACGTGTCCATAAAAAGAATATATATATATGTGCCTCCTGTTTCATGTCGAGTAACTTGCTTGCAAGAAAATGTGTAATATCGCTTCTACTCTCTGTATCGATATGTGTACTTAACCCTGTGAAGTTTCATCTTTGGCAAAGATCATGTATTGCATAGCATTGTAATTCGTGCAGAGAGAGAGTAGCACTTGTGGTTTAGCTCGCTTAGAGAGCGGTTGAGTTGTGTGTATGGCTCCGATGTAGAGTAGAGGCTGCCGTGCCAGCAAGTTGATTTGATTGTATTTGGAATATATATTGTATTTTTATTACTATGAAAACGTTGTACCGCCGCTGGAATGAAGGTAATTGCATTTAATGTCATTATAAAAGGTTGTATTATGTAGGTAATGTAATGGTAATTATTAATAATAAGTAACAAAGTTGACCTTTCTTCCCTGTTTCATTTACGTACTTAGAAGATTAACCTACTTCCTTCATTTGATAATTAATTATTGCAGTATCGGATTTCGTATTGGTGCCATAGTAAGTGGTTGTTATGCACCACTGCAGTTAATTGATTATGATACTGAATTTTGATAACCACGTACTGATCTGCATAAAATTCTCGCAGTCAAACATTAACAAAGTGGTTTGTGGTTTTTAATATCATTCTCGTAGTCAAATTTTTGAGTATAGTCAGTGTATGTTTCATGTGGTAACTTGCCACATTTGTTTTGTTAAAAGATCCGTTGCGCACATAATCAGTTTAATGCACTGTTTCTTATCTAACACTATATACATCAATATCAGGACCATAATTAAACCAATTGCTGTGTTACTGAACAATCTGCTGTCTGATTAAACGATAGGTTTAACATTATACAACACACACACAGCTTTTAACCTCAGCACAGTACTGCCGATATTACCACAAATAACTACAGGAAAAGGACTAAACCTGTATACCAGTTATAGGTAAAAGTTTTTCTTCTTCGAGAAGGAGACAGGAGGGAAAGGAAAGGGACTGGAGGGGAAAGTTACTTTGGTCTACTCAAATCGTAGGCCTTCTCGTAAAATAGATGTATGTTGACCGGAATTTAAGGGTATTGCTTTCTAAGTACTGTAGAATTTTGGAACGAAAGTGTATAGATTGTGAAGATAAAAGAATCTATGTGATTATGAGTAGTGAAATGAGTATGCTCAGTGGAAGAGGAGAAATTATAACTGTAAGAAAAGAGAGAGATGAAAAACGTGAATAAGTGGGTTGAAGAAGACAGAAAGCGGAGTATAGGTTGAGCAGCCCAGTGACCTAGCTGCAAGAGAGAATGTGTTGTAGAGCAAGTTCCCATCTATGCAGTACTGTGGAAATGGTACTAGGTGCGAGTACCCTGGTGTTACATGGAGTGCAACACGTGCCGAGGTCTCAGGGCTCTTGTTGCAGGGCATGCTCCGCCACAGGATACTGGCTGCCTTCCAGCCAACCAGTTCGTCTGAGACAATTCGTGCGTCAGCCAGTTTGTTGTTTGTTTGCAGTAACTCACAAGAAAAAGTTTGTTCCTTAAGCACATACCACCAGGTAAATGACATGCATTGTTTCGCGTGAGGTCCTGCCTTGAATACTGTAGACTGGTGGTGCTGAAGGAGGTGATTGTTGGGTGATGGATGTGAAAGGTTTTCCAGTGGGATTGATTTGATTTTCTCAGGGCAGCCAAAACAGTCTTGGTCCAACCCGCCACTGCCCGCACCGAAACTAAGTTTATTGTGCGGTATCGCTCCCTGTATATCTAGTAAAGCCAACCAATGCCCTTGAACAGTGCAAGGAGTCCCTTTACTATTTCTTTATTAGACACAATTTCTTCGGGTCTAGTTGTCCCAAATGTTCTGTGCCTTTTACTCTCCAACGCAATGCATTCGAAGATTAGATGTGATGCAGTTTCATCACCGTCATCACAGATCCTACATTTAGGTCCTCTTCTGGTATTCCCATTGTATGTAGGTGTTTTTTTGAAATTCCCGTGGCCTGTCAGCAATCCAACCGTGAGTCTAATTCTCCTGCAGAGCTTCTTTTAAAACATCGCTTTGGCACCATTACCTTGCCATGTTTTTGTTGATAGACTTTTGTCCAAAGTTCTACGTGCTGTCTTCTGAGCCAGTTACGTAGCTCCAATTTGATCATTGCCTTGGTGATTGTCAGGACAGGTTCCGGCCCAATAAATGGAGTGTCTGCCCCCATCCTGGCTAATCTGTCGGCATGTTCGTTGCCACTGATCCCCGAGTGGCCAGGGTCCCACAATAGGTTTACTCTATTGCTTTCCCCTAGCTCCATCAGAACCCTGTGACATTCTGCAACAATTTTAGACCTTGTTGCAGGAGCTGCCAGTGATCTCAGGGCTGCCTGGCTGAACAGATATAGATGCTACGGTCTTTGTACCACATACGCAAATTCTCCTCCACACACGCCCTGATGGCAATGATTTCTTCCTGGAATACTGAGGCCAGTTTCCCTAGAGAGATGACGCCCTCCAGTCTTGGCTGCACCCCGTATTCCCCGGCCCCAACGCCTTGGTCTGATTTTGACCCGTCAGTGAACCAGACAATATCCCCCGTATGGTGTCGAACTATTTCCTCCCACTGCTCAGTACTTCCAATTGTCATATTGAAAAGCTTATTGAAGCTTATTTCCCTCACTCATTATTTTAGTGAGTGATTCTGGATATCCCAAAGAGTTCCAGTTTTGAGTCTGTATGCACCAGCCGCTGCCTCCATCTTGACCCAAAGGTGTAATGGGGGCATATCCAACATGGTTTGCATCCCAGCAGTTGGTGTGCTGCTAATTCCGCCTGTTATGGCTAAGCAGGCTAATCTCTGCACCTTACCAAGCTCCTTAGCAGTAACCTGCTGTTATACCTTCTTCCACCACACGACTGCCCAATAGGTGATCCTAGGTCTAATCACCGTGGTGTATATCCAGTGCATACCCTTGGGGCTCAGGTCCCAATTTTTGCCACAAGCTCTCCTGATACTTACCAAAGTACCTTTGGCCTTGGAGGAAATATTCCTAATGTGAGGGGTCCATGTCAGTTTCTCATCTAAGGCAACCCCTAGATATTTCACTGTCCCCTTCACAGGTAGAGCTTCATTGGAAAGCTTTAGATTCCAACTTGAATGTTGGATATGCTTCTTTGTGAATGGTACATCATCTTCTCAGGACTAACCCCCAGATCCTGTTTTCTGCACCAGTCTTGCACAATGTCCAACACACCTTGTGCCATACTGTTGACTGTGTCAGCAAATTTGCCAAGTAAATCTATGACAAGATCATCTGCGTATCCTTGGAAAAAGTATTGCCTAGAGTTTAATTCTCCAATGAGATCATTCACCACTAGATTCCACAATAAAGAGGAAAGAACTCCTCCTTGCGGGCAACCCCTATTGGTGTTGATTACCATTTTTTCATTCATCATGGTGGTGTTGGTTTCAACGATAAGAATCCTTAGGTTTGATGTGTGCATTGAGTAAGTTGTAAGGTAGAAAGAGGGTAATACGAAAATTTACAGAACGGCTGTAGGCTTGTCTGGGCGATGTGGAGAGGATACTTTGAAATTATTATCGAATTTCAAGGCTTGACGTGAAAATGTAATAACACTGACGAAGCCATTCGAAGTCCTTGTGATATTTACAAGAGTCCCAAGAATATTCTCCAAACAAAAATTTTTACAACTGTAATCGATACTGCTGTAACATCTGTTTCACGACTCTGCCCCTTCCCCTCCACTAGCCACTTTAGCATAACCACAGTGAAAGTTACATCATTGAAGACAGCAGCCCCTGCGAAACAATGCATGTCATCTACGAGATGACACGTGTCCACTGCGCAGCCTTTTATAGCGGAATGACCACCAACAAAATAGGTGAATGAATTGATGCTCACTGACGAACATCGAGGGATGCGGCGGATTATTACCTCCAACATGACGTGTTACACCGGACATGATATGTGGATACTTCCACCTAGACTAGAACCAGACCCTCAGAGCCGAGCTGACGGGAACTACAACACATTATCTTTTCTCGACATGACCCTGGTCTCAACCAACGCTAGCCTCTCTCCTTTCATCCTCTTCAACCCAATTATTGGTTTCTAACATCTCACCTTCTTTCTTCTCTTTTTTCATATAATTTCTTGTATGAGTGTATGTGTGGACAGGGGGGAGGGTAAGAGGAGTAATTAATTTTCCATATTTCTTTTTCTTTCCCTGTCTTTTTACAGTTATAATATCTTCCACTCGAATTTAGCATGTTAGGTTCACTTAAGATAGATTGCCTTTACTTCTCTTTCTATCCTTGTTGGTTAAAAATACAGTATATTTAGACAAGAGCATAACAATCTTTTTAATTATTTTCATTGGTAACATGTGTAGTCATACAGAGGTTGTGAAGGGGCTGATATGGAGCCGTTTATTTCGCATATCAATATTAGGTGTTAAAGAAGTTTTCTTGTTGCGTGATACGGGGGGTGTCAGACGGAGACAGTAAATGAGCTTGTATCCCGTGGGTAAGCTCCGCCCCTATTGCAAGTTGAGATCTGATTGGCTCCCGTCTATACTAGTTGTCCGCCAAAACTTTAAGCTTCTTTTATTGATATTTAACTTTCCTATGTTTATTAAAATTTATCTGTATACTTTCTGTAATGTTTTGTGCTAAGCTATATTTCGGTTAATTCAAAGATTTAATTATTTGTATATTTTGTAATAAGTTGAACACTGTTAGTCTAGAAGTTTCGCTTGGCGCCAAAACGGTGGCTTGTGGCGCGCAGCGAGAGGCGGCGGCAGTCAGTCGAGCGCCGACCTCGATACCTTGCACATTCATGTCAGTACAGTGCGGGCCAGGGACAGTTTATACGTTATTCAAACGTTTATATTTTTGACATTACTCAGTCTGTATATTTGTGCTTGGATATACACTGGCATTTCTTCAATGAAAACAATCACTGGCATCCTACAAAAGCTAAAGTTATTCGTAGTGCAGTACTTCCTAGCCACATCTCAACACCTCTTTCAGCATCAATTCAGGTACAACGAATGCGCGACCTGAGTGCTTCACCTGTGCAATGGGACATCAACTACGACAGAAGACACAAGGTTAGTAAAAGAGTGACTTTAGATGTGCACTGAAGTTGCATATCGACACGGCACCTCGCGTGCAGTGCTGCCCTGTTTACAAACCAGGGCACTGGCACGAAGTGCAATGGTAACATCGCCGAGGGAAGGCATGAAAGAGGGGAGGTGTTTTAGGAACTTTGGTGTTTTAGGAACTTTGTCAACTATGCACTGACCGACCCTCCCTGTCTTTTTCCAAAAAGAAGCCCCGCCATAAGGTACCTATCAGAGACCAGAAAATAACGCTTTTGTGTACCGAGTCAGTCGACAGTGAAAATAGACGACATTTGCCACCTTGGAAAAACATAGCTTCATTTTAACTGAAGTAAGAGAGCGCTCCTTATTTTGAGAAAATTATGTGCAATTCTTTTGGTCTCCACCTGACAGTGTTTTTGACGAAGTATTTTTAACTTCCACTCAATGCCACTGAAAGCCTTTTATCAATCTAGAAACTTCACTAAAACGTACTATATCTAACGTAAACCTATCAATTTCTCTTTTAAAATTTTCTGTCATTCCTACCCGATCACGGGAAAGAAAGTTTCACGGTCCGATGTATAGAATGCCTGGTTAACTTTCCTTAAGACGCATCCTCTTCCGTAGTTCTCATTTGCATGTTGGAATGGGGAATCATTTTATCTACGGAATATTTCACGCAAGAGGGCGCAACCATCAAGTATTTTTAGAATAACGCTGCATGTCCTCCGGAAAAATAGCGACTTTAGTTTCCTCTTGCATTCAGTAGTTGGCGGTAACTGTATCGTAAAGCCATGTAAAGTGAAGTTTCAAAGCCAGGTAAGCACTGCTAATGCAGGAAAGACTGTTTGTCAGGTTTGTCAGACTCCTCCAAGTATACTCCTCGCTGTGGCTGCACCAATGGTACAGCTACTTTCGTCGATGAAGTACGTAAGCCACCCCACATCCTCAATAACTGTCATTCATGGCGTTGGAGATAATATTTTTTTTATGATGCCTTGTTTACATTCTCAGTCGTGATTACCAATCGCTTTTTGATTTAATGATGCTTCCCCTGCTTTCTATATCTTTTTCTCCTGTTACGAAGATTGACTTAAAAGTAATGCCTCCACCTTCCTGCCGGCCGCGGTGGCCGAGGTTAGGCCGGGCGCCGTGGCTCAGCGCGCCCGGTCAGAGGGCTGAACGCCCTCTGTAATAAAAAAAGCTGAGCCAAAGAACACGTAGAACCAAAACGAACAAACACGATCAGCGTCCGCAAGGACAAGAACTACCCGTAGAGAGAGAGGAAAAAAAATGGGGGGGGGGGGGGACTGAGGCGCTCCAGTCACGTTCTGCACGGCCACTACGGTCGGGGGTTCGAATTTCCCCACGGGGGTGGATATTTATGCCGTCCTTAGTTGTAGGTAGTTCATAAGTAGTTTGTAAGCTTAGGGACTGATGACCACGTAGTTAAATCCCATAAGTTCTACAAACATTTGAACATTTTTTTCCACCTTCCTAACTCTTCAACAGTTGTCAGCATTAGTATGCGACAGGTACTGGCTTTTTCCTTACCCTCTTTTCTACAGCTCCAGCTGGCGGGCAGCCTTAGCAGTGAACAGCTTTTATTTGTTACTGTGTAGAGTATGGAAACCTGCGCAGACGGTCCGTCAATGCGATTTAAGTAATGTGCAGTCATTGATTTTTTGGGTGCAGAAGGTGTCACCCCAAATTTGACTCATCAGACAATGAAAGCAGTTCGTTGTGTTGATGTGAGTTCTGTGCGTCGTTGGGCAAGTAAGTTTAAAGATGATGCGGGAACATCTGACCTGCGTACGAAACAAAGAGTTGGACGTCCTGTGACAGCAACCACCGAGTTTCAGAAGCAAAATGTTGACATATTGATTCGAGTCGACCGTCGTAAAACCCAGAGAGGCATTGCAAGCACAATCGGAATTTCACAAATACGTGAGGGTCGCATTACTGCTTTGCTTGGCTATCGGAAGAACCACACACTTCGCGTGCCACCAGAGATGAACTTCAGAGACGTAACTCTATCGTGTACTCCATGTTGTGGACATAAATAATTTAAAGGATTTTGAGAGGGAAAATTATGCAAATTTCCTTCTTGAAGCTGACTTTTAAACGCCAAAACGTGAAATTTGGTACTTAGTCACACATAGTACCGATTAATTTACTTTTACCCTGCAACGATTTATTTAAATTATGTAAATAAACCGTGATGGCTTTCTTGAAAGCGAAGTCAGCGATCCAAATGTTAAAATGTTTTAATCCTACGGCACAAAATTTCTGTCGTCATCGGTCCCTAGATTTACAAAGAACTTAAGCTAAGTTATACTAAGGACAACCACACACACGCATACCCGATGGAGAACTCGAATTTTCGATTCTTGTAATATGTACATAAAAAGGTACGTTGTTTTAGAATAAACAAGACTTATCTCTTCAGATTATGGCAATTGTGCTTCTAATTTAGTAATTCCCTTCTGAGCTATTTGCCGCGTCATTGATAGTAAAATCTTTCCAACTTATCAATCAATATTTTCCATGACGCGGCATATAGCTCAGAAGAATTTTAACGTTAACAATAATGAGCGCGAAAGCCTATGTTTGTACAATTCCCTTCTGTTTGATCCGACAATCCCCTCGTATGTTAACGGAATATTTATTTTCATAACGATAGAGTTGTGTCGGTGCTTTCATATATACGGCAGAGTTCAATGCTAAGCAGTGTGCTTTACCTTCAGGCTTACAGAATCTTCCCATTGAGCAATAAAAATGGTACATACAAATCCGAACCTCTTCTGCTCATGATAAACGTTCGCAAGATATATTAACAGTGTCCTATCAGAATATTAGAAAAGCTGAAAGTACTCTTGCACCTGGGATCATTTTATCGATTCTCCAACAATCAGCTTATTCATTCGCTACTCGCCTAGCGACCACATACGCTGTAACAGAACGAACAAATAACGCCAAGGAGGTTAGAATAAAGGGAGATGCCGTTATGCACAAAAGGTTAAAACTTTCAGCCAGATTTAATATGAAACGTTCCTTACAAGCCCCTCCGTATGATTCTTACCTCCATGATGTTATCGGTGGTGATCACATCTTTGGAGCATTGCAAAGATAGAATATTAAATCGAGTACAGATCGTGCTTTATTTTTTAGAACAATGCCTCCATTGCGTCGGCGCAATATCGGTTGGCGTACGTGCAACGCAATCTTACTACGTGATCGTAGTCTATGAGACCGTCGAAGATCGTACACAGCGCTTGGAGGTAAATCGAAAAGAAATTCTCAAGCGCGATACGTTATGACTCTGAAACAAAGGGTCAGACGAGTTCGACTCTCTTAGTTGCAGTGTACCCACGAAATAATTTGGGTCGTCGACAAAACAGACGGCCACGCGTGGCAATTATAATTGAACGTTTGCGGTACAGATACAATCCAGCAGTCGATTACGCAGCGGATGCAACAGTTGGCTTCGGAACAAACTGTCGCCATCTAAAATTTAATTGGCTATCTCAAGCTTTGCCACCATTGGTCGGCTTCATTCCGACGATCCAACAACTGTTGCCAACATAGCTATACCACGCATGTGTCGCGGATTGTAAAATTTTAGCGGTATGTACCAGTGTTGTTAATAGTGTTTCAGTTAGATTCCTAATAAGACAAGAAATGAACGCAACACAAAGACTTTCGAAACGTTTTATTGTCGTATTATATTTCAATTAATAGTTTTGTTTTATATGGAATTTCTATCATTAAAGTATGATCATGCTACAATTACTTTGCATCTAATTCAAAAAATCTTAAGAAGATATACATGTGTTACAAGAAACATTTCTATACTGCCGTTGCGAGAAAAGTATTCTAAGCTGTGCTTAAACATGTGCGGTTTTGTTTTTTTCTTCCCAGTCATTTTTAACATTAAACAGGAAAGTTAATTTTATGCCTACACTTGTAATCATACCTGTTCGTACAATGCAACCAGTAAACGTGTGGCCATTGAAGCTACTAACCTCACAGATAGAGCAGCTCGAAACGTCTCTCTAATCACCCGGTTCCAATTTTACCTGTCCGTTTTGACTCCTATCCCCAATCAAGTTCCTGATTGCAGTAACAATAAAAAAAAGGTCAGAGAGCTGGGAAGGAGGAGACCGAGTATGGGGGGAATGAAATGGATTTAAAAAGGGGAAATATAGACGCAGAGAGGAAGGTGAGGAGATGGATACGGTGTGGGGTAAGATGGAGTGGTGTGAAGGTAGGGGGAGGAGGAGATGGACAAAGGAAGGGAAAGGAAGGGATAGACACAGGGAGAAGCTACTGAGAAGCGTTGCCGGGTTTGCTACTTTGATAATATTCAGAGCGGATATTCAGCGCATCCAAGAAGACGAGAGAGCGAGCGCTGTGAGGCATGTGCTGCTACGCGCCTTCGCGGTAGGAGGGGGGGGGGGGGGGGGGGGGCAAAGCACAAGTGCTGCACTGCGCGATACCGGGGCACGCACGCACTGAGCGATCGGTTGGAGTGGCCTGGTGTAACTCTAGGCTAGCTGAGGTGTTGCTATCGCTTCTTTCTCAGCTTTAGCTTGGAATTTGTAGTGCACGATTCGTATAATGCCGGGAACAAAATTTTAGAATTTTCAGTTTATTGACAAACTTACTTTATTCCACGGGAACATGGTACTTGATTGCCATTATAATGAAATATTTATCTATATACATGTGGCGTCTGTTCCGAAAGAACAGACGTCACTTCTGATCCTGCAGTTGTTATTCTTTAATATTCACATAATATTTGACATCCATCAAGGAATTGTGAATTTAGCATTGGAGGGAAGTATGTGGGGTAAAAATTGCAGAGGAAGACCAAGAGATGGATACAGTAAGCAGATTCAGACAGATGTAGGTTGCAGTTCTTATATGGAGCTGAAGAGGCTTGCTCAGGATAGGGTACTGTGGAGAGCTGCTTCAAACCAGTCTCCGGACTGAAGACCACAACAACAACAACAACAACATATGACATCAACTGCGATTGGGCAAAGCTGGGAATTTATATCTAACGGGAGGCGTGCTTAGGTAGTCCTTGCAGGTGCGGTGATAACTGTGTCCTCAGTGGTGTAGGGGTCAGCGCAACTGCCTAGAAAGCAGGAGACCCGGGTTCGAATCCCGGCTGCGTACACATTTTCAGCTTTACCCAATCGCAGTTGATGTCATAGATTCTGTGAATATTAATGAAATATTTATTGTGTGACTTCGTACGATTTAGATTTCCCTCGAGGTTTTTATCTGTGTGTTCTGTCAACTGACCCTCATATTCATCAGTTTACTGTTGTTGTTGTTGTGATCATCAGTCCGCAGACTGGTTTGATGAAGCTCTGCATGCTACCCTGTCCTGTGCAAGTCTCTTCATCTGAGAATACGTTCGGCAACCTACATCCTTTTGAATCTGACTATATTCCTCCCTCGGTCTCCCTCTACGATTTTTACCCTACACGCTTCCTTCTAATGCTATGTTGACAATTCCTTGATGTCTCAGAATGTGTCCAACCAATTTATCACTTCTCTTAGTCAGTATATGCCAGAAACTCCTTTTCTCTCCGATTCGATTAAGCACCTCCTCATTAGTTACGTGATCTACCTATCTAATTTTCATCATTCGTCTGTAGCACCACATTTCAAAAGCTTCTATTATCTTTTTATCTGAACTTCGTATCGTCCACGTTTCACTCCCATACAATGCTACACTCCAGACAAATGCTTTCAGAAAGGACTCCCTAACATTTAAATTAATATTGGACGTTAACAAGTTTCGCTTCTTTAGAAACAATTTTCTTCCCATAGCCATTCTGCATTTTATATCTTCTTTACTTCAGCCATCAGAAGGTATCTTGCAACCCAAATAACAAAATTCATATACTACTATTATTGTCTCAATACCTAATCTAATTCCTTCAGCATCGCCTGATTTTCTGACATTGCATTCCATTATCTTCTTTTTACATTAATGTTCATCATTTCATCGGTATATGTGAATCCCTATTTGGGCTTGTGACCTGTATGGTTCGTTAAGTTAATTTCAGTTGTTTATATTTTATTATCAGTAATTTCATTGATTCTCATTGATCCTTTCTCAACTTATCATTAACAGTTAGTTAGTCGGTAGGAAGGTCTGTCGAAAGTGTGTGTTGCTAAGTGTGTGGAGGTAATTTCATCGGTAGTTGATCACCTATGTGTAAATCGTTTGCGAATGTGTTGTACAAATCACTTCCTTCTATGTTTAATAGATCGAAAGTATTAACAGAATTTCATCAGCCAATTAATATGATTATTAATTAGATACTACGTAACTAAGGCACCGCAATTGTTCATGGTAGATGTACTTTGCAAATGAATTCACGTAAAGACAATACATGTGCTATTTAAAGTTTTTCCTTTGTTTGCTTCGTAATTTATCATGATTATCACCTGAGTATTATATGCTCTAAACGTTCCCACAGCAAACCGCAGTTAGAGTTCACATTTAACCTTTACAAGGTGAACTGCAACGATCTTTCACACTATTAGTGGTACAGTGCTTAAACTTAATCACAGGATTCTCTTCTTAGTTGGTTTCTTTTACAGTAAAATTAAATTGCGTAGGTGTATTAATTATACTTTATTTTTAATTACGTGAAAGAAGACTTTAATAGTTCAGGGTATGTTGCACTTCGCTTCACAACCACACGTCTGCCGTAATTGTATCTTCCACCAGTACGTTTTACTCTACACACACACAAATATAAAATCTCAATGGCAGGCACTACAATTCGATCATACATTTCATGAATTATTGGGTTTCACATTGTTGTTTTAACAGCTGCAATTTTTTTAAGAAATGGAGAAATGATCTTCTCACGCTCGAAGGAATATGATTTAACTAAAATGACCTCCTCCTATACTCATAATTATAAAACAGTGGAAACATTTAATGAATTACAATTTCGCTAACTCAAGGCAAGAATAAAGTATTGCTGTGTACAAGAAATATTTATCAATGAAGGCAGCCACAGGAAAGCTGTTTCAGTGGACAGGATTGCTAGAATGGACATGAACGTCATGAAGCTTACTTTCCGAGAATAGGTGGTGGGAAGCAGAGTTGTTTAGTAACGCTATTGTTTGTTCTGTAAATATACCGAAAAGAAGCAGAATTTTACATGTAGCCTGAGACAAAAGAACCAAAGGGGAGAGTTTCAGAATGACTGAAAACATAAGAAACTTCTGAAGCATTATTAACAATCAGATGAAAAATTCTCAGGTCATAAAAAGAAGGACGAGCTGCCCCTATACTTATTCAACCTTCTTCAATTAATAGTTTACCGTGGGAACATATATGCGCTTTCTTAACTGAAATCAGCCAAAGCCTTTATCCCGCCTCACGTTAGCATAGTTTACATACACACTGCCACTGTGTATAAGTGTCTCCCTAGCACTATTTATCCTGACTGTTCGTCGCATTGTCACACTCTTCATATCTAACTCTTGAACTACTTTATCACTGTTAATGCCACTTTGTCTGTATGTTACTGTATATGTCCCAGTCTGGTGCTCTTATATGGCCGATGTCTTTTTCTTTTTCTATTTAGCTACCATTTTCTTCTTTCTACACATGCTTGCGGATGAATTAGTCGAACTTGTAAACCCTAGAACGAGGAACTCGTGAATAAAGGGAAAGAGGGAAAGTGGCCAAAAGTTTTCTTTTCTACTCTCGCCCGCCAGGAGGGTCCAGGTCCTCAAGCTAACGTATCGTCTCACATTCTCTTTCTTCACAATCTCCCTTTTGCTACCATTGCTACGATCTCCATCCTTTAACCTCTTATTTCCAACCGCACCCTTCTCTGCCACAGGCACTGCCTCCTGTCTCTTCCTCTGTCACATTCTGCTAGTCGCTTTCAGCGAATAAAAAAAAAAAAAAAAAAAAGAAAAATGTGGGCTAATATGTTCGCATGTCAAAATTCATTTTTGGGAAGGCGGAATGAGTAATGAGGAGTTAATTCTGTACCTTTTCTTCAAAGTGTTTTAAAGAGGAGCATTTGCCTTTTTTATGCTCTGACAAAAGCATTTTTCAGCTGATTTCTTTCTTTTGCCTTCTACAGAAGAATGTGTTGCTGATAAATTATATTAGATTAGATTAATACATGTTCCATAGATCATACATATATTTCGTAATGATGTGGAACGTGTCAGTTTAGTTAATGATAATAAATATTTTAAGTTTTTTTTTAAAATTTTAATCTTTTTAAAGTTTTATCTAAAAATTCATTTAACTTGTAGAAGGAGTTGACATACAGAAATTCCTTTATTTCCTTTTAAAATACCAGTTGGCTATCTGTCAGACTTTTGATGCTACTTGGTAAGTGACCGAAGACTTTTGTGGCAGTGTAATTCACCCCTCTCTGTGCAAAAGTTAGATTTAACCTTTAATAGTGAATATAACCCTTTCTCCTAGTGTTGTAGCTATGCCCACTGCTATTACTTTTGAACTGGTCGGAATATATATATATATATATATATATATATATATATATATATATATATATATATTGAAAAGCTACATTGAAGATCCCTAGATCCTTAAAAGTCTGCAGATGATCTTGGGTAGGCTCCAGCAATTGTTCTGATTACAAGCTTTTGAGCAATGAATACTTTTTTACTCAATGTTGAATTGCCCCATCATATGATCCTGTATAAAAGCAGTGAATGAAAATAGGCATAGTAATCTAATTTACTGAGATGTAAATCACAAAATTTTGCAATGACCCTGATAGAATAAGTAGCTGAACTCAAACGTTTCAGCAAATGTGTTTCTTCCAATTCAATCCCTCGTCAATGCAAACAACTAAAATTTTGAATATTATACCTTAGCTACAGATTTATGTTCAAAGTATAAACTGTATATACTACGTTTTATCAAAGTTTATTGAGTGACCATTTGTAGAGAAAAAACTTAATAATTTTCTGCAAGACATCATTTACATTTTCATCAGTTAATTCATGTTTGTCAGGCGTGATAGCTATACTTGTATCGTCAGCAAAAAGAACTAGCTTAGCGTCTTCGTGAATATAGAATGGCAAATCATTAATACATATTAAGAACAGCAAAGAACCCAAGACCGAACCTTGTAGGACCCCATTTTTTTATAACTTCCCAGTTAGAGGAAACAATCGTTTCCTCTATATCATGTGATCTGTTTATTTCTTCTTACTCTTCCACTTAAATATGATTTGAACCATTCGTGCACCGTCCCTCTCATACTACAATACGTAAGCTTACCTAAAAGAATCCCGTGATTTACACAATCAAAAGCCTTTGAGAGATTACAAAAAATCCCTACTGGTGATGTCCTGTTATTCAAAGCATTTTCTGTTGAAAAGCTGTTTTGAAAACCAAACTGACATTTTGTTAGAACTTTATTTTTACTAATATGTGAAGCTACTCGGGAATGCATAGCTTTTTCAAAAGTTTGGTATAAAGCTGTCCGAAATATCATGGGGGGTAGTTGTTGACATCAGACGTGTCCAAATTTTTATGCAAAGGCTTAACGATAGTATATTTCAGTCTATCCGAGAAAATACCCTGCTTTAAAGAGCTATTTCATATATGACTAAGAATTCTACGTATCACTTGGGAACAAGCTGGAAATGCCATCAATTCCATCTGACCTTTTACTCTTGAGAGCGTTTATTATTTACCTAATTTCTGATGGACAGGTGGGTGGAATTCCAATTGTATCAAAATGTGTACGTATGGCCTATTCCATCAACTGCCTTGCTACTTCTAATTAACATTTAGATCGTACTTTGTTTACAAAATTTAAAAAGTAATAATTAAAAATGTTTTCAACTTCTGACATTTTGTTACTAGAGTTTCCATTTGTTTTAATAGTAATATCCTCTTCCTGAGCTCTTGGTTGCCCTGTACTAAGGACGGCGCAAATATCCATGCCCGAGGTGGCATTCGAGACCCCGACCGCAGTGGCCGTGCAGAACGTGACTGACGCGTCGCATACCACTCGGCCACTGCGGCCGGCGTAGTTTTTGTACCCAAAATTATGACTTTTCTTCGTTTTCTAAGGAACAACCCAACGACAAATGATACTTTTATAACCCATACCTTAGTACTCATACTTCGCAAATACCACCGATTTGCTAAGTTTGGATGGGTGCAGGAAATGTTTATTTAGTAAATGTTGATCCTGTAAATTGTGCCAATAATTCTGATCCGTATAAAATGATCGCTAAGGCAAGGGGGGATTGGAAACGGTTTACCATTCATCACTGATCTACTAGTCCCGATATACAAGCCCCCAGATATGCTGTATGACCAGAACACGTATTTGTAGAATGGCACATCAAATTTAACGGACAAATTCAATAAGGGCAATAAAAGAAAATGGGACCTATGAACGGAAGTAAGTCATCTGTTCATCAAACTTCCTGGACGATTAAAATATGTGCTAGAGAGGAATTCGACGCCTATTGTGGGCAAGTGCCGCACCGATTGAGCTGCCTGTGGACATATTTAATTCTGGAAGTCCCTAGCCTCCCTAACTTCGAAACTTCTTCTGCGCACCTAGTAAGACTGTCATTCCTACAGGGGATGATATCGTGGAGAATAATTCGAGTCTGTTTATCGATTTAAAATAATTGCCAGACCGCTTAATACGTTTTCCACACCGCTCTCACCGAAGGTTCGATTCCTCGCTCGGGGTTGGGAGTCTGTGTAAGTAAGTTTAAAGTCTAGGGACCGATGTCCCGAGCAGAGTGGTCCCACTGATTTACAAACGTTTGAACGCCATTTTCTCACTAACAACTCGAATATAGTTTCCTTATCAGTTAGTTATGGATGCCGACTTTACCTTTCTTCGCCTGATTGCTTTCTTTGGAATTGGAATTACAATATTCTTCTTGAAGTCGGAGGGTACTTCCCCTGTGTCATACATCTTGCACACCAAGTAGACCAAGATTGAACTAAATCGTTACAGCGGAATACCGTGACTGGTTGTTCACGAGGGTAATAATGAGCCAGCCACTCTGCATATCCGAATAACATCCAGACAAAAGCAAGGCAGACAAAAAGGAAAATGGCAACAGATTAAAATTGGTGAAAAGATTGGGGCCTGAGAGATCAGGCTGAGGTACTCACCACTAAATATAATGACAAAAGCAGTCGTTAATGTAACACAAAAGTCAGCAATAGAAGCATAGTTAACAGTAATTAAAGGCAATGCAGCGGGCAATGGAAAGACTGCCGCATGACGGCTAAACGTGGTAGCCCAACTGTATGCATTGTTAAAAAAGCGCCTCAGTGGCACTTTGGAGGAAGATGGTGGCCATGTGTAATCCAGTCACAGCCAGTACATAGGTGGCAGAGAACTTCGTCATCTACATAGGATACTCTGCAAATCACATTTAAGTGCCTGGCAGAGGGTTCATCGAACCACCATTATACTATTTATCTCCCATTCCATTCTCGAATAGCGCGCGGGAAGAAAGGACACCTGAATCTCTCCGTTCGAGCTCTGATTACTCGTATTTTATTCTGCTGATCTTTTCTACCTATGTAAGTGGCAGTCAACAATATATTTTCGCATTCGGAGGAGAATGTTGGCGATTGCAGTTTCGTAAGTAGCCCACGCCGCAGCGATAAGCGCCGTTGTTGTAATGATTCCCATCCCCGATCCTGTATCATTTCTGTCTCCCCCTGCATCGTGACAATTCAAAACGAGCTGCCCTTCTTTGGACTCTTTCGATGACCCTCGTCAAACCCACCTGATAAGGTCCCACACTGGGCAGCAATACTCCAAAAAAGGACGGACAGGTGTAGTGTATGGAGTCTCTTTGAATTTTTAAGGGTTCTGTCAACAAAACGCAGGTTCGCCTTTCGGACGATATTATCTACGTGTTATTTCCAGTTTCAGTCTGAATTTATAGTAATTCCAAGGTATTTTGTGGAGTTTACGGCCTTCACCACTGGTTGATTTATCTTGTAAAGGAAGTTTAACGGATTTCTTTTCGTACTCATATGGACGACTTCACACTTCTCATTATTTAGTAATTGCCAATTTTTACATCATATTGAGATCTTATTTAGATTGTTCTGCATTTAGTTTTGACCTTCAGATAATTTTACTAGACGGTAAATGACGGCGTCATCTGCAAACAACCTAAGAGAGCTACTTAGATTCTCTCCCAAATCGTTTATGTAAATAAGGAACAGCAGAGGACCAGTAACACTCCCCTGTGGAACACTCAATATCACATCTGTTTTAGTCGATGCCTTACCATCGATTGCTACAAACTGTGTCCTCTATGACAGGAAATCCCCTATCAAGTCGCAAATTCGGGGCGATAATCATAACCGCGCAATTTTATTAAAAGCCGTGTGTGAGGTATGGTGTCAAAATCCTTCTGGAAATAAAAAAAAATACGGAATCAATTTGAGAACTCTTGTCGATAGCACTCATCACTTCGTGTGAGTAAAGGGCTAGTTGTGTTTCACATTAACAGTATTTTCTACATCCGTGTTGACCTTTGGTCAATAGATAGTTCTTAATATTTGAATACAGGATATGTTCCAAAACATCAATGGAATAGGCCTGTAGTTTAGTGGGTTATTCCTACTGCCTTTCTTGAATATAGGTGTGACCTGTGCAACATTCCAATCTTTTGGTACAGATCCTTTTTTGAGAGATCGGTTGTATATGGCTGTTAAGTAAGGAGCTATCGCTTCCGCATAATCAGATAGAAATCTAAAGGCAGATGATAATTATGTTCAACTTTCTGAAAACATCTACACAGTCCATAAGGCTGGTGCTGATTTCTCCAGGGCTGCCGTGGCTGCACACTGTAGCTGCACGTGCACATGTCATGAACATGGGCAATATATGAGGCTGGTAGCTGTTGTCGGCCGAACCACAGGGGAGGAACTCCAGCTTCGACTAGGAGGCTTGTCACCCGACTCATGCGAAAAGCCCCCGTGGCTAAACAGAAACCACTACACAGAATTGGGTCCAGGATTCGCAGTGGTGAAGGCGCTGCCGAATCGTATACCAAGCTTCCGTAGTCAAGGATTAATTGGATGAGGGCCTTGTAAAGCTGTAGGAGAGCTCCTCAGAGATCCTCAGCCAGATTCAGCTTTGGGTGAACCGTCTGATGGCGCTGAACGTGCATAATTGGAGTCTTCGATGCAGAGAATTGGAAACCATGTTCAAAGGGTCAAGACATCTTTTTGCACGGCTCCTTGCAGTCACCTCTCATCATCACCAATGCTAGTGGCATTACTCACAAAAGTATTCAGCATACAAGGAGGATGAAAGCAGTACTAAGGGCCGACTCCAGTGACACAAGATTGTGACTAACGGAGCGACCCTGGCGGAAATATCCAGTTGTGGGTGCAAGAACCCATGTGAGAAGCCGACATACATACATTTGAAGCTTACACAGGACATTGGTGAGGTTAACTGGGCGGTAACTATCAACCGTCTGCAGATTTGAGTAACGTTCCCTCACCAGGATGATGATGCCGTCTCGACATTAGTACAGGAGAACACCCTCTGCCCAGAGTTGTTTGAACAGGACGAGAAGTTGACATTGAGAACCCGCTGAAAGGTAACGGAGGATTGTTGTGAATACGATCACGTCCTGGAGAGGTATCGTGGCACTCTCCTAGAGCACTTCGGAACTCTCTAAGCGGGGCGTTATAATCCATTAAATTTCGGGAATGCAGCAGCGCAAAATGCACTTCTTCCGCTGATATTTCGGCCGCGTACAGTCCGTCCATCATCAGAGTGAGTCGAAGGTTTCCTGGCGACGCGAGCGAAACGTTTTCGCTCGTTACACTTTTTAAGCACGCACTTTGGGCTACAGTTGTAAAGCTACATGCTCAGCGGCTGTCGAGGCAGAAGATTCCTGCTAGTGGTCGGGCGGTATCCAAAAAGGCGTCGAACTCGGAACCACACCAGAGAAGGGGAGGCTTGACAACCGACGGTGGCAACGTTCCTCTCCCAAGTAGTCTGGCTTACTCTGGCCTAAAGACATTTAAAAGCAATCAGATGGCCAACAAAAGAGTGGCGCCGGTTGTGCTAAAAGGCCTGTCGACGTTCCCAGATGACCTCACTGATTTCTGTTGCCCACTGAGGCCAGAGCGAGCCATGGTAATTTGGGACAGTTGCCTCGATGGCGGAAAATATGGCGGCAGTGACCCGTTGAAACATTGTGTCAGAGTTAGTGGAAAGTGAAGCAGCTGAGGAGAGATCGTTGGTGCAAGCCTCTGCTTGCCTCTGCCTCGACAGCCGCTGAGCATGTAGCTTTACAACTGCAGCCCAAAGTGCGTGCTTAAAAAGTGTAACGAGCGAAAACGTTTCGCTCGCGTCGCCAGGAAACCTTCGACTCACTCTGATGATGGACGGACTGTACGCGGCCGAAATATCAGCGGAAGAAGTGCATTTTGCGCTGCTGCATTCCCGAAATTTAATGGATTATAACGCCCCGCTTAGAGAGTTCCGAAGTGCTCTAGGAGAGTGCCACGATACCTGTGCAGGAGTTAGTACCACAAAGGTCATCGTGCACTCTCCAAAATGCGGAGAAGTCTCTGGCCACAAAGGGACGGGTCAATGGCAAAATATATTGACATTACCTGACATCTCAGAATGAAGGCGTTCTGCAATGATTAATTGTCTCCAAAAGGAAAAAACGCAAAGATTGCAATATCATTACTCAACAGATTCATGACTGGTTTCGAAGGGCTATGCCATCATCTTATGGTCGTATATGTTCTACAATGTGATCATGTTTTTAAAAAATAGGGATTAAACAGAAAGTGCACAGCGGGAAACACGAAGGTGCTTAAATCACGAATGTAGTCCTGTACTGTGATAGTACCACCTAAAAACAAGAGGTGCAGGCGCCTTCTACGCAAAACAGGACCACACCATAACACTACCGCCTCCGAATTTTACTGCAGACACTACATTTACTAGGCACTCACAATAGCCACACCCTGCCATCGGATCGCCGCATTGTGTACCGCTATTCGTCTATCCACACGACGGTTTTCCACTGTTCAATGTTTCATCTGCATCTACATCTACATACATACTCCGCAATTCACCGTAAGATGCGTGGCGGAGGGTACACTGTACCACTACTAGGCACTTCCCTTCCTATTCCACTCCCAAATTGAACGAGGAAAAAAAGAATGCCTATATGCCTCCGTACGAGCCCTAATTTCTTGTCTTTGTGATCACTACGCGAAATGTAAGTAGGCGGCAGCAAGATCGTACTACACTCAGCTTCAAATTCCGGCCCTCTAAATTTACTTAACAGAAATTCACGAAAAGAACGTCGTCTTTCTTCCAGCGATCCCCAATTGAGTTGCCGGAGCATTTCCGTGACACTCGCGCATTGGTCGAACCTACCGGTAACAAATCTAGCTGCTCGCCTCTGAACCGCCTCTATGTCTTCCTTTAAACAGATCAGCTGCGGGTCCCAAACACTTGAGCAATACTCAAGACGTGGTCGTACAAGCGTTTTATACGCGGTCTCCTTTACAGGTGAAGTACATCTTCCCAAAATTCTCCCAATAAACCGAAGTCGGCTGTCCGCCTTACTCACAACTGTCCTTACATGCTCGTTCCATTTCATATCGCTCTGCAATGTTACGCCTAGATATTTGAACGACGCGACCGCATCAAGAAGCTCACTACTGATGCTGTATTCGAACATTATAGGATTGTTTTTTCTACTCATGCGCATCACCTTACATTTTTCTACATTGAGAGCTAGCTGCCATTCTTCGCACCAACTAGAAATTTTGTCTAAGTCAACCTGTATGCTATTACAGTCAGTTACGGACGACACCCTCCCATACACCACAGCATAATCAGCAAACAGCCGCAAATTACAACTTACTCTATCCATCAGATCATTTATATAGATAGAAAATAATAGCGGTCCTATCACACTCCCCTGGGGCACGCCTGACGATACACTCGTCTCTGATGAACACTCGCCGTCGAGAACAACGTACTGCGTTCTATTACTTAGGAAGTCTTCCAGCCAGTCACAAATCTGTGAACCTATTCCATAAGCTCGTATCTTCGTTAGCAGTCTGCAGTGTGGCACCGTGTCGAACGCCTTTTTGAAGTCGAGAAAAACACAATCCGCCTGTGCCCTTCGTCCATGGCTCGCAAGATGTCATGTGAGAAAAGAGCAAGCTGAGTTTCACATGAACGATGTTTCCTAAACCCGTGCTGATTCATGGAAAGAAGCTTTTCCGTTTCAAGGAAATTTACTATATTCGAACTGAGAATATGCTCCAAAATTCTACATGAAACCGATGTCAACGATATTGGCCTGTAATTGTATGGGTCAGTTCTTTTTCCTTTCTTATACACGGGAGTCACCTGCGCTTTTTTCCAATCACTAGGAACTTAGCGCTGAATTAAAGATTCGCTATAAATGCAAGCTAAGTAGGAGGCCAATGCCGCAGAATAGTCTTTGTAAAACCGAACTGGTATACCATCCGGACCAGCAGAGTTTTTCGTATTTAGCTCTCTCAGCTGCTTCTCTACACCGGAAATACCTATTGCTATATCCCCCATTTCGGAATTAGTACGTTGATCAAATGATGGTATATTTGTGCGGTCCTCCTGCGTGCAAGATTTCTTAAAGGTTAAATTTAGAACTTCAGCTTTCCGTTTGCTTTCTTCTATTACTGCCCCGGAATGATCAACTAGTGACTGGACAGTGGGCTTTGACCCGCTTATCGATTTTACATAGGACCAGAATTTTTTCGGGTTCTCGGAAAGATCTTTTGCTAAGGTATGGCTGTGATAATTATTGTATGCTTCACGCATCGATCTTTTTATAGACGCACGAATCTCTACTAACTTTTGCCTGTCATCATTTGCGTGTTCTTTTTTGAATCGAGAGTGCAACAGCCTTTGCTTTCTCAGCAGCTTTCTAACATTATTATTATACCACGGTGGATCTTTTCCGTCCTTAATCGTCTTTACTGGCACATATTTCTCTAACCCTTCATTAACAATGCATTTAAATTTAGTCCACAATTCCTCTACATCCATAGTCCCAGAATTAAACGATGCCCATTCATTTTCTAACTGCGATCGTAACATTTGCTTGTCGGCTTTTCCCAACAAAAACACGCTCCTAGCCTTCTTGACTGGTTTATGAACTTTGGTCACCATCGACGCTATGACGATATCATGATCACTAATTCTTGTCTCTACACAGACATCGTTAATAAGGTCAGGCCTCCTTACGCTCCTTATACTAAGCTGAGGCGTCGTTTGGAATTGACCTGCGTGATGTGTAGCTTATAGGCAGCCGCTAGACCATGAAATCAAAGTTTTCTCATCTCCCGCCTGTCAGAATACTTGGAGTGGATGCTGAGACAGTGGTCTGGATAGATGCCTGCCTATTACATTCGGCGGTCACTCTCAGTCGTGTTCTACGTGTCCCTTCACTTTTCCACTTACCACATCAGTGGACCTAGGGAGTGTGGAATACTCGCGAACAGATTTCTGACACAAGTGACACACAAACACCTGACAACATTCGAAGTCCATGAGTTTCGGGAAGCATTCCAATCTGCTATATATCTCGATGTCTATTGATTACTGGGGTCGCTGAATTGGAGTACGTGAGAGTAGTTGGCAGCCTTCATCAGCTTTCCATTCATAGCTAACAAGATATACGTACATTGAAAGGCAAAATAGATAAATATTCATTAGTTACATGAGCATAAGGAAAAGAGGGGAACCTCATGTTTCTTGCAATATCTTACTGCGAATGATACGATGATCTGACAATATTTCCTTAATAAATCGGTATAAGAAGTGTAATAAATCCAAAAATAAATAGATGCGATTGGCCGCGGTGGAATGGTCGAGCGTTCTAAGACGCAGTTACCCCCCGTCGGATGTTAGAGTCCTCCCTCGGGCATGGTTGTGTGCGTGCTGTCCTTAGGTTAGTTTAAGTAGTTTGAAAGCATAGGTATTGATAACCACAATTGCAAAGTCCCAGAGATTTACAAACATTTTTGAACAGATACGAAAAATGTTGCTTTCATTTACATCTACATAAATACTCGGCAAGTCACATTGAAGTTCATGGCAGAGGGTTTATCGAACCACTTTTATGACGATTCTCTACAATTCCATTCTGTAATAGCTCGTGGAAGAAAGCAACACGTAATTGTTCTATTTTAGATCTTATATCTCTTATTTTATTTTCATGGTGATGTCTCCATGTGTAGGAGGGTGCTAACAAAATCTGTTCGCAATCGGTAGAGAAAGCTCGTGTAAGAAATTTCGTAACTAGAGCTCATCGCAATGAGTAACGTCTTAGTATTAGTGTTTTCCACGCCAACTCGTGCATCATTTCCGTGACACTCTCTCCTATATCGAGATAATAAAAAACGAGCTTCCCTTCCCTGTACTTCCTCAAAATCGTCTATCAATCGCACTTGGGGGAATCCCACAATGCGCAACAGTACTCCAAGATAGGATCCGCAAGTGTGGTGTAGGCAGTTTTAGTAGGGTGGTTGTATCTTCTAAGTGTTCTGCCAAAGAAGCGTTGGTTCGCTTTCCGTACAAAATTACTATGTGTTCTTTGCAATTTAAGTTTTTTTTAATTGTTACTCCTAGATGTTTAGTTGAATTTACGGCCAGTAGTTGTGATTAATAATCGTGCAAATGAAGTTTAACGGGCCTTTAGTGGTCATTATTAAGGATCGATTGCCAGTTTTTGCACCATGCTTATATCTTACCTAAATCATTTTGCAGTTTCTTTTGATGTTCTGGTGACTTTACTAACCGATGACATCATCTTCCGCGAACAATCTAAGAGAGCTGCTCACATGTCTCCTAAGTCGTTTTTATAAAGGAACAGTAGAGCCCCTAAAACACTTCCCAGGGGAACGCCAGATATCACTTCAGTGCTACTTGATGACTTTCCGTCAATTACAACGTGTCCATTCTGACAGGAAATCAAGAATCCAATCGCACAAATAAGGCGATATTCCATAAGCACGTAGTTTGATTAGAAGACGCTTGTGACGTACAGTATTGAAAGCTTTCCTGAAATCTAGATATACGGAATCTGTCTGACATCCATTATCTTTAGCACTCATCACATCATGTGAATAAAGAGCTAGCTGTATTTCACAAGAATGATACTTTCATGATCCGTGTTGACTACGGGTCAAAAAGTGGTTGACTTCAAGGAAGTTCATAATATTTAAGAAAAGTGTATGTTCTAAAATCATGCTGCAGACGGACGTCAATGGTATAGGCCTGTAGTTTTGCGGATCACTCCTACTGCCTTTCTTGAATATTGGCGTAACCTGTGCAACTTTCCAGTCTTTGGGTACGGAACTTCGCTGAACGAGCGGTTATGTGTGATAACTAGGTAGGAGGCTATTGCATCAGCTTACTCTGATAGGAACCTAATTGGTATACAGTCGGGACCGGTAGACTTACTTTTATCAAGTGATTAAGTTGCTTTAATACACAGGAATATTAACTTCAAAATTACGCATGCTGGCAGCTGTTCTTAGTACGAATTCTGGAGTATCTGGTCGTCTTCTTTCGTGAAGTAATTTCGGAAGACTGTGTTAAGCAATTCTGCTTTATCAGATCTTTCATCAGTAGCATCACCGCTACTATCGCGTAGTGAAGATATTGTGTATTACCGCTATTATACTTTACATATATCGAGAATTTCTTAGGAATATCTACCAAATTACGTGACTGGGTTTCGTTGTGGAATTTATTATAACCTTCTCGCATTGAAGTTCGAGATAAATTTCGAGATTGTGTAAAAGACTTCCAGTCTTGAAGATTTTGTGTCCGTTTAAATTTGGCATGCTTTTTATCTTTGCTTTTGCCAGAGTGATCTAACCTGTTTTGTGTACCACGGCGGGTGAGACCCTTCTTTTGTTAATTTTTCTGGTATAAATCTTTCCTTTGGAGATGATAACTTGAGGTAATAAGCTGTCATCAAAGACATGTCGCATTGAAAGATGGCTATTTTGTGTTTAATTTTACCATAGTCCGATATTGTGCACATTAACTTTTGTAGATTCAAAGAAATTAAAAGTAAAGTTATTTCATGAAATGCTCTACATTTTACTGGTGCTGTTAATGTCTTCACATTTGAGGGGAACATGACACTGATATTTGAGGTGTTTGGCGCAAGAAGGAGGTAACCCCACTTTTTGACTCTATTGAGTTAAGCATTCTATAACGTAATAAAAAAAATTAAAATAAAAATAAAAATAAATGAATAATAAAAAAAAAACCGGGCCACAGCTTTATACCATGCGACAGAGCGTTCGGTAGTATAGAAAAGTGTTTGAGGAAGATGTTAAGAGTTTTTCTTCCAGTGGAGTATGCTCGCATTATCAGGGAAACCCAAATTTTATCTCACTTTGTTGACAAATTGAAGAAATTTTTAATGAACCCTTACGTATCATTTTCTAACAAGATAAGAGGAAAATATTTAATCACTAAGTACAAAATATTCCTCTGTGAACAGCCGTACATCGGTAAAGGGATCATTCAATGCTGTGCGACCGTAGGAATGACTGTCTCGATAATGCGCAATTTGCAACCAAGGACCTGCGGGTCTCGTAACAATGGACCACCATAACCAAATTTAAGACTATGTCTTCTCGCTTAAATGCCAAAAGTTTAAAGATGTCAAAGAGCTGGCCACAAAGTATGTTGGGCAAAATGAAATGTGGTTTTATGACCAGTTGACGTCTTATGCTTCAAACGATCCTGAGGATACTGAAGGGGAGCTAGAAGACTGAAGAAGAACTGTAGAATTAATGTATAACTCCAATAATGTTGTACGTTCTTTATTAATAAATTTTTTAAACTGAAATATGGTAATTATGAAGAAAACATTCCTACAAACAATTTTTCATTCACTTTGGAGCAAAATGGAGGCAGCTCCAAAATTCAAAACTCTATTGCACGTACCTGAGGGCATGCATTTGTGAGTATTCTCGTCAGTATTATTAGATACGCCATAACCTAAAACAAGGCGACAATTTTATCGTTATGGTGAAAACTGAATTTTTAAAACGGTTCTCTCAATTTGACGCAAACTGGAAAATGTGGAGCTACCTCCTTCTTGCATCAAACCCTTCATTTATTATTCATTTCTAAAGAGGGTGTCAGTCTGAGAGATCGTCCCTTATGATAACGCCCTGTCGCCTCAGCTCCTTTGGAAACACGAAAGTTTGTCCATGTTTACCAGAGTCTACTGCTCTTAAGTGGTTTCCGGATACCTGATGTCTGGCATGGCACTCTCAAACGAAAGGCAGCTTTGCCCGTTTGCTTGAGTGTAGTCCGAACTTCCAAACTCTTCCAGAATCAGATTAATGATTTGATAGACGGAGTATTCTCAGTCAAGGAATTTCGTTTCACTGTAAGTTCATAAAAAATAAATCTGCTTACTTGAAAATTACAGATTACTTTCTCAGTAAGCACTTAAAATAATGCTTGATGATCCCAGTATCATCTTACGTAAACAGACAAGTTGGTAGTGTATGCTAGAAGAGCAACTGCCAAACTGTACCACTGTGTTAGTATATAACCTAAATTGTCATAAGTCTGCAAAATTGATTATTTGTAGCTGGGTACTTACGTAAAGATTCCTCACGCCAAGAACTAATAAAATATACAACTAATGAAACTTACCAAAGCAATTGTTATCTCTTGATCAATGGCATTTATTTATTTTAATTTCAACGATAGAAATCTTCGTCTTGAGATTTCTTAATATGGGGGTCACATGAAAACTCGTGAAACCTTGTACTAAAAGTCTCTTGTCATATTCTAAAACTAAACGGTCATCTAGAGAAATGTGGCATACATGTAAAAATCGTTGTTAGCATGGTATACGTGACATCACATCTAGTGTCTGTCCAATTCTTTGGATGGAGGCCAGACATATGTTGTCATGTATACCATGTTGTCAACGATTTTTACAAATCCCATGGTTTTACAAGACGATGAGGATTAGTTGTAAAAGTTTCAAAAGTTCCCAAGTGACGTCCGTTTATTAATAATTCGAAGACGACAGTTTACATTGACGAAACTAGCAATTAAAATACACTTGCAATCAAGTCGTAACAATCCTTTACATATCAAAAATTGCATGACTGCTCTCCACATAGCAATATAAGCCGGACAATAATTAATAAAATACATTGCAAGCAAAACCATTCAACTGAATCAACTGCAGACAATCTTCAAAGTCTCTTCGGGTTTTCTGCCGGATATTGAAATTTAACAATATGAGTTGTTGGAAAGACACATTTTTCTTGATTACTCACTGTAGGAATGTTAGTAAATTTACGATTCTCTTATGCTTATCAGTGTCTTCTAAATGTTGAAATGTTTTTATAGCTTATGGGACTTAACTACAGGGTCATCAGTCCCTAAATTTACAGACTACTTATGAACTAACTAATACTAAGGACGGCACAAATATCCATGCCCGAGGGGGGATTCGAACCCCCGACCGTAGTGGCCGTGCAGACCGTGACTGGAGCGCCTCAGTCCCCTCGGCCATCGCGGCCGGCTCAGTGTCTCCATCCTCATGAACTACAACTGCAGTAATTCACACCGACAGCAAGTTTACTTTGGACTCTTTGCGAAATCCGAAGAACCACAACTTCTTGATTGAAGAAATAAGATGTAAAATCAGAAGGTTGCAGACACACAACTGGCTGGTGCATTTCGAATGGGTTAAGGCACATCAAGGGATATGGGGAAATGAACTAGCTGACAACCTTGCTAAAAGAGCAGCTCGATCACGACAGTCAATACGCTACAACAAAATACCTACAAGTGCCGTAAAGAAGAAACTTCGAGACGAGTTTAGGAACAAATGGGACAATGAGTGGCACAGAACAAAAAACGGGGCAAGCACTAAACCGTATTTTCCTACGATCCGACAACGTTTAATGATTAAACTTCCAATATCTCCGAATTTTACAGCTATGTTAACAGATCATGGGAAAATGAAAGCCTACTATCAGCGGTTCAAAATAATTGAAGACGGAACGTGCACATGTAACAGTGCTGTCCAAACTATTGACCACGTGCTTTTTGAGTGCTGCAATTTGTTGTAAGAGAGAGACCATCTCAGGAAAAAAAATAGCTGCCAAAGGAGGAGGATGGCCCGTCAGTAAATATGACTTAGTACATAAATTCTCTACAGACTTTTACAATTTTTGTAATTCAATAAGGAGATTGGAAAAGCTGGTAGAAGCTGACTCGGGGAAGATCAGTTTGGGTACAGGAGGAACGTAGGAACCCGGGAGGCAATACTCACTTCACGTCTTATCTTAGAAGATAGATTAAGGAAAGGCAAACCTACATTTTTAACTGTTGTAGATTTGGAGAATGCGTTTGACAATGTTGACTGGAATACACTCTTTCAAATTCTGAAGTCAACAGGGGTAAAATACAGGGAAAGGATAGTTATTTACAACTTGCACAAAAGCCAGACCGCAGTTATTAGACTCGAAGGGCATGAAAGGGAAGCATCAGTTGGGAAGGGAGTAAGACAGGGTTGTAGCCTTTCTCCGATGTTATTCAATTTGTACATTGAGCGGGCGGTGAAGGAAAGCAAGGAAAAATTTGGAATAGGGATTAAAGTTCAGGGTGAAGAAATAAAAACATTGCATTTGGCTGATGACATTGTAATTCTGTCAGAGACAGCAAAGGACCTGGAAGAGCAGTTGAATGGAATGGACAGTGTGTTGAAGAGAGCGTATAAAATAAACATTAACAAGAGCAAAACAAAAATAATGGAATGCGGTCTTAGAAAATCAGGCGATGCTGAAGGAATTAGATTAGGTAACGAAACAATGAAGGTGGTAGATGCGTTTTGTTACTTGGGTAGTAAAATAACATGTAATGGTCGCAGTACAGAGGATATAAAATGCAGAATGGCAATGGGAAGAAAAGCATTTTTGAAAAACAGAAATTTGCTAACATCGAATACTAATTTAAGTGTAAGGAAGTCTTTTCTTAAGACATTTGTGTGGAGTGTTGCCTTGTACGGGAGTGAAACATGGCCGATAAGGAGCGCGGACAGGAAGAGAATAGAGGCTTTTGAAATGTGGTGCTACAGAAGAATGCTGAAGATTAGGTGGGTAGATCGCATAACTAATGAAGAGGTATTGAACAGAATTGGCGGGAAAAGGAATTTTTGGCATACCCTGATCAAAAGAAGGGATCGCTTGGTAGGACACATTCTTAGACATCGTGGAATCGTAAATTTATCATTGGAGGGAAGTGTATGGGGTAAAAATCGCAGAGGGAGACCAAGAGATGCGTATAGTAAGCAGATTCAAGTGGATGTGGGTTGCCGTTCTTATGAGGAGATGAAATGGCTTGCTCAGGATAGAGTAGGGCGGAGAGCTGCATCAAACCAGTCTCCGGACTGAATACCATAACAACAACATAAGATTTCCTTATGTATAAAATTGTTTGTTCCTTTGTAAACCCCGTAAAATTATGTGCTGTACTTGTGGTTGCAAAAATATCTGATGTAACCGCCTGAATCTAACCATCAAACATGTAATATTACTATGTAATGGAGCATGTTAAATAATAAATAAATAAATACCTGCAGTTTATGCAGACAAAAGTTAAAATCATCCAGTACAAGGCGCAATAAATGTGTGAAAGTTATAATGTTTGTCAGTGTCTTCGTAACGAAGGATTGAGACTATGTTCAAGTGGCATTCGCAATATTTACAAGTTCTCATACCTCAAACTACCTTACAGTAACACTGCCAGTCGCGATCCAGTGTCTCGCAGTAGAACCGTGCTTCCCGACTACAGTGAAATTGCGGCTGTTACTGCTCCGCCACAATGCCTCCTGATGACTACGCCCTGCCAGAATCAGTTCATATAAAGGCTTTCGGTAACGTCACAGCGTCCGCACAGCTGTCCACGTCACACCAATTACCGAAATCCCTCCAATTCAGCGACACAGCATGCGCGCCATTCAACCAGCATTTGGTCTGGGTTGCCAACTTTAGTACATAGACCAGTGCTTTCCAAACTTTCCCTCATGGCGACACCCTTTCACTAATATAAATACATATGGTAGAATTTAGATGGTTCTAGCGGGGGGGGGGGGGATAAAGTATCCCTTAAATGTAGTTTGTAAACGAAACTGAAATCCTCGTACGGATTGACATGTGTAATGCTGATCGTGGCTGTAGCAATTACGTACACTCATCACAAGAAAAGGAAACATTAGGAACTACGGAGATGTACAACAGAGTAACACCTGTGACGATACTGCCGACCCTCTCATCTCAATGTTATTGTACGATACCGTCTGCGTCGGATCCGGAATCGTGTGGCTCAATAGTGATACATGTTGCGTGTGAAGTTAAAAAAAATTGCTAGCCTAGAAATCAGTGTAGGATAGTGTCTCGGTGATACTGTGAATAAAACAAGTGATAGATTTCAGTAATTAAGAGATTTGTTTAGATGCTTTCCAGACAGTTCTATAAACAATAGTTTTGTCATTGTATGTTATTTCAATAGACAGACAGACGAATGGTAAAAACTTTTGTATCCACATAAAGACATTAAAATAAATAGCATTGTGTATATGTCAGGCTCATAAACAAGTTGTGTTGACCAGCTAATTGTGGTAATTAATGTAAAAGTCGAAATTCCAATATTGTAATTCTTTGTATATATTGACTGACGTGAGATTTTGAACCTATTTTCAGATTTGTGGAGATATTTGATAGTTCAATATATGTTAGGAACATGTATGATGTACTCATTAACTAATTAATTGACATTTAACATTGCCGTTTGTTGTCAACAGAAAGATCAGAGATTGCGACTTAAAAAAATACGTGCCATGTAAAATTATTGTATGTATAGTTTTCATTTTATATTGTGATTATTTTTGTGTACATGAAATGTTTTCTTTGTGTGTCTGTTAATTGTAAATAAATGTATTCAGTTGTTATGAACAATGGATAATGTAACGTCATTATTGTCGATGTTATATATTTGCCTCACCGCCTTGCGTGGGGGAGTTCGAGTTTTAGTTGTTTGTCATGTGCTCTGGAAACTATGTCACTCTGTGTTTTGAAAATGGAAGTACTACCAGCTAAGTTCTGATGTATTGTGGTTTTTTTGAATTTTTAATGTTTTGGTGGAGAAGCAGTTTGGTTTCAAATTAAAGAACAAGTGAAAAATTGTACATAACGAGTATTTATTTCTACCACGACACCCCAGGAGAATAATGTTGCAGCGAGCAGAACCCCCATACATCGTAGTGCTGAAAATCTGAGTATCGGTAGAATAAACTGTAATTACTTAAAATCTCTTAAAACATTTTACACCGCAGACAACAATGCCTAACACTTGCTTGTTCTGCATGCGACCCAACTTCCGAAAAGCGAAAAGTGAATTTCGGAAACCGTTTTTCGCTGTCGTGTGTACATGTCAGGGTCGATTGAAAACGGTATCTGGAAATTAGGTGCTCGGATTTCTGATTTAGACAGCACAGTGGCTGTTCCGTTTCAGTTCAATATTATCACATTATTTTCAGAAATATAGAGGATGTATTTCTGACAAGTGATGAATTTTTATTTAAGTTCTCTTGTGACAAGTAAGAATATCAATGTCATTTCTGGCCCCAGAATCTGTTACATACAGGAAACTGAGAGGAAAAACACATACTAGTGTTCGAAGCTACGATCACTGCATTTGAAATACTGCTCTCCGTTAATCACCCGGCCATACTCCATACTGAACATCGCTACTGAATAGCGTTAGTCAGTATACAATTGCGACTGCTTTTACAATCTGTGACAGCTTTTACAGCCACTGTGTCATTGATTGACTTTTAATTGTAAGAAACGCTAATGAGGATGACGTGGCTTTGATAAATCCATTAAAAGACGCTCATATGCAGCTTTCTGAGAAGGAAAGGTTCGTTCAAGCAGCTAGAAGTTCCAGCCAAATGCGCAGGGGAAGAACTGTTATCGAGTATCAGCAGCAGCTCTGCGCATGCGCAGTTTGCTGTAATCTGGCAACTGGCAACTGCTTGAATGAACCCCGAGTGTCTACTTCTGCTGAAGCAGAGCTGCCGCCTAGCGGCTGGGCACGCAATTGATGTGCACCGATCATTCCTTTAATACGTGATCTGTGGTGCGATGAATGAAGAGAAGAATTATTAGCTGCAGGCGAGTCTTCAGTATAGTATGAAGGGAAGGATATTTTGTGTTATTTTATGAAAAGTTTTTTTGTTTAGAGTCTAAATTTGTTAGTCTCGCGACATCATTGATACTACTACGCGACACTCCAGGAGTCGCGACACCCAGTTTGGAAAGCTCTGACATAAACTGCCATCGTTGACTCCCACGGTTCATAGTTATTGGGGATGTCTTATATATAACGGCTTCTATGAAGTACTGAACACCATTTTAATCTAACTTAATAGTACCTGCAGAACTAGAGAAGCAAATGACAACAACCAATAACGTCAACGCTTCAGCACATACAGATGCTCACGCCACGATGGAGTGGTCGGGCGTTCTAAGGCATATCGCTGCGCAGCACGCGGTTGCTCGCCGAAGGAGGTTCGAGTCTTCCCTCAGGCATGGATGTGTGTGTTGTTCTTCGTATTAGTTTTAGTGCAGGGTGTCCCATTTATATGATGACCGCATGTGCGGTGCAGCAGATACCGGGAGGAGAGCACTCCGTGGCCCGACGATTCAGATCGACATCTATATGGGATGCTCCGTAAATCACAAATGGCTGGAACAGGGTTCATGGAACCACCTTCATACCATTTATCTCCCATTTCATTCTCGAGTAGCGCGCGGTAAGAAAGAGCACCTGAATCTCTCCGTTCGAGCTCTGATTTCTCGTACTTTATTTTGATGATCATTTCTACCTATGTAAGTGGGAGTCAACGATATATTTTCGCATTCGGAGGAATTTCGTAAGTAGCCCACGCCGCAGCGGTAAGCGCAGTTTTTGTAATAATTCCCATGCCAGATCCTGTATTATTTCCGTAACGCTGTCTCCCCTGTATCGTAATAATGCAAAACGAGCTGCCCTTCTTTGGACTCTTTCGATGTCTTCCGTCAAACCCATCTGATAAGGATCCCACACTGGGCAGCAATACTTCAAAAAGAGGACGGACAAGCGTAGTGTATGCAGTCTGTTTAGTAGCTCTGCTGCATCCTTTAAGGGTTCTGCCAATAAAACTGTCTCTGGTTCGCCTTTCCTACGACATTAACTACGTGTTCTTTCCAGTTTAATTCTGACGTAATGGGAATTCATAGGTATTTGTGGAGTTCACGGCCTTCAATTTTGTTTGATTTATCTTGTAAACAAAGTTCAACGGATTTCTTTTCGTACTCGTATGGACGACTTTACACTTCTCATTATTTAGAATCAATTGCCATTTTTTACGCCATAGTGATATCTTATTTAGACCGTTTTGCAGTTGGTTTTGATCTTCAGATGATTTTACTAGACGGTAAATGACGGCTTCATCTGCAAACAACCTAAGAGAGCTGTTTAGATTATATCCCAAACCGTTAATGTAAATAAGGAACAGCAAATTACCAGTAACACTACCTTGTGGAACTTCCGATATCACCTCTGTTTTAATCGGTGCCTTACCATCGATCACTACAAACTGTGTCCTCTTTGACTATAAATCCCCTATCCAGTCGTAAATTTGGGGCGACATACCATAACCAAGCGATTTGATGAAAAGCCGTTTGTGAGGTACGGTGTCAAAAGCATTCTATAAATCAAGAAATACGGAATCAATTTGAGTATCATTGTCGATACCCTTCGTGTGAGTAAGAGCTAGTTGCGTTACGCATGAACGATATTTTCTAAATCCATGTTGTCCTTGGTTCAATAGATCATTCTGTTCGAGACAATTCCTAATATTTGAGTGCAGGATATCTACCTAACCCCTGCTTCAAATTTATGTCAATGAAATAGGCATGTTCTTTAGTGGGTTACTCCTACTGCCTTTCTTGAATATAGGTTTGACCTGTGCATCTTTCCACTCTTTTGTTACAGATCCTTCTTTGTGAGAGCGGTTGCATATGACTGTTAAGTAAGAAGCTATCGCTTTAGCATAATCAGATAGAAATCTAATGGGTATACAGTTCGGTCCAGAAAACATGTTCTAGTTAAGTGATTTCAGATGCTTCACTTCTCCGAGGATATCTACTTCAGCGTTACTCATTCTGGCCTCTGTTTTTAATTCGAAATCTGGAATATTGGTTTCGTCTTCTTTGGTGATTGAGTTTCTAAAAGCAATGATTAGTAACTCTGCTTTAGTAGTGCTATCACTGGCAGGATCGCCACTACTATCACGTACTGAGTGTATTGTTTGTGTTTTGCCCCTAGTATATTTAACTTACATTTAACATATTCCTTGCGCCCTAAATCGAAAAAGCGACCTGGTCTTCTCAGATCCGGCGTTCTGCTGTTGGATGACAATGCGAGACCACACTCGGCGAAGCCAACGAAAAACCATATTGCAATTCTTAGTTGGGAGAGCCTACACCATCCGAAACAATCCTGATCTCGCACCAAGTGACCTCCATCAGTTTTCAGCTTTGAAGAAGACTGTCGGCGGAAGGCGCTTTGGGGGCAGTGCTGACATCAAACAATCCCTTCAACGATTCTTCTGTATGAAACGCCCTGATTTTTTCCTGGAAGGCTCTTTGAAGCTTATAAAGCGGTATGACAAATGTCTCGATGTTCTTCGAAATTATGTAGAAAAAATAAAGATATGTCTAATCTTTAATGTCTCATTCCATTTTTTATTTTTCTTCTTTCATACGCAACTCCAACTATAGTCGACAGGGGACACTTATTTTCCAACTCCCCTTCGTAATTTGTGTGATACTGTACGATATTTTGATGTCTCTTTACTTGTGGTTTACATGGTGTTCACTTAGAGCGAGGTACCATGGGGCTACCGTTATAGTGAAAAAGGCATACTCGTTGCCCTTTAATATGGTGTGGCAATACTTCGGACTGCCAGTTCAGTTGCAGACATGCATGGCATGGAGAGTATGAGGTTATCAATCAACTATTGGATATTTGGTAATTATTCCATGAGTGCCGTAGGCAGCTCTGCAACCACGATCTTCTGCCTGCAACGCGTCTGCCAAGTGCATCTCAGACATACCAATCATGTTTAATAGAACACACACCGTAGACCTCCCTGCGTAGAGGCTTCGTTCCCGAAGGCGATTACAAACTATTTGTTTTGATATTGCGCGCCCTGTTGCTGTCTAGAGGGTGTAGTCCAGCTGAGTTGCATTCAGCCTACCTTATCGATGGAATGTTAACCAGTGATAACGATCATCTTTTGCTGTTGTTACCCGAGGGCGTCCGTCTTCTTTTAACGGTTCCTGGAGTCTGTAATCGCTTCCGGTCCTGGAAATTACACTTTTAGACACTCCAATAGCTGCAGCCGCCTCTCTTTGTCTTTCCCGCTTCCAACCTCCCTATGCCGCTGTATACCATAGCTTCGGGAAGTCACGTTGTTGTTACAATTTACTACCAGATCAGTACACTATCTGAACTCAACTGCTTGTGTAATTAATTTGGTAAGCACAAGATCTATTCCATCTACAGCGACTTAGTACTATTACCACTATCTCGGAATCTCGGCATATGTAATATTGTCGTCTCCACCCGTAGAACTAACAGAAAAACTTCGAACCATTTAATTCATACTGCCGGATGAAAATACTTCGGAACCTATGTATCTCAATTGATCCCCTTATTGTTTGGACTAGTGTATATATATGTATATATTGAATTTTCATGGTATTTTATTTATTTTTCTTTCAGTAAACTTACATATTCTCTCTACTTCGTCGGTTTTTACTCATTTTGCTGCTGAACTAAAAATAAATAAGAATAATAGAAATAAAAAATAAAATTATTACATTTATTCTCAGTTCGTAATCTAGCCATCATCTGATTTAATGAAAAATGTTTGTAGAACTTATGGGACCTAACTACGGGGTCATCAGTCCCTAAACTTACAAACAACTTATGAACTAGCTAATACTAAGGACGGCACAAATATCCATGCCCAAGGGGGGGGGGGATTCGAAATCCCGACCGTAGTGGCCGTGCAGACTGTAAATGACGCGCCGCAGCCAGCTTGGCCACCGCGGCTGGCTCTGATTTAATCTCAATACTTCAGTATACTTGTTTTACTTCTCTTTGTGGTTACCTAGTAACTTTCTTTAAAGGTTCGACTGGTATTTCAAATCTTCTACCGTCTTCTCAGAGATTTTTAGTAAACTTTAAATGATTGAATTATCAGATCATGAAAGAAGCTGGAGACTAAAAAGAAAGATTCAACCTCTGCCGAACATCTGCTCATAAAGAACCATACTTATGATGTAGACTGTGAAATTTTACATTCTCTCAAGAAAAGCAGAAAGATGACACTATTGAAAATACTGGAAATTAATGATGGCAGAGGACGCCAGTGTAGTATTAATGTCGAAACCCAGTTTCGCTTTTCCCCCTCTTCTAAAATAAGTTTTAGTTATCAGTTTGTTAAATGTATCAAATGTTACGATTTCACTACTATATCAAATGTAACAACCCCCACATTCCTCTTCCCTCCCCCTTTGCTTATAACGATAATATTCAAGCTTAGAACCTCAACATACAACATCAGGTTTTATATATTTTTATTTTTTAGTAAATGTAATTCAGTGCCATAAAAACGTAACATGTAAATTTTTATCATCTATAATTTAATAACATCTCTGTACGTGAATGAAACTTCACTCTGCAGCGGAGTGTGCGCTGATATGAAACTTCCTGGCAGATTAAAATTGTGTGCCGGAACCGGGACTCGAACCTGGGACCTTTGCCTTTCGCGGGCAAGCGCACTACCGACTGTGCTATCCCGACACGACTCACGATGCCGCCTCACAACTTTACTTCCGCCAGTACCTCGCCTCCTACTTTCCAAACTTCACAGAAGCTCTCCTGCAAACACGCAAGACTAGCACTCCTGGAAGAAAGGATATGGTGGAGACATGGCTTAGCCACAGCCTAAGGGATGTTTCCAGAATGAAACTTCACTCTGCAGCGGAGTGTGCGCTGATATGAAACTTCCTGGCAGATTAAAATTGTGTGCCGGAACCGGGACTCGAACCTGGGACCTTTGCCTTTCGCGGGCAAGCGCACTACCGACTGTGCTATCCCGACACGACTCACGATGCCGCCTCACAACTTTACTTCCGCCAGTACCTCGCCTCCTACTTTCCAAACTTCACAGAAGGTCTCCTGCAAACACGCAATATATTCGGCAATGGGAAAATGACATAAAAAAAAAGCTTTCAAAATTTATTGATAAAATTTGAGCCTGTGGATTTTGCAAGTTATTTCGATTTTAGCGATTAACGGTGCCCAAACAGCCTGTGGATTTTGAAAGTTATTTCGATTTTAGCGATTAACGGTGCCCAAACAGCCTGTGGATTTTGAAAGTTATTTCGATTTTAGCGATTAACGGTGCCCAAACAGCTAAAAACACAGTGTTCGCTTTCGTACATAATTATAAGAAAATATGGATACAGGAATTCGGGTAAAAAGTTTAAAAACTTTCAATAATAGCTTGAGAATTTTATCAGAGTGTGGTCAAATTTTCTTTGGTTGTCAGTGAATAAAATTCTACAGCAATGCCCAACCCCAGCATTTATAGTTTGAGTTCACAAGTGGCTGATCTGGTGAAGGAGCGGGAGGTAGGTTCAGAGGCAATCTTTCTACAGTAAATCCTCAGGAAGCCCCCATGAAAAATATGTTGCTTATATAAGTCGCACAACTACCACCTTAGACCACACGTAATGCGAAAGAATCAACCGATTTTCTCAATTTGTCTGGAAGGCAAGAACTAGAAAGTAATTAAATTTTGACCCTACTGTAGGATGGCTGCGATATACCCACTCTTCTGATAGATCACTAGGTCAAGGACTATCCAAAACACTTCATCCGATTATCTCTTTGCTCAATAAGACGCGTGATAATGTGCCGCTGAACAATAGCAAAATTTTTTTACGCGTCGTTTTCGGGTACTGTACAAGATATCGCGCACTGTCGTGCGCTGTATGATTAATAGCAACTTTTTATTGATTTACGATTAATAAAATGCAGATTGGTTGACTAGCCGAAGACAGTGGGATAAGGTATGAGTCAGTACATGGTTACAGTTTGGGGTTTATGAAATTAATAAACAAAAAACAAAAAATTGTTTATGAATGCACAAAAATGACAATACGAAAGAAACTCGTTAAGTACTGGGATAAATTCCTATAACGAACTGGAGTGCCACATAAAAAAGAAACTTTTCGACTTGAAATGGATTATTTTGGTTTTCTTATTTAACTATTTCATTTGTTCACAATGCCTTTCGAAAATGGTACGTGCTGTATCAGGCACAGCTTTCTGTGCAATGCTTAAGGATGTGTCATCAAACTGCACAACAGTTTTCCATATATTGGTCAGTAAATGATTGCTATAGTTTGGTCTGAGTAAGGTGGTACAGGCTACATTATGTCCCACGATATCCTATAAGGTCTGTACACTTTAAGAAGATGTGTAATACCGTACGCTTGGATAATGGCTTACGTTAAGTTCGTTAATTGACAGCACAAAACAATGTGATCGAGGCCTCAGAATATAACACTCAGTAATAGGTACACATCTTCGTAGAAAAAAAGAGAGAACAATAAGGTAGCTACCAGTATTCACTGCACAGTAACTATCAGTGTTGCAGACAGGACTTGGTTCTGGGGGGGATTATTATTATTTTTTTTAAAATAAAGCCTACTGAATTTATTAATCTGTGACTTTGTTTTACACTTTTTATTATATTACGAAAACAATCGGCTCTCATTAATTTGAAAGTGGAAGAAGAACTACGTGGTGGAAATGGAGTGTATATAATCAGTTCGAAAATAATTAAGCGGCTTCTACGTTACTAGCTAAAGAGAAAGGTCCTTACAGTTTAATTAACATCAGACCCTATGTGTAAAACTTCAGCTATTATTGTTCATGAGATTCCACTCGGTGGCGCCGCTGACCTGCTAAGCAGCGGGTTGCCGCATATGGACAATCGGCTCGTAACTTCAGCATAGCACCAACAATAAAAAATAATAATATTAAAAGAAATTTGGGAGCTGCTGGAGGGGGGTCTTCAGCCGCATTACCCCTCCCCATCCCCCCCTCCTCGCACTTTTGCTGCACGACTGGACTAACAATAAGTGGAAGGTACACGTACTCTCAGTTACTTTTAGGGAATGTTTTAATATTTACTATTGGCATACGTTTTATGGGTGTTTTTGCAATACAATTGAATCTCGCTGCAGTTGTTTCATTTCTTATTCACAGAATGTGACATCAACTGCATATAGGCAAAGCCGAAAATGTGTACCCAGTTGGGATTCGATCCCGGGTCTCCTGCTTTCTAGGCAGTTGCGCTGATCACTACACCACCTTTTTTTTTTTATTTTTTTTTTAGGCAGTTGCGCTGACCCCTACACCACTTTTTTTTTCTTTTTAGCCGGGATTAGAACCCGGGTCTCCAGCTTTCGAGGCAGTTGCGTTGACCCCTACCCTACTTTTTTTTTTTCTTTTCTTCTTTTTTTTTTTTTTTTTTTACTCTACCACAGTGCAACTTTTTTTTTTTTTTTTTTTTTTTTTTTTTGTTTTTTTTTTTTTCAATAAGCATTTTTATTTCTCTGTGTGCAAGAAGTTCTCTATGTAATGCGTGTATGAAAGAAAATTAAAGTAACTAGATTTAAAAAAAAATGCCTCTCCTGTGGCTTTTTGTACTTGTCGTACTGCACTATGTGCAAAACAAATTTTCTCTCCTAATCATAATAAAGTAAATGATATGTGCTTAGAATATAAATAAGGAAATTTCGATTTCTAACTCATTTTTTAACATTGTTATCGTTTGGTACAACCTTCTATAACTATTCCGTTTATACGTAATGAAATTTAATTTTTTGACTTTCCGAACTGTTGTGCGTCCTTCTACTCTCCTTCGTTAGTGCATTGCTGTTTCAGGGTTCTGCTGAGGCCTTCACGGCTACCGTAGCGGCCACGGGGCCCACGAAGTCCCCACCGTACTTCACCCTCAGCAGCTGTCCCCTACTTTGGCAAGCTTCTGTATTTCGCCCAGACGCTGTTATCCAATTCCCTGTCTCTCGAACAGCATCGTTAATCTCTCTCCAAAGTGTTTGTGGTGACTCTTCCTTCTATGTTCCGTGAAGTATGCGCAGTGTATATATTGTTCATATTCCATAATATTATCTGCGCCCTTGTTGTGAACGACATAATTGACATAGTGTCCAAGTAGCCAAACTATCGCATTATTCTTCTGTTCGGGAGACGAAACAGTTTGTGGTAGTATTATATTATTAATTGTGATTTCTCTGCCATCACTTCCCTTTATAAGGGCAACCTGTTTCCTGACAGTTTCCCAAATATTTTTGTATCCTCTACAGACAAACCTATGACTGATGGTGTCTACCGCAAGACATCGCTGACAGACATTGGTATTACTTACACCAATATGACATAGCCTGTCATTTGTACAAACGATATTATTTACTACTTGGTACCACGCTGTCTTCACATCCGTTGGCAATACTTTGTTATGTATATTTTTCCAAATAGATTTCCAGTTTTGGTTGGGGTTTGTTTCTTCCATTTTATTGCGATTTTCTCTGGTTTTCATGCTGTCCACAATGTAGCTGCAGGTTCTTTTATGTTTGTCCCTCATAATACTATCCAGATAACTTATCTCTAGGTAAAAGTGTCGAACATACTTTAGCTTATAATTTATTCCATTTATATTTACAGGTGGTTGCAAGCTTGCAGGCTGTAATATCCTGAATAGACTGGATGTGACACTGTTGGGGTAGTTTTCTATAATATGAAGGGTTCTCCTAATAAAGAGTGCCGTGGCCTTGCGGCGGACGTCGGTGAGGCCTAGGCCTCCCTCTTCAGGTTTCAGTGTAATACTACTAGCAGCTACCCTGAAAGTCTCGCCTTGCCAGATGTATTTACAGATGGTGGCCATGATGGTTTTTGATATTTCTATGGGTATTGGGAAGATTTGCCCCACATATATTGCTTTGGAGAGAACTGCACAGTTAATTATTTGAGTTTTTTGGATCAGGTTTAAATTTCTGATTTTATTTAGTATTAGGGAACCTCTTATATTTGCCAAAACCTTCCTCCAGTTGAACGTCATCGTTTGTAAAGTATCCTTGTAGAACGTCACGCCTAAAGCTGTGTGATATTCCACTGATTGTGCCCAGCCTAGGCGAATATTTCTAAACCCGTTGAGATTTAAAAACGAACTTTTCGTCTCGTTGATTTTGGCCCCTGTTGCATTACAGTAGAGCCGAACTAATGCTGTCAGTTTGTCTATGTCGTCGGAACTTCTCACGAGTACCCCGACATCGTCGGCATAAGCATTGGTAGCTCGACTTTCTCCTAGTATTGTTATGCCCTCGAGCTCACTGTTGAGCCGTCTCAGTAAAGGTTCGAGAGCAATGACGTATAACAGCATTGACAGTGGACTGCCTTGAGGAACACAATTTTTAATCTCTACTGGCTTAGTATGGTGGCCATTGAGTAAAATTTTCGTTTTAATTCCTTGCAAGAGATTACGCAAAACAACCAGGTAATTGTCGTTAAAACCTATGTACGTCATTGTTTGGAACAAATATTCATGATTTACCCTGTCAAAAGCTTTTGAGAAGTCTATGAAAGCTATGCCAGCTTTGGCCAGGGTTGTGGAAAATATTGCTATTATGTCCCTGTATTCACTCACAGTTTGGAAAATACTCTTACCAGGAAGACACGTTTGATGAGAGCCAATTACTTTATCCAGAACAGGTCTAAGTCGTTCTTTCATTACTCTAGCAATGATTTTATAATCTGAGTTCATTAAAGAAATTGGCCTCATTTGTGCGAGTTGTTTCACCTCTTTATTCATCCCTTTAGGCAATAGCACAGTTATACATTCTTTCATTTCTTCAGGGACATGTGCACCATTTAATGTTTCATTTATTACGTCTGTGAATTTCTCGCCTATTATGTGCCAATAAGTTACATAGAATTCTACAGGTAAACCATCGGGTCCTGGCGATTTTTTGAGAGGGGAAGTTTTTATTATATCTAAAACGTCTTCACAATTTATTTCACGTGTAAGACTTCTGTTCTGGTCTTCAGTTACGCTATTCCCGATATCACTGTTGTGAAGTAATTCCCTTGCAGTCGACGAGGTGTAGTGGACCTCACTGTATAAAGAGTTATAAAATCTATGTGCCTCGTGTAAAATGTCTTTCTGTTGTGCTATAATTCGATTGTCTTCTGTGCGAAGTTTCGCTATGAACGTTCGTCGTCTATTTTTTGTATGTTGAATTAAATGGTAGATTGATGTATTTTCTTCTGCAAGTGTGGTTTGCACACACGATTTAATTTTAAGTCCCTCTAGTTGTCTTCTTTTGAGGCTTAAAAGGGTAGCCTTTACCTTATTTATGTTTATTCTTACTTCTTCGGACAATGGCAGCTCATAGAGGTCTCTCAAACAACAATAATGGAATTCCACCGTATCCCTAAACCATCTCGCTCGTTCCCTTCCATAAGACATTAGTGCTGACCTAAGTTTCTTTTTCGCACAAAGTGTCCACCAATCAATAGTGGACCTATATTTGTGACGCTGTCTTAGGGAAATATCCCAAGAACGTTCGATGTGCTCAGCTAAAGCAGTGTCGTGAAGCATATCTATATTAAGCTTCCATGAAGGTCGGCCCCAGTACGTCATTTGCTTTGTAAGGCCGATACTACACTTAACTGCAAGGTGGTTAGAGAAAATGGTAGGTATTACTTCAACTCCACTGATTTTAGTACTTAAATTTGAAGTGACGTAAATGCGGTCGATCCTACTTTGCGATGTTTTGCTTACATACGTGAATTTAACAGATGTCGGGTGTTTGATTTCCCATACGTCCTTCCATTGTAGATTGTTCACTATGCTCAGTAGTTCCTTGGATACATTGAAATTTGGTTTTTGGTCTTTCTTATTTATTACGCAGTTCCAATCGCCGCCAATGATGACTTCCGCGGGATTGTCCTGCAACAAGATGACTAAATCATTTTTTAAAAAAAATTCCCTGTCCCGTCGAGCATTACTTCCAGACGGTAAGTATACATTTACAAGCGTGACATTGAATATCTTACACCTAATGCCCCTTCCTGAATCTAAAAAACAGACATCAGTGACCTCGATGCCTTCCTTTACTAGTATGGCAGTGCCACATGCCCTTTCTAAGGCCACGTTTAAAATTTCTTTGTATCCTGCAATGTGGAAGTTGGTAAAAAGGACTTCTTGTAAGAGCGCTACGTCCGTATCGGACTGATAGACAAAATCTTTAAGTGCAGCAAGTTTAGTGTCGCTCTGTATTCTGTTAACATTTAATGTTGTGATGTTGTATGTTTGGTCCAGCCTAATGGGCTATTCTACAGGTAAAGTGTTACTCGGTTGGTGGTTCCAGTCTGGAGTCCTTCGACTTTGTGGAGACTGTATTTTTCTTTCATCCTGTAACGACTTAGTTTGGGATTGCATTTATCTCTTCCATATGTAAATCTCCTTCCTGCTGATCTTCCGACCAAGGAGACGTGCTCGTGCAGAATTTGTCTTCTGCAAACCCTTGCGAAGTGTCTATTGTTGGTGTTCCTTTTCTGGCCGCGTCGGTATCTTCGTTGCTTCTTGCAATTCGGTGCTGCCTTTCATTACTTATGACCTGTGGTTGGCGGTCGCCCGCTTTTGCCTCTTCCCGTATCGTACGTAACCTCTCTCGTAAAGGAGGAGCCAAAGTTTCCGCATTTTGATGCGCTAACCTTCTCTTTTTGTTACTTCTCTTGGACTTTCTGGGCGATCTTGACCGCTCAGGGGATGTATCAGGGGACTTCTCAGACGAATCCGGCGAAGACGTTACTAACTTAGAACTTTCCTCTCGTCCGGGAAAAGTGGCGTTGGCGCTTTTTTCACCTTCGTCCAAAGGTGTTCTGATCTCCTGGACGCTGGATGTGATGCTATAACTCCCTGTCTCTTTCAGTGTTTCAACAGCTCCTTTACTGAATTCTTCGTTTCCATCTGCTTCACTATTCAAGCGTTCCTCCGTAACTTCAAGGTTGTCCTTAGTGGCTGATCCTTCTTGTCCCTGACTGTCATGTCCGGTAGGTCGAGCGCGAGTTTCAGTGAGCGCCGTCTGTGCAGATAACGCAGCGGATGTACGCGGTTCACCCTCCATAAGTGTAGAGGGACCTGCACCAAAATCGTTGTCCTTCTCTTTAATTTGTCCTTTCACAAGATCGGTTTCGTTCCGTGCGGGAACCGTTTGGATTTCCACAGTATCTTGGACACCCATGTGATTTTGAACAGCTTCCAGGTTCACGGATGGTTCTACCTGCTGCACTCGTTCCGTCGCTATCGATCGTCGTGGTGAGGTGACGGCAGCGTATGTCAGTTTCATTTGTACCATCGGTCCTGCAGTTGTACCGTCATCAGTTGATAACTGTGGGACCCTTCTTCTACTACATTCAGCACGGACATGCTCTGTCGAATTGCACAGAGCACATGTCCTAGGCTGACCATCGTAAATGATCAGAGCACGATACCCACATATGTTGACAAAAGACGGAATATGCCGCTGAAGCTCTATTTTAACTTGACGGACGCCGTTCAGAACGGGGAACATATGCGGTTCAGACCATTTTTCCGCGACATTTGATAGAATTCTGCCGTACGCCTTAAGAACACTATTTATTTCTTCAGCAGGTATTTCGAAGGGAAGTTCAAACACACGTACCGTCCTTATTCCCATCCCAGCGAAAGAAACTAGAACGTCGCTAATTTCACCATTCGAGTGGTTGAACTTCATCGTGCCGCCACACTTTTCTACGATTGAAGTACATAAGTCACAACTCGAGAGTTTTACATAGGCGCAAGGACTCACTATTGACAAATGAACACCTACAATGTCCTCTTGACGTATCTTAACTTTTTCCGAAAACCATGATCTAACCTCAATAGCTTTTGGACGGGTGACATTTCGATCAAATGTAAACTTTATCGTGTCTTTTCTCTGGTAAGTAGTTGTACTCATGTTGTTCTTCGTATCACAAAGCGTAAGGCAGCGCGCTAGCCGCAGCGACTAACCTGGAGCGCAGGTAAACAGCCTTGTTGACAGCGATGTGTACGTCCGGGGCCGCCACACGTCCGTCCCGCTCGGCGGAAAACTTGCGAATGCCACCGAGGACATAGTAATCACCGCACCTGCAATGTCTACTAAGCACACCTTCCGTCAAACACAAATTCCCAGTTCTACCCTGCCCACAGTACTTAAACTCGTAGTTTTGAAACTAATTCGCGTAAGGGTAACGGCCTTCTAGCGAAATGAGCAACAGAAATAATAATAACAAAGGGAATCAATGGCTGTCAGCTTACTAACAAATCCCTAAACCACAAAATTCTGTTAACGGTGGGCGAGGGGGGGGGGGGGCATGAAACATACACAACTAGGAACAAAGAGGCAAGGCGGCAAAAGACACTGAGGTATAAAGCAACAAAAACACATATGAAAGGTTGACTACCAAATTGGCAGCAAGCAATAATTACCAAAGCGGGGTAGCAAATGCAACTCAAGTACATATTTAACTGCAAATACCTCACCTTAAAGCTTGATTGATTGCTGATGGATTCATTATCTTCATGAATAGTAATTATGAAACCTGTTACTGAACAATTCCATTATTATCTAAGTATTTCAGTACGTGGTTGAGCGCAGATTTATGTAAGCAAAGTTCATTAAGACTTGAACAACAGTTTTGATTTAATGTTATAAACAATTATCCTTTTATTATGATAGTCTGATTTATCTGATGAAATTTGAACTGAACTTCCGTTGTGCAACAAACAGAGCCTACAATTACTTAGTTGTTAAACTTTACAAATCTAGAATGAAACTTCACTCTGCAGCGGAGTGTGCGCTGATATGAAACTTCCTGGCAGATTAAAATTGTGTGCCGGAACCGGGACTCGAACCTGGGACCTTTGCCTTTCGCGGGCAAGCGCACTACCGACTGTGCTATCCCGACACGGTAGTGCGCTTGCCCGCGAAAGGCAAAGGTCCCAGGTTCGAGTCCCGGTTCCGGCACACAATTTTAATCTACCAGGAAGTTTTACAAATCTAGTTTTTTACTGGTTACTAACACTTGGAATTTAACTATGTTCAATAACTTCGAAACACACAAATATTAAACTGAACAAACACTGCTGCTGCACTCTTAATGAGGTTATAGAAGCAATAATGCAGTCTGTAATTAAACAGAGCTTGTGTCGGTATAATAATAAATAGGAGTAGGATCCTGTCTGGTTGATGAGTTGGGAGAGTGATTTGGACGACACCAGGTATTCTGTAACAACACTTTCCGCTATTGAAGGTTATCACTAATACACTTGCTAGTCGTATATGCTAATTAATTAGTTGCTGGTTCGATCTTCGGATGGAGACGATGTGGCGTCGGACAAAATGCTGGGTAAATACTGTGCTCGTATTATTTGCAAAATCCCCAATCACCGTAACTTTTATGCCAAATCATTGTATTCCTCTATAACTCCACGTACTGTAGCCACACCGACCAACACAGACCGGCCGCTTCGAGCATCTCTCTCTAACTAACTCTTTCGCTGCACGCCCTTGCGCTGCCAGCGAGCTACCTACTCCACGGATGACTCTATACAATAGCAACGAACCTGACTAGCCACTCTGTCTACTACATTCATCGTCAAATATTTGACTTTGAATTAATATTAAATACATAAATCATGGCATCATCTCATTCCACACCACAATTACCAAAACAAATGAAATGAGCGTATGGCTTTCGTGGCCTGGAGATCCCTTGCGGGATTGTTCGGCCGCCTTAGTGTAAGTCTTTGTATTTGACGCCGCGTGGGCGACTTACGTGCCAATGATGATGAGATGATGATGATTAGGACAACACACAACACCCAGTCCCCTGCCGGGAATCGAACCCGGGCCTCATGCGTGGTAGTCAGCAACGCTCCCGCTGAGCTACGGAGGCGGACACCAATACAAATGAACACATAAGTGACAATTACATAACATAGGACAATGAATAATCAAACCAATAATATTTACACCTGCGTGACATGTAGCTGGTTTACATATAGTGTAACTAGGTAGTTGTCACTGTTTTGTTGTGTCCCAAGTTTAATGAAGGTGACCCTGAATTGACAGATATCTGGACAGCTGGAAGAAGGGATATGGAATTTTACAACTCTTAGCTAATAATGAATCAGAACATACCTTTAGAAAAAAGTTCCATAATGTAACTGGTTGTGAAAGTGTGGCCAGTGAACACCTGTTTAAATGTCACGAAACCGGCCGAATTTATAAAACGCTGCCATGCAAAACACCCACAGCTCAGACTGAAGAAGCAGCTCCAGGGTACAAGCGAAGTAAGGAGAGACTGACGCTTGCAGTGTTTCTACAGGAAACATTGCTCCTATTGAGAATCAAAATATCCAAAATGTTTCAAAAACATTTGAAAACTTGTTCTCAAAGAGAAATATTGTCACCGAATAAGTGGTCGGAGAGTTCGGACGTCTTTTATTATTTTTTAAAGTTTGTTAAGCGTATTTGTACCAAAAGCTGAACTGTTTTTAAGGGAAAAGCACTTACCGAGTAAAGCCATTTTATTATTACATAATGCTCCCACTCATCGCTATGAACGTGAACTGCAGGATGTGAAAATAAGATCATTGTTCCTTCCGCCAAATTTTACGGCTATTTGACAGGTTATAAAAAAGCTGTATTGACAACGTTATAAAGTAATTACCGCAGAGAGCTTTTGTTGTCTTTGATTGACACTATTGACCAAGGAGAAGGTAGGACTGGGAAATTGCGTCAATTGAAAGACGTGGCTTACATTGTGCAAAGGTTGATATCTAGAATGATATTTTTGGCCAGTCCTGGGAAAATGCTGGAACAGGTACAACACCCAAATCGTGGTAGTCTGGAAATTAAGAAATGAGCGCGTAAAACATGGTCAATCTGTTGCCTTTGCTTAAAGAAGTCCCTGGATATTTAGACGCAACTGGTAAAGAGCTTAATAAGTAGTTTGCCCTTGATGATTTGACGAAGTCACTGCCGAAGTCATTTTTGGTATTGTTATGAACAGTATATAGAAAACAGAGGAGGAAGAAAACATAGTTGGTGGTGATGGTGCGAAATAACATTGAAATACAAGAGCAACTGTTAGAAACTGTGTTACTTCTACAGAATGCGTGTCATAGAGGTGATAAAGAGACACTCGGCAGGAAAGCAAGTCTTTCGCAAACTTCTATAAACAACAATGAATATATATCAACCTCATTTTTTACTTTGTAATTGTATTGCAGAGTGAAAATAATTACTGTATCAGGTTTATCAATAACAAAACGCCAGAAACCATTTACAATATTCTTGTTTCTTCTTTCCTTGTTAACCGCCATTCCAGGTAATCCGACATCCATGCGGCCCGTTTGCGTCGTATATGCAAGACTGCATTGAATTTTAATCAGTCTCCAAGTGGATAGACAACAGTAGTTCTGGATATGCAGCGATTTTCATCAGTAGTGAAATTAGAAGATTTCTTAAAAGATTAGGCTTTACGTTACGTAGAGCTCAAAGGATTTAAGACAACACAGTGCTGAATATGCTTCAAGCGATTGAGTTACAACTTCCACATTATATTTCACCTCCAACTTCTTCATTTCTATACATACGAATCTCAGCATTTAATTTCAATGAGAGCAAACTGCAAATGAGTTAATTCGTTAATATTGTACATATAGGAATTCATTATAAATGACCAGTCCTTTGATGCGGTGATAAATTAATAGCGGCTCTGTGGTTTATATTTCTGTGATTTCAATGTGTACATCAGATATCGCTTTCATTATTTATGCGTTGTTACAGAAGGCATACAACTGACTTTAAATGCAGCTCGTGGAAGTGACACACGAATCAATTTGGATTAAGTATTAATATACGAATGCTTTGAAAAGGTAGTATTAAAGTTTCATCAGTCAGAATCTTTACTACAGAACAGTTAATGAGATATAAAGTTTGTGTAAAAAAAATAAAAAAGAGGTGCACTTGTTATCAGCCTGAAATAGTTATTCATAGTGTACATAACAGTTCTCAGTACATATTTATTTATTTATTGCTTATTTAGCCAGACCAGATAGGAACTTTGCGATCCTCTCTTACATCTGACCAGGAAACAACACATACTGAGATATTACAAAAAAATCACACTTGTAATATTAAAATAGTGGTAGTTATAAAAGTATTACAGGGCATTTAAAATAAAACAGTTAAAAACTTGAAGTAATATTTAGTGTTGCAAGAAGAGAGAATGAGAAAGAAAAGACAGTGACAGAGGCTCTCAGAAACGATTGGAAAATAATTAGACTTTATCGACACAGAGCAAGGGAAAGTTGAGTGGTAGCAGGTACTGGCAAGAGGAAGCCGCAGAGAAAAGGCTATTGTGACAGTATGTGGGTCACTGGTTGTCGTTTGATATTTTGCGAGGGATCTGAGTTTTCTGATATTTTGAGGAAGATTGTTCCAAACTCGTACTGCTCAGATTTAGAGCTGATAAAAAGTAATAGGGCGTGTAAAGATTAAGAAATCGGTAGATCAAGCATAGCGTATGATAATCTCTATGCTTATGAGCACGAAGCCATGGCACCTAGTTGTAGGCTGGGGTGATGTGTTAGAAATAGCGTACGTCTGAAATGAATCATACACAAGCGTTCTTCGACAATTCTAGTCTACTTGAGCCTTCGTACGAGAATCTTTGAATAATATCATCATCATAGTTGAGCATGGAGAGTATTTTTGTCTCCACGAGCTTCTTTTTAAGCTGAAGAATTATCGAGTGACACTGACACCTTCTTACAGGCAACCAGTTTACCTATTAGTCCTTAATAATTCCAAAGCTCTTTGCTGAGAAAGGGAAGGGTATAACTGTGGCGTTAAGGGTTAATAGTGGGAGAGATTATCTATACTACAGGATAATGAGTTTCCTGTAAGGATCTAAGATCGCTTGCTTTTTGGAAGGAATTTAATTCGAAGCCGACGATTCGTGCCCACTTTGATAAGGCAAGCAGGTCATCATATATATGCTGGATTGCTGTGTACAGATCTCTTGAATTAGCGGAGAAACAGTTGAAACACCATAAACACCCAAAGAGAAAAATAGTGGTCCCAGCACCGATCCTTGTGCGATCCCTGATGATACATCCCTCCCCCTCTTCCAATCGTTATGTATTTGCTACAATCACTACACACGGCTTGCGGGATTTGCGGTAAGAGTGGAACCACTATACAGAATTTGGCGAAAAGTTTTAACCAGAAAGTTTGGAAAGTAGAATGTCGAAATCAAGAGTATCGAATGTATTGCTGAAATCCAAAAAGCATATAATAGTTGCCTTCGACAATGCTAGTAGAATACAAATTGCCATCTAGTCGTAAGGTTGTAAAGCAAATCCCATCTTGGGTAGTGGTTTTATAGGTCTCTTCTTACAGGCTGCCTGGAAAGTATGAGTACTAGAGGTAATAGGTTTGTTAAACATATCCGTTAATACGGGTAATGGAGGATCAAGATTTGCATTTCTAACAGATTGACTCACTCGGTTTCGTAATTATTTATGAGATGGCGTGAAGGCCATTTACTTGCTTTCTCATAGCTTTGTTCTGTAACATCTTTATAATGTGTTGGGAAGAGCATTGTGTAATATGTAGCATGAATAAAACATTGAGCATATGGTCCGGTGAAGAAGTATCTCGTGGGAGAATTCCACCCATATTTTCTTCTAAAATCAGATTGGTTCTTACAAAAAGTCTTAATCCGACATAATCCTCCTGCATTTTTTTATATTTAATATACTGCAACTAATTTAAATATGTCTGTTTGTACCACGTACTTATTTTGTATTAAATTATGTCTCAGTTATTAAAAAAGCAACATGTAAATGTAAGTTTAATAGAAGGATGGAAGTAGTAACACTCTAGAATGTTCCGTTGGCGCCAGACTGTAGCCATAGGCGCAGAGAGTTAATCCTGCCGAAGTCAGTCAAGCTAAGCGCCTATACCGTTAACATTTAAGAGTCGAGCTACGGGCCTCAGACGGAAAACAAAAGTCAGTCACGCTCGTGTATCTCGTATCATTTTAATATATAATACTGTTGAATACTTATAAATGTCTATTATACAGCTGTGGCTTTCTGTATATAAATTAGTAAATTGTAAATAAAAGAAGAAAAGCCAATGTCATCCCGAAATTTCGTGTTACAAAATCATTGTAGAATCAAAGCCTAGTCACATTACACTACTGTTTCGGCCTCAGACCAAGAAACGAAGGACCACCACCTGAGTGTTGCTTTTGCGCAGGGGACAACAGCAGCGTAGGACGATATCAGGTTAGTGAAAATAAACTATTGTCTTCATACCCTGACGAGGTAGGAAGCAATACTGCCCCTCACGTGCAGTGTTTTTTTTTTTTTTTTTTTTTTTTTTTCTATCACAAATAGAAATATTGGTAACAAGATTGAGGATAGAAAGAAAAGATACTTTCGTACTCAATCTTAAATAATGAAGTAACTATAAAGACATTACCCCTTTAATACCACCGCAAATGGCATACCTCGCGGGAAAATCTTTAAAAATTAAGATCGTTGGAGAATGTTCTATGAACAAAAATGAGGCTTGAACATGGTAGTGAAATCGATGAACAGTAATAACAACGTAGGTAACGTGTAGAAAAATTGCCCTAGTACAGCTCGAACTGTGAAAGTGTCTGAACTCACAACTGTAGCTGAACGTCGTTGCATTGTAGGTGTCTGAAGCGAGCTAAATCTTAAGATCTGTAAGAAGTGTGGATAGGCGGTGTTAGCATCTGTATAAAAAATACTTTGTAATTCTCGTGTCCGCGGCCCTGGGATTACTTTACCAACTCAAGAAAACATTAAGAATAAAATTGTTGAACAAGATGAGAATCTAAGTTTGATAACAATGATGCAAACCTAAATGACAAAAAATGGGAACAAACTTGAAGCAAAACTTGTTGAAAATAACCAAGACCAAAAGTAGGTTATAGCTTAGTCAGGACAAGTACAGAATGATACAAAGGTGGAATTTAGAAGGATAAATACGCAATTAGAAGATCACAAAAGCAAGTTAGAAAAGAAATTTGAAACTTGGCAAACAGAGTTAAAAGGCGTTAGAAGGAGGTCAGATTAAATTAGAAACTTTCTATTAAATTTACGATAGATCTAAAGGTTAACAATATTGAAGCCAAATCTGATGAGCGTCTTAAGAAAGTAAGCCATGAAACAGGAGAGTTAATGAAGAAATTAGAAGTTGGTAAGCATGAAATAAAACAAAAAGTTGGTACCAAAATCAGTGTTACATGATACGATGGATAGTCAGTGTAAAGATGTCAGTAAAATAAGACAACCAATTGACCATTAAGATTATATGCACACAAAAATAGTAAAAACATGTAAGTAACGAATGAGACATTTACATACTGTCGTAAGTGAACAAAATGTAATAAATAATAAAATGTCAGAAACAGAATTAAAATGTAATGAGGTACTAATAATATCTACAAACCTTTCCTAAATCAATACTGGGCAAGTAGCATGCGAAACAGTATACATAACGAAACATTTGAAGCTGAAAACTTGACACATAGTTGCTACAATAGCTATAAAGAGTTCTTAGAGAGTTATTGGGGGAAGAAGCAATATTTAACAAATCCCTTGAGAGGGTCTGATCTAATAGAAATTATTATACTGAAATTCCCGGTGTCAAGAAAAATTATAGTGATGTAACAATTTGCCAGTTCTAGAACGTTGAGATGCCTTAGCAGACAATAGAAAAGCACAGGAAGGGTGGAGAAAATCAGGTGGTGAACAAATCACCATAATGACAACGACTGAAACAGAAGTGGCGGAACTAACTGAGAGGAGGAGAGTAACATCTGGCAAGAAAACAGCCGCAGCCCGTCTAGAAAGTCAAGGGGCGCTTACATCGCGACATGTACAGAGGTCATCATGGACGTGGTAGGGAATAATATAACAATCAAAGCAGAGAGAATACACCTGGAACAGAAAAAAATCATGAAAATTCGGAAAACTAGGACATTTGCTTCAAAGGGTTTCACACACGTTGTGATGATAGGTGATTGATGACTACCAGGCACTCAAGTTATTAGAGCTATTACTTCAATATTGCCAATCCTTGTTTTTTATCTATCGTCTATACCTGTCGTATTTCCATACTTCACTATCAGACACATTAAAAAGGGTAAAAGGACCTCTTGCTTAAACACGATTTTGACACAAATACAGGATTAGACAACAGATACCTGACTATGACAGTAATACATAGAGTACTGCAGACTTCATCCTTAGCTACCGAAAGCTAACATGATTCTAATCGTACGAGTGAAAGCAGGATTATTGAATAAAATATTTACTGTCTTGGAACATAGTTTTTTCATTATATAAAATTATATGAAATTCAGGAACTAACACAAGAGAGTGAAATGAGCAACACAGAAACACAATTATTTAACATCTTCGTCGCAGAAGAAGAGAAGCAACAAAGCCAGGTAAGTGCATAAACATTAAAAAGTAAAAACTAGAACATAGATTAAGTATGGACTTGAGTAAGTTTGTAAGAGAGAGAGAGAGGAATTTTTTGTTGGCCACGTGTAATTCCGCCGTTATGTATTATAACGGGTGAATTTGAAATAGTGTTAGGCAGGAGGTTTCAGAATATTGTATGGTGACAGTCATGGTATGCCGGCCGCGGTGGCCGAGGGGACTAAGGCGCTACAGTCACGGTCTGCACGGCCACTACGGTCGGGGGTTCGAATCCCCCCTCGGGCATGGATATTTGTGCCGTCCTAGTTCGTAAGTAGTTCATAAGTAGTTTGTAAGTTTAGGGACTGATGACCCTGTAGTTAAGTCCCATAAGCTCTACAAACATTTGAACATTTGTAGTCATGGTATATTGAAGTTTTGATGTAGGAATAGGGGGTGATGTGGGTTCTACCAACACTGAAGTTATTGAGTAGGAATGTACGGTCGATGTGGTTTCCGCCCACACACATACGATAGGAATTGTGCAAACTGTCCAGTTCTTACACGTTCTATAAATAGCATATCATGATGCACGACCATATTGAACAGCTATTATGTTATCATCAAAAGGCATAAACGCTTATCCTGTAGCGGAGTTTGCTCTTGAATAAAGTAGCGACGAAAAAAAAAAAAAAAAAAAAAAAAAGCACACCCAACATGTTACGAATTAGAAAGAAACAATTGTTACTCAGAAACTAAAAGTATAAGGCAAGTGCTTCGTTTACTCACAAGAAAGTACACTTGAGACAGTATATTAATGAATGTTAGGTAGCTTTCACATAAGAAAGAAATGTAGCCATTTTGTGTTGAGTGAAAGAAATACTTGCTGTTCTAAGGGCCCCTGATGTTGTTACTGGGTGTGTCCGTCTCCTGGAAGCGTGGGCGCTGGGCTGCGGAGGCGGTTCTACGTAGCTGCAGTTACTGGAACTAACGGTCAGCCATCTCGGCATTTGGCACTAAATCGTGCTGTCGGATTATGATTGCCGGCCGCGGTGGCCGAGGAGACTGAGGCGCTCCAGTCACGCTCTGCACGGCCACTACGGTCGGGGGTTCGAATCCCCCCTCGGGCATGGATATTTGTGCCGTCCTTAGTTGTAGGTTGTAGGTAGTTCATAAGTAGTTTGTAAGTTTAGGGACTGATGACCCCGTAGTTAAGTCCCATAGAATTTACAAACATTTGAACATTTGAATTTGATTATGATTTGATCGGTTGAGACTCGCTTTAACGTGTAGACTGTGCTATTGATCTCAAGCAGTCTCTGTTGTTAATTGAATATCGCTAAGGTTTGGTCATATTGTAAAGAATAAGGAAAAGGGAAATCTTTCGTTGTGCCCATACCGTCGAGTTTGCTGATGTTACATTTTAATGCATGTGTGTGGGACTGGCTTGAATTTTCTATAAGAGTGATTGATATAGCGTGCGGCCTGGCCGTGATAACGTATCCTGTTGTTTCAAATGTTTAAATGTTTGTTAAACTTATGGGACTTAACTGCGGGGTCATCAGTCCCTAAACTTACAAACTACTTATCAACTACCTTATACTAAGGACGGTACAAATATCCATTCCCGAGGGGGGATTCGAACCCCCGACCGTAGTGGCCGTGCAGACCGTGAATGAAGCGCCTCAGTCCCCTCGGCCACCGCGGCCGGCTTTTATGTCAAAATATTAGGGTAATGGCAAACTGAAAAGCAATGTTGATTTAAAAGTAACTGGTTTTAACACTTAGGTCTCAATCCTTCTCCTCATTGTTCAAATGTTGAAATGTTTGTACAACTTATGGGACTTAACTACGGGGTCATCAGTCCCTAAGCTTACAAACTACTTATGAACTAGCTAAGACTAAGGACGGCACAAATATCCATGCCCGAGGGGGGATTCGAACCCCCGACCGTAGTGGCCGTGCAGACCGTGACTGGAGCGCCTCAGTCTCCTCGGCCACCGCGGCCGGCTCTCCTCATTGTGTATATGATAAAGAAAGAATAGAGAATCAGTTGGCCGATCCCGCAGTTAAGTCCCACAAACTTTACGAACATTTGAACATTTTTTTAAGAATCTGTTGAGCTTCATTTTAGAGGCTAATTTTTCTGGTTATTTTTAATTAGAGAGTGTTAAATGTACGCCGCTGTTCGGCGTGGGAGGTAGGAATCCTCCCACGGGCACGGTTTTATTTGTTTTCCTTAGCATTAGGTTCAGTAGTTTGTAAGCCTAGGGACTGATGACCGGAGTAGTCAAGTCTAATAGATTTCCAAGCATTTGAACATTTGTTAAATAAAAACTGTTTAAATAATTGTTTGGTTTTGCTACGTTTCAAGTCTAAGAACGAGACTCTCTGGGTAACGGATTTTACAATCTTGCAAGGTTCGCAGGAGAACTTCTGTGAGGTTTGGAATGTAGAACGCGAGTGACTAACAGAAGTTGTGAGGACGGTCCGTGAGTCGTGTCGGGATAGCTTAATGGTAGAGCACTTCCGCGCCAAAGGCAAAGGTCCCAGGTTCGAGTCCCGGTTCCAGCACACAATTATAATCTGCCAGGAAGTATCAAATTGACACTATTTCAAATCCAGTAACATATTATATTTTGGGATCCCTAATTGCACTTGTTGTTTCAGTTTTTGTTTATGTGTATGTACACCTTGTCATCACGTAAAACGATGTTTTGAGTAGATAAACTACTTGGAAAGCCAAAAACAGCGCCGTAGCTCTTCAAAAACTGAACTATTACATACAACCGTCTTCAACTTATAGTGAACCCAACAACTGTAAAAAATATAACTTGTTAAATTCTATTTCTATGGAAATTATCATTATTAACAACCTTTTACGTAAATATAGAAAATTACGAATAAACAAAAACATGTGCTTTTTTCGTAAACATTACCATTAGATTTTAAAATTGTTTAAGTATTCGAACACAATGAAAGAAAACTGACACGATGGGATTCGAATCACCGGCCCTATGGTTTTAAAGCCAGTACGCTACCACCTGAGCTACACCGACAGGTGTTCCTGCTCTTTTAATTATTGGTACTTACGTATACTTGCAAAACTCCAAAGTCGATTTTTTCGAAAATTTTGAGAGTTGTGTCGAATGGCTTCTTCTCCTTGTTATTTGAGTTCTGAACTTCATGTGTAAGAAACATCAATAAAATTCCGATACCCATGTGTTCTCCTAGTAATTTTGATGAAATATGTATGTATTGCTATGTCATTATGAGTGACCGTTTTAATGTTGTAAAATTTCTAATATTTTAAATAAAGGTTTGTAAAAGGTGTGTCCTCTTATGGGTTAGTTGGTTCCACTGCAGCAGCATTTGTAGCCTGCTAATAAAGTAAACATGCAGAACTGTTTGTAGTCTATGGAATTATGTACAAAAATAGTTCAGATACTGTTCTTCTAATATTTACTGTTACTGAGAAAACGTCATTTTGTTAAAGTTGTTAGCTCTTTAATATGTACCCGTTTTCATGCCTCCTATGAGGTAGTATATTTGGCGCATTTTATTCGTGGTTTCCCAAGTAGGCTTACACCACGGTCTGTTTTACTGGTTTAATGGTCAGATCTTATTCAATCTTCTTATTCTTCTCTCCCTCCATCTCCTTGTTCATCTATATCCTCCAGAGTTGACATAAACTGTTGCAAGAGCGATATATCAGTTGTTTCGTGATTAATGGAAGTATCGTCCTCTGCCGGAGATTGAACATTTGAACACGATTGTACTTGACAACTGTTCCATGCTGTTGAACAAAATAAGATCTCTTTCTTGCAATCGCATGTTGAATTATACCCCTTTTTGCTGTTACAAAAAGTAGTGTTACAGAGCTTTTCTCGTGCAGGTGGACAGGGAATCTCATTTAGCTCCAACATGTTATGTTAGTTTCCAGCCCCATTTTTCTGTTTACAGACGAGTACGCAGTTATACTTGAACGAACCTGGTAACTCAGTCGATAAAACTGTTGGTGAGATTTTGAGTTTTATGAATTTTATTATCATTGTCTCCCTCACGTTCATGAATATTTTCAGTTTGTTGGGAATTTATGTAGAGGATAAGCTCTATTTTGACGGGGCTAAATATTAACTGAATTTTAAAAATGCATACCTATTTTGCAGGGAATTTACTTGAAAATTGTTGCCATATGGCAACAAACAATATATTTACAAATAATACCAAGAAAAGCAATTGTTTATGAGAGTGTGACCACGATGCAGTACACACGGTCTGGCTACATGGAGCTGAACTGAATTCAGTGACACTTTATTATCAGAAGAAGTATTAAAACCGTAATTTTACACTGAAATTGACTTCCTAGGGAAAAAAAGTCATGCAATAGAGGGTTAATAGGACTTGAAGCAAGGTTTCACTGAGAGCGGTCAATACACTAAATGATCTATATCTAATAACAGTCTGCTGGCGTGCAAATCTACCTTTGTATGCACTTCATGCTGAATCACGACAGTTGTAGTAAGAAAACAGCGCTAAACAGGTAATAAATGAATACAAGGATGTCCACGGAAGCGTAACACAAACACTTTTGTCAGAGGCTAAAGATAACAACCGGGTCGGCCGCAGTGGCCGAGGGGACTGAGGCGGTCCAGTCACGGTCTGCACAGCCACTACGGTCGGGGGTTCGAATTCCCCCTCGGGCATGGATATTTGTGCTGTTCTTAGTTAATTCATAAGTAGTTTGTAAGTTTAGGGACTGATAACCACGTAGTTAAGTTCCATAAACTATACAAACATTTGAAACATTCGATAACAACCGATTTGCAGTAAGGAAACAAGGACAGAGTGATCTTTGGTTCTATATCACACGAAAATTACAATTATACATAGAGCAAAACAAGCAGGCCTGCAATAGCTGCTCACTGCCAGACATAGACAAAAGTACTATATTAGAGTCTTTAAGTAGATAAGTCATAACCCACAAATTGGCTGCAAACCATTCTCACATCTTAAACATACGTATTCTGCAAAAGCGTGACGATTTTACCACTATAAAAAAGGAATAGACGCTGGCGAGGAAAGCACAGGTTAAAGTTGACCAACAGATTGAATTCCGGGCAGAGGTGAAACCACGCACCCGTGGGTTCAGACGAATCGCGAATTCCTAACGGGAAGCTCACCAGAAGCAATCAAGGTGCACCAATTCCGTGCGTAGTGCTTCAAACTCCTGCGGCCGACGTCAGCGTTTCTCGAAACGGAAATTGGACTCACACACAACCCGGGCCATTTTCAGCAGAATCCTTTCCTTTCGTAAGCCAAGAGTATCTCCCCCCCTGCCCCCCCCACACACACTCCACACACAGCAGTCACAGTTCATCATCTACTGCTGAGGAGTCCGTCATGACACGTGTCTACTATGACCATTGTCCTCCTCGTTTCCGAGATACGTCTCTCTCTCTCTCTCTCTCTCTCTCTCTCTGTGTGTGTGTGTGTGTGTGTGCGTGCCGTAGCTGTCTCGCTTCACGTGACCTACTGCTCTCTAGTTTTCCGCGGCTTCCAAAGTACCGACGGCCAAAAGGTATCTTCGTTGTCGGAACATCGATACGAGTGATCACACTAATTCTGGTGTAAATACACCCGGATAAGTGTGCAAGAATGTACAGCTGCCACCGAGCTACGTGGCGATGGCAAAAGCCAATATTTTTCAATTTGAGTGATTTTATAATTTACCATTCTTACGTTGCATTTATAGATAGATAGGGACAAAGGCTCATCCATCATAGAAGTTTGAAGAAAATAGTAGTTACTGCTGTTTCTCGAGAACTTTACGACCGCAACATGAATAAATCCGCTCAAAATTCCTTAGGACTATATTCGGTATATGGGGTAGACTGGTTAAATGCCGCCACCTTAGGCAAATTCATTTATCATATTCAAAAAACGTATTTATAAACTAGATCAAATTTTCTTTTAATTTAAGAAATGCTAAGAATGTAAGCAAAATTTATTGTCAATGTAACTCTAAGGGAAAAAGTCATACAAAATCAATGTATTAACCTATGCACTGTGGCGGCATTACCCAGGAAGTTTGGGTAATCCCACCATGGACTTGCGATAATGACGCAAGTCAATATGGCTAAAGACGAAGAAGAGAAAACTATTGGAAATCTAATACACAGTCACAAACTATTCTTTATTATAATATACCACTTGAAGAGCAAAAGAAATTACAATTTCAGTTTATTTTAATCGAAAAACACAGTGAATTTTGATCATCAAATTGTTTTAATTTTTGAAAGCCTTTTTTTTTGTAACAGCGATCTTAAAACCATTTTAATAATTGAAGTAAGACAGTCTAGATTTAAATATAACCGAAACTGGTTGCCAGTAATAAATGCAACGTTTTGCGATCTAGACTGTCCTATTTTAATTATTAAAAATGTTTTAAAGTTTACCAAATTTACAAATATAATTTTTAGCTCTTTCAGCACCGCAACAACACTCTAAATGCGCCCACTTCCCACAGTAAGTGCGTCTGTACCATAGTTCGTCATGATGGCGAGGTGGCGTCACATCCCGACAATAGGAAGGAAACCTAGATCTGGGGATATCAAAACAGACGGAAGCGTCCAATATTGTAGATTAAAATGTAGGCGAAAACATTTAGTTTAAGGTTATCCATATCAAATACAGGTACTGTAGCATCTAAAGGTACATACCTCAGCTGATTTTAAATGTAGAAGTAAGATGAACCTGGAATAAAACAAAGGTTTGCGCTACAGAAAGAAAACGACGTGTGTAGCCGCCACCATTCACTCGAGACACTAGTTGTAGCATCTAGGCATTACAATCCAGCACTGTTTTCAATCCAGCGGGATTTTTGTTGGATTGCCTTCAATGCATCATGTTCCCGCGACATCCTACAGAGCTTATATCTTTTTGAAGTCAATAAATATTCTTTGTTATAATATAATATAATATAATATAATATAATATAATATAATATAATATAATATAATATAATATAATATAATATAATATAATATAATATAATATAATATAATATAATATAATATAATATAATATAATATAATATAATATAATATAATATTTATTACAAACCACAAAAGGCAACGATATCTTACTGCATCTCATTAATTATTATGCTATTTGACTACTTATTTATTAACATCAATTATTTTATCTACCTATCTACTTCTTATAGAACTACATATGTATCCAGCGGCGGAAAAGGCTCTTTCTGCCTCCACACTTGTCAGTTTGATGGTTAATAAATAGTCTTGCAACAAAGTCAAATAGTTCCCACCTACTCCACCAGTTTCAAAAGATGACATTTCTTTTTTTTTTTTTTTTTAATTTTTTTCGTAGTGTGTTCCAATGAAATTATTTAAGAAGGCTCGAAAAGGACTGAAGCATTACTGCATAAGATCTATAATCGCCATATAAATACTGCTATTTCTCCAGGAGGACATTATTTAAATGGGTCCAGAAATGTCCTTTGGACAGTTCCGTCGTTTCATTTAATACGTTGTTCGATTCTTTCTTTAGTGTGCAGAATATCTCTATCTCTTCTAAATTAGAGAGCAACAATTACTCTACGAAGATAATGGAGGGTTCCTCTCTAAATTAGAAGAGAGATATTCTGCGCACTAAAGGAAGAATCCAACAACGTATTAAATGAAATCATGGAATTGTCCAAAGGCCATTTCATTGGAATACACTTGGCGCCTTCCGTGGGCGTTATGCCGTCAGTCATCTGACAAGGAAAGTACTTGGGCTCGAACAAACACATATACACCAAAATCGTATGGGAGATAATGTAAAGATCCGTTATTGCACTAGTGATACTCCCGCATCTGCAAAACTCTGCAGTCGTCCGTTAGAGGCCTCTGCGTGTGCCATGCCGCATTGCACTTTGACCTGTCGGTTTGCCAGTAGGGACGGTGCAGTGTGCCTCCGAAGTTGCGTTTTGTGATGTTATTTGTGTGATGAAGCGTCATATGGGGCGGCGATTGCTAATCAAATCAAAAATGTTCAAGTGTTTGTATAGCTTATGGGACATAACTACGGAGTCATCAGTCCCTAAACTTACACACTACTTATGAACTAGCTAACACCAAGGACGGCACAAATATACAAGCCCGAGGGGGGATTCGAACCTCCGACCGTTGTGGCCGTGCAGACCGTGACTGACGCGTCGCAATCCCCTCGGCCACCGCGGCCGGCGATTGCTAATCAATCCTACTAATGTATTGCGATTAGTTGAGATGAAGTTACGAAGAACCCTTCTTCGTGAAGATGTTATTAGTGTAGAAGATGAATCATTTGCATGCTTTCTCGTATCTGTTATGGTACAGAAATATGACCATAAGTTAGATACTGTTGTTACAAACTCATAATAATGATAATAGGGATGATAATGACGAATAACTCACTGCAAGTGGTAGTGCTACGGTAAGTGCGGGAAGAGGCGATGGAAGCAGTGGCAGTGAATACCAAGAGTCTTTCGGGAAGAAGGTTACAGTTGCAACTATCATCACTGCTTTTGATGACAATTCATTAGAGAACATGTACGATGATTATTACATGAGTTGTAGTTAAGATATCTGCATTACGTATGGCGTCTACAATTACATCTACAGTGTTATCTAGAGCATGGTTGTCGAGCTTTGCAGAAAAACAACACCCACCAGCACATTGAAGTGTACATAGAGATCCTGTAACCAAACGTTCATACAGATATGTTTTTTCGAGCCCATGTACTTTCCTTGTGAGTTTTATCTGCTCATAGATTATCGCTGAACAACAATGTAGCAAGCCGGCAGTTCATAGTGGTACTTCAAACCGACAAGATGTCATATTATTGCTTGACAATGCACCGATGCTGCATATATTTTAAGGTGGACGATGTCTAATGAGTGATTCATTTTCATTTTCATGTAAGTTATCCTAGAAAGAATAATTGTATCGCGTGTGCGCATCTTATGTTTAAAGTCGTATTTTATGCTCTTTCCTTGTTTCTTGTAGCACTTGAGAATGGAATAATGTTGGTCCCGACACATGGCGTTCTGACAATTTTATATAACTAACAACTGGTGCGACAATTGGCTAGTAAATGACCGAGCTGATGAGAGCGATGGATTTAAAAACATTTGAACATTTCTCGAAAATCAGTCGAAATGGTGTGTCTGCAGTTATGGGGGTAGTTGACCGTATTAGGGTAGATAGTGTTTCGACACCCAGTTTAAAGGGCTGCAATTTGTCAATCACATTTTGAGTTTAAAACAACGCGATGCGAAGTGAAATTAAGGCGGCAAATTTGAAATAATTTGCGCGATTTTATGCTTGCGGATCCGCAATTCCCCGGCCTATCCTACAACAGCTTTATTAGTTTTCAGAAATGAAATGTTTGAAAATATATCGGACGATAGTCCGTAGCTTACAAACTGCTTAAACTAAGGTAAACTAACCTCAGGACAAACACACACACCCATGCCCCAGGGCGGACTCGAACCTCCGACGCGCTCCGCAGCGAGGCGCCTTAGACCGCTCGGCTACTCCACCGCGGCGAATGGGTTCTACAGGGGAGGATTAAATAATGTGAACACCGCGCAGTATACTACAATCTTACACTTGCTGACACCACTGCCCACGTATAAACACTGAGACGACCGCCTTCCACAAATGATGTATGACGTCTTGGACGTTACATTGCAGAATATTACATGCATTATTCAGCGCCGGTTAACGAAAAATGATCGGTGAAATAATTCATCTCCAGAGAGGCCAACTCGCTGAAGCACAGTTAGAAGAAGCATCTTTGCTGATAACGGATGAGCTGTTTATCTTTCCATTAGCGACAGTATCCCAGGTATTTAGACCGTACACATAACCAGGTAAAGAATGATTGTGGCCAGAGAATCTTGTGAAACCCTGATAGCTCCTAACGCAGACATGCTGTGATGAGTGTTATCGACAAGGGATGTAAAATTCATTCCTTTTATCTAGATTTCCTGAATGCTAAAAAAATTACGTCCTTATGGAATATCGCCACAGTTGTGCGATTGGATTCGCAGTTTCCTGTCAGAAAGGACACGAGTGACTATGTTCAGACTATAACTTCTGACTCCAGGTGCGAAACGATCACGTGAACACCACTACCCCCTGCCTTTGTTTACGTTTTGTAATTTACGGCATGTTTGAACCCGCCGAATTGCACGTATCATGTTTCTGAACCGGAGATTCGGGCGCTATGCCCTCTCAAGTACTAATATAAAAAGCTTCTTGGTTAACCTGTACCTACCATCTTAAGGCTACGCTACAAACAACGTTCTTCTAAGCGATAGGATGTCTGCACCGACTCCACTTTAACTCATGGCCAGTTAGGTATAGGTTACACAAAAAGTTCTTATAGTACGTGAGGCCGCGTAAGGCCAAAATCTCAGGTTCAGAAAAACTCTACGTACAATTCGGTAGGTTCAAAAATAGCAGGTATTAGAAAACATAAACAAAGGTAGGGGAGGGGAGAGGGGTGTTCACTTGACCGACTTCGCACCGGGAGCCAAAATTTCTGGTCTGTTCATAGTCACTCGTGGAAAGGACACAATCCATTGAAACTGACGGTAAGTCATCGAGCATAACAGGGAAGTGTGATAGGGCCTTTATTCTTTCTTATTTTTATAAATGATTTAGAGACACTCTGAGTGGCTCAGACTGTTCGCGGATGATGGTGACATTTATCGGTTAGTAAAGTTACAAAAATGTTCAAATGTTTGTATAGCTTATGGGACTTAACTACAGGGTCATCAGTTCCTAAACTTACAAACTACTTGTGAACTAACTAATACTGAGAACGGCATAAATATCCATGCCCGTGGGGGGATTCGAACCCCCGACCGTAGTGGCCGTGCAGACCGTGACTGGAGCGCCTCAGTCTCCTCGGCCACCGGGGCCGGCAGTAAAGTTAGAGATCAAAAGCAACTGCGAAAAAATGTAAATGACTGCTTGGTGCAAAAATTGGCAATTGACCCTTAATAATGATACGCATGAAGTCATCCATTTGATCACTGAAAGAAGTCCGTCAATTCAAGTAAATACCTTGGAATAACAATTACGAAAACATTAAATTGGAAAGAACACATAGAGAATATTGTACGCAAGGCGAAACCAAAAGCTACATTTCGTTGGCAGAAAAGTTGCAACAGTTCTACTGAAGAAACTACGCTTGTGCGTTCTATTTTGGAGTATATCTGTACAACACACCAGCTCACACTAACGGACCATTTACAGAAAGTTCAAACAAGGGCACCTCGTTTTGTCTTATCGCGATATAGGAGAGAATCACGGAAATGATGCATGAATTGTGGTGGGAATCATTGAAAGAAAGGTGTTCTTTGTTGCTGAGAGAACTATTTGCAAAATTTGTTACACCAACTTTCCCTTCCGAAAGCGAACATTTTTTGTTAGCACCCACCAGTATAGGGAGACATGATTGTCTTAAGAGATCGAAAACAGAAAAGTTTAGGTGTTCATTTTTCCAGCAAGCTATTAGTGAATGGATTTTTTGTTAGCACCCACCAGTATAGGGAGACATGATTGTCTTAAGAGATCGAAAACAGAAAAGTTTAGGTGTTCATTTTTCCAGCAAGCTATTAGTGAATGGAGCGGTAAAGAAGTACCATAAAAACGGTTCGATAAACCCTCGACCATGCACTTGAATGTGACTTGAAGAATTTTTATTTAGATGTAGATTTGAAAACGTAAGACCACAACAATAGCGACTGCAAAACACGAAATTCACGTTATTAGTACTGTTTAAACAAAACTGAGAATAAAGGCCGTAAATACAGGAAAACTTGCACTTCTCGCAATAATTATATGTATGAAGCGTACATAAAGAAAGAACAATTAGTTGCTATTGTGATATTGTCTGAATGCACACACAGCTGTGAACGTAAAATAAATAATTGTGAAATCATTGTTTATCAGTTATTCAAAATTTGTTGGAGCTATGCTTTTATTTTATTATAAAAAAGACTCAGAAAATAAAATTTCAACGTCTTAAACCTCCATTCTACCAGCAATAAGCAAATACTGATGTCAGAGTTTAACCTAGACGGAGATACAGAAATGATCGGTGGATGAATCGCTCAATGCCCCCCTCCCTCCACCAACCCCCTTTCCATGCCTTCATTTTTGTTGGCTAGTTCTAAAAACAGCACGACAACGTAACTACTGTTACCGCGATGTTTCCTATTTCTGTTTCATTTCTTTAAATACTCCACCCCTTTGCATTTGTCAAAGCTGGAGTTACGCGGTAAATCTGCCCCACCCCCCATCCCCTCTTCCGAACTTCCACATACCTCACGTGGGTTTTAACCTATGGATGTTTAATAGTTATATGTATTCGATACATTTGTGATTTGTCATTGTAAAAGTTTTCTTGGAAATTCACCCTGAATACAATGCCTTACGCTTTATACGGCCACGACTGTCATACTCACTAACATGCTGTGGCTTCGACTGGCATTTCCAGGAACTCTCCGACTGATAAATTTGTGCTCCTTTTATTTATTTATTTATTTATTTATTTTCAAATCAGAGAATTCCGCGCATTTTACATGAAAAGCATCCAGCTCAGTATTTAGATACCCTAAAGATCGGTGGATACTATTATGCTGTCTGCGCAACGAATTTATTGTGAAACACGGACTGCACAGTCACTACGGTCGGGGGTTCAAATCCCCCCTCGGGCATGGATATTTGTGCCGTCCTTATAATTAGTTAGTTCATAAGTAGTTTATAAGTTTAGCCCCATGAGCTTTACAAACATTTGAACATTTCTTAGAATTTTATGGATAACAACGATCGTACAAGTAATTATTAATTTAAGTAAAAAGGCGGTCTAGATAGCAGTTTGGTTTATTTTCCTAGTAACCAGTTTGGGGCAGTTACATGACCATCATCAGATCACAACTGTAATTATAGATAATAAATTGTTAGAGGGATAGATTATTTCTGAACTGAGTATTTAAAATCCGAATAAAATATACCCATACTGTTGGCCACTTTTGTTTCGATTTCAGTTGGAGCTGCCTAAACGTTTGTATTTTATTTTTATTTTAAATAGTTTATAAATAATTTATCCCTCCAATACAATATGTATTATTACAGTTGTGGACTGAAGATGGTCATGTAAGTGACGGAAACCGGTTACCAGGAAAATAAGACAAATTGCGAACTAGACTACATTGCTGTAATTACAAAGCAACGAAAATCAAATTATTTTAAATGTAATTAGGATTTATTGGTATGCACATTCTCAGTTATTTATCTGAACCCTTAATTTCCGTTTAATACGGGAAGTAGGAAATGTTGGTTATTTAAAATGAAGTATTTCTATATTAGCATAATGTGGCCAAGAAGAAACGTTATTCCGTTAACGCGAAAATTTGATTTCTACATGTTACAACATGCTCGACCTCTTAGTTGACCCGTTTTCCCGCTAGATGGCTGTCGCGCTAGACCTGTAACTGTAAGGGTGGATCGTCCTTTGTACATGAAAACTACTACTTCCTTTGATCATTCTTAACGGCTCCGTACTCGTAAGGTTTTCTTTTCTTCTTCTGCGGCAAAAGTTTCAAATTGTGTACATTTCATTGACCTTTTGGCACAATTCATTTAAAATCGTCGGTACTTCAATTTTCATGTTCGCTTATTTTTATGTTCATGCTATGAATTAAGAAACGGACGTGATATTTTAATTGCCCCCCTTCCCCCTTTAACTACCCCGACCTGTGGAAAACCTCCCGCATCCTCATGTCCCCCAAACCAGACAAATACCCATCCCAGGCCTCATCATACCGTCCCATCAGTTTTACCTCCATGTTCGGTAAGGCATTGGAAACGATCGTCTCCCACCGTATCTGTCTACGCCAACAGTAGTTCCTCCCCCTCTCCCAATGTGCTTCCGACCTTCACCTCTCAGCTCCTTCGCCTCTCTCACCTCCTCTCCGTCCAGCTAATCTCCTGCCTCTAACCGTGTATGGCATACCGGTCTCGTCTTCAAGCTCCAGTTCTACGACATTCCGTTATTTATGTCCGCGTCATTGCTTTCTTCCTCACCCACCGCCCATCCTATGTCAATGTCTGCAACTCCTCAGCCAGGGTGCCTCGACCCCTCCTTTATCTTCTCTGCCGATGTGCTCCAACCGCACCGTCCACCTCCTGCAATATGCTGACAACACCGCCTTCCTAACTCTCGCCCTATCCCTTATCCGTTTCCAGTACTTGCTCCAGTCTCACCTTACAGAGTTTGCTGCATGGTTGCAATCGATGTCTCCTTTCAGTGAATCCCAATAAATCGTAGGAAATCACTATAGGTCGTACTACCCCTTCCTTCCGCCTCCACGACTTCTACCTTTCCCTCCACGATCGTCCTATCCGCCACACCCCCATATCTCAGCCTCACCTCGGCACCGTCAAACCATGTCCTGTTTCCTCACCGGCCGGACGTGGAAGGACAGACTCACCACGATCCTTTACACCTATCGATCCCTCATGCGTCCCGTCCTTTGTAGCTTCCATCCCGCCTGGGTTTCCGCTCCCCCTATCTACTATAAGACCCTCCAAATCCTTGAACGCCTCGCTGTATCTGGCCTCCCTTCCCCACGCGAATCCACTACACATCCTCCCGTTCCCTCATCTCCTGCAATACCTTGAACACATCCAGACCCTTTACATCAACCGCAAAATAGATTCCCGTAACCCTTTTGTCTACTCCATCCTCATCAATGTCGGGCCTCTGACTCCCTCCACAACTGCATCCCTCCTTCCCTCTAACTGCACACGTTCCACATCATCTCCCAGGGTAACTTCCGCCACCTCCCCTCACCGGACGTTACCCACCGTCCTGAAATCTAGCTCTCCCACCAACCCTGATCCTCTCCATGTGGATGCGACGCCCCCTCTCCCCACTCCTCTCCTATTCCTTCTGACCACTTGGCTACCCCAACTCTAGAGTCCCTACGCTCCCTCCCCATCCTCTCCCCCCCTCCTCCTGTGCTTCCCACACTCCCCCTCCCTTCCCCTGTGGGGTCCTCAGCGCCGTCGTTGTAAACAGTGCTTCGTCCAGTATCAGTGTCTTCAGTGCTTCAGTGTCTTTTAACCATTGCGCCCACCGCCCAAGGACAAGTGTCACCACATATATTTTAATCAGTGTCTGTGAGCGTGTCTTCGTGTGTCCAGTGTCCGATTTTTCACTGAGTTTTTATCGCCAGAGTGGCACAAGAATTTTGACTGACTACATGTTATTATCGTCTGTCTAGTTCAAATGTTTGTTAAGCTTATGGGACTTAACTACGGGGTCATCAGTCCCTAAACTTACAAACTACTTATGAACTCTTTTTTTTTAACTCTCGGCCACCGCGGCCGGCCGTGTCCGGTCACTATTTCCAAAACACAGCAGTGGCGATAGGCTTATCGTTTGTTTCATAAACATACTGTATGCAGAGGGTTGGGATCGTAGAAGCAGGACAGTTCATCCATTGCTAGAGACAGCGCTCTTTTTACTTCGCTAAAGGAAGAGCCCTGAACAATTACTACTGCTCTGTCGTTGACGTAGATGCCGGTATTGCGGGGTCCTTTGAGTACATGTTTTACAGCGATCAGTCAGCATGCTGATTTGAGTGAGACCATTCTTCTACGTTCGCCACCTGTTCCTCTTACCTATCAACAAAACATGGAATCTTCTTATCTGATGGAAGGTGTTGATGTAGCATGTTACTGGTAGTTACTGATGAGGCCATACACTTCCTTGAACAGTTTACTATGAATTAATAAGTCATATGCAACAAAAGTGACTCAAGTAATCTCACCACGCTAAAAACCGTCTTCGATGTGACTACAGTATAATGCACCAGTTCGAAATCCTGCTTGTTGCGTGATGAACGTCTAGCACATTTATCAGATTGCAACAAACAGAGAAAATGATTTAGTTATCAGGGTGTGACAATTGACAACTGACCATGAATAATGAAAACGGCGAAGACGTCCAGTAAGTAGATAAATCAATAAAATGTGGAGGGCGTAAATGCAACGCATTACGTAGTAATTACTGTTATGACTGACTTACATTGTACGGAATAAATAAATGTTCGTGCCCAGTGGTCTTGGGGTAAAGCGCTCGACTAGAAATCGAAGGGTTGCGGGTTCAAAACCCAGTCGGACCTCGGATTTTTTTCAGTCTGCGCTTTAACCCATCCTTCACCTCTCAACGATGTGAGGAGTCGCCATAAATGACATGTGGTTCGGTTCCACGTTAAGCTGCAGGTTCCCTTTCCGTGGTTGGATAACTGGGGTAGGCTACGGACACGCAAGTCGCCGAAGTGGCGTCCAATTGAAAGCCTTGCGTCAGGAAAATGTGCCACACGAAGTTATTATTATTATGGTGAGAAAGCCAATCCGTTCTGTTTGCATAACACGTAGAAGATGGACCAGAATTACTAAAGTGGAGTACTGCTGTGTGGTTTTGAATCTGTATCATGTAGGATTGGCGGAATGTTTAGGAAGGACTGCTCCTTTTGTATTGTGACGATACGGAATACTTGGTTGAATTGCCACTACTGATAACGTTGCACGTCTCCATTATTTTATTTGTAACTACAATTCACAATTTGTTTCATTTTTGCTATAACTAAGCTTCCGTGATCGGAAAAAGAGAAATGAAAAGTAAATCCTTGGGAATGTTATCGAAAACAGAAATAAAGATTCGTTGCCGTGTACGGTCGCTGGTCGCTGCTGGGTCCTCAGGATGATACATGACGGCACTATAAGGTCTGCCATCTGGGTGTGGATAAGCGTGGCGGCAGGAAGGCGACAGTCCAGCGGTGTTCTGCTAGATGCTGCGACGGTGTAGCTGTCTTCAAAATGTTCAAATGTTTGTAAGGCTTAAGGTACTTAACTGCGGGGTCATCAGTGCCTAAACTTACAAACTACTTATGAACTAGCTTATACTAAATACGACACAAACATCCATGCCCGAGCGGGGAGGATGATTCGAACCGCGACGGCGAGAATCTTCACGTGGCCAAGGAAGGAATTAAGTCGCTGTTGTGCATGCCTGGCTGCTTCTATTTACCTCTGGTGTCTTCTGAGGTCTAAATATGTTACTCTCGGTAGCCTACGTGGAAGGGGCAACGCCTGTGGGTCCATGGGATGCAACCCGCGTAGCACAAATTTTGTGCCATTTGCCTAGAATAGATGGTTGTGAGTTTCCTCGATCGTTCTTCTACCCAAAACAAAACCTACAAGCAACTATGAGGTCGTATGCTACTTTAGGTGGAATTTATTAGTACACAACTCTGTCTAACGAATATGGCGTGTTTAAGTCATGAGGTCTGGACGTCTGCGTTAATGGCCAGAGCACTACGCAAATATCGAATAAAAGAAATGTAGATCGAACGTTCTAAACACTTGATGGTGTGAAATTATCAAACTAAATAATAAACATAATAAAACTGCAATTAATTCAGTGTAATCAATAATAAAGTATCTATCGCAACGAGATAGATGGTGTAGTCCACAGCATATTTTTAAGTTTTTATGTGCTAGAGTGGTCCTACTTGCTTTGAAATATAAACAACAAATTACTTTCCTATAAATGAATTTAGGTGGCAGATTTACCGCTTCATATTAACGAGAGGCAAAATCAAAATTTCTCATCCCGCCCGTGTCTACAAAAATGCCCGTAAATTTCAGTTCATAATACAGTGCGGCAAAACTCACAAGAGTTTCGGAATATAAAGTCCAAGCACGGTGTAGGAAAAAGGGTTTTAAGGGCATTCAAACGGCTACTTAACATGGTGCCATGACCGCACATGTGCTCGTTTCCATCCATCTTGAGATGTAACTTAACATCTATATATGAGTGTAAGTGCCTTTTTTTTGCACATTTTTGTTGCATGGTAAAAACAGTCAAAGAGGATGCCAAAACAAAGATTACCACAGACAATTGTAGAATGGCAGTTATCAGAAATAAATAAAAGGAGAACACCCACAACATGGATTACAGCTATCAGAAGAAGATGAGCAGTTTATGGAGAGATAGATAAAAATGGAGAATGAAAATCGTAGCCGATGTATAATCTTGAGATGCCAGAAAATTGTATCAGTATTACATTCTTAAATTGAGGTAAAAAAAAGTAAAAAATCACTAACTAAATGTCCCCTCTTCTTAGTGGCCGTCACATAGGCATCTGCATACAGGCATTTCCTATTGAACGCCCCGCTTTTAAGCGATTGCCTGGACGAGTGAATACCTACAGCGACTCCCTGAGCCCTTAGCTGCGACTGCGTTGACCGCACACCCATAAATACAATCTCTTCACGTTCATCCTTTGGGCTGAATTAATGTACCACCTTATACTTGATATCTTACTGGCATACAGTAAGAGTGTCATGGAAACAATGTAGGAGTAGGACCCGTTGGCGTTTCTAGTTGGGGCAGATCTTACGAAACTTCAATGGTAGAAATTTTCCTGTGATTTTTATATTTTTCAAATATATTGTTAAATTGAACACACGTAGGAAGAAATTCAATAAGGGGCAATTTCTCAGTCGACACTCATTGTAACGAACATAATTTCAGTGATTCTGTAAAAATAAACCATGAGTCACTTTTTGTTTTTTTATATGATAACCCCTTTCTGATACACATTTGTGATTAAATTCAGGATGTGATAGGAATGCCTCAATCCCTTCGCAGAAGCATTTATTATTCTTTTTATTTTTATTTATTCAATTATTTATTGTTATTATTATTTTCTATTGCATGTGAAGTGTGATTAATCTTACTTCGTATAAAATGGGCTGTATGTGTGTGTGTACGTGTGTGTGTGTGTGTGTGTGTGTGTGTGTGTGTGTATGTACTATCAGGCAACAATCGCTGTCGGGGTAAGAACTACCTACGACACATATGTAAGGTGATATGACATCATAAACAATTACAGTTGCGAAATACGGCCGTATCATGCGGTAATATTTTACATCTGCTCCTAAACTAATGAACCGATTTCGAACAAATTTGGTACAAATATTCTTTAAGGTCAGAAATCATTTGCAGTGGTTGCAAAAACCACATACGATACATATTTCATACGATATTGGGTCGTAAACAATGATATCTGTACCATATTTCGGTGTGTAATGGCGTGATTTTATTCGTCAACTATTTGAGAATGAGAGCACTTAGCGGCTTGCAATAAATTGTAAAGATAATTTCATATCTATAAGAAACGTCTTCTTCCTGACAACCCCAGCAAAATGATGAAAGGAGAAAAGTTTATCGCTAACTACTTTTCCGATGTTCAGGATGTATATTTACGACTTTTGGCATGACGTTGCAAGTTATTACTTCAACACTGTCAATTTTATACAACAATCGCTATGGGGTTAAAAACTGCTTACGACAACATACTTCAGGACATATGATATCGTAAACAATAAACTTTCCCATCGCGTGACGCCTGATTTACGAGACTTCATTCATCCACTATTTATTCGCCGCAGACAGATTGCTAATATTATTGTCTACAAATGATCTGTATGGAAACGAAACTTAAATGGGTCAGATAGTACGGTAGGCGTCGATGGACAGAAAGGGAAGAAAGCTATGCCCTAAGATAAGGAAGGAATAAATACAACACAGAGGAACCTACATAAAGCAATTATACCAATGAATATATATCTGCAAAATTATATCATTGTGCAACACAAACATCAATAGATATGACATAGTAAATTAACACCCAGACACTATGCAGTGCGGTACCAGTGGACTGAACAGATTGCATAATGGGCTCACCTAAATTGGCGTCATGTGCTGTTCACAACGACACTCGCATCTGTCTTCAACGAAACGGTCTTTGGAGGCGTCCTGGTCAGCCAGAAAGCCTTACAATATCCAATGAGTACACAAAGGTGTTGGTTCCCTGACGTTATGGAGCAGCACTAAGTGGGAGCCACGGTGCGACTCTGGTGGTAGTAGGACAAATGTCTTTAGTGTCGTCTTATGGATAACTTGTCTGAATCCTTCTTGAGTACTGCTCAAGTGTTTTGGATACCCACCAGATCGGATTAAAGGTAGGCATAGAAGGCAGAGACGATCTGCTTTAATGTTTACCGGTATGTTCTATCAACGCGTGATTGATACTGAAATGCTTTAAGAACTCAAACAGGGATAGCTGAAGGGAAGACGAAGTTCTTTTCGAGAAAAACCCTGGGGAACTTTTAGAGGGTCAGAATTTTAAGCGGGGCTGTGAAAAGATTGACCTGCTGCCCACTTATATTTCTCGCATTAATGGACTACGAAGCTGAGAGAAAATAGGTGCAAAAAAAAAAAAAAATAAATAAATAAATAAATAAATAAAATAAAAAAGACATCGCGGCTGTTAACTGTCAAAAAACGAAATCAACATTGAATTCTACAGTCTATATTCAGACGGCTAGATGTCATATGTATATCAGGCCATCTAGACAATACAGTAAATGAATGTAAAAACTCTATATTGTTATACTAGATTGTAGTGTAATCATTTATTTCACCTAAATATCGCACAATTTATACTGCAGGTCACTTGAAAATGGCATTGTAAGACCAAATGGGACTGTCGTGTTGAAATAAATATCAGTATATAGTAGCTCCAGTACAGTGGAGCACCATCTTCTTCAAGCATTAACGACAGGTGCAGTTGTTGTAACTGAGCTAACCGACATCATGTGGGTAGGTATCAAAAGAAATTTCAGCATTGGTCGTAAATTAACATTTATTTGTCAATGCAAATAGATTTCAACAATGGAATAGTCATCCTCACTGCAACATGCACAATCTAATTGATACATTTCAGGTGTTATGAGTCAAGTAGCAAGGCATAGCTACAAGATCTGGAAATTGATATCAATTTGCAATAACAAATAAACGTTAATTTACGACCAATGCTGAAATTTCTTTTGATAGTTATGATTTTATGACCTTGTGGCATACCGCTTGTAATATATTTAAACAAACGGGACCCTCCTGGATAAACATATTACACGCTCCTAATGGAGTCCTCATTTCATGTGGAAATGTATTGATAAGTGCTGATAGAAGCTTTAATATTCGCACGAAAAAAAGCATAAACGTGCGGCAGTGTAGCGATAAACAACTTTTTCAGATAAACTGCCATTTGCAATGAGATACATAGCTGTATATAGCATAGGATAAGTACGCTCACCTATTTTTCTAACGTCAGGTATACAATTAAAAAAGAAAGCAATGTATGTCATGAAGCACAGCGGGAAGAGGACCTGATTGAGCAAACTTAGGAAGACGGATTTCAATTGAGAGACTTGCAGTGAAGCTGTTAACAGCAGTCCGGATCGGTGAGGCAGCACTTTAATCCCTCGTAAACGAACAGCTTGTACGAAGAAGCCCCTAACTGAGAGTATTTGCAATTCAAATTAGGACAGTCCCTCTTTTACGAATGCGCTGCCCCTCAGATATGCACAACTTTCCTCATTTCCATGACACTCAAGGAACTGTGTGTCACCCGCAAAGTTGAAATAAATAACCCGTCCTTTCGGCATGAACCAATGTAACTTTGAAAAAAGAAAAAAAAATGCAGTACTAAAGGACTTCATTACAAGCGAGACGACGGTCTTCTTCAAATTTAATGCTGTTGAATAATTGCGAAACCAATTATCGTTTCGTCTGCACCACTGCTTCACCACTGCTTTTAAAAGACATCGGTGTCGCCTCGGAGTACGAAATTATTTAACACACAGTACAATTTCCATAACAGAAATATCTCTCTTCTGACCATTGATAGTAAAAGAATTTCGCGGAATTGCGCTCTGCACATTCTAAAAGGTAAATAAACCCGGTTAGGCTTCACTGTGGGTCAGTTAGATTTAAAATGTACAGGAGAGTAAATAAAATAATTCTTGCAAAACATAATCGTACCGATAAAATACATCAGTCAATTCATTACCCTGCTTTGCGTTTCGTGGCTATTTTGAATGGCGGGGAAATTAATAAAAATATGTGCTTTCTCAGAAAATCAATTAATGTAAAGCCAGTTGCTTAATTAAACATTTTTCTACTTATACATAATCATAAGGTTTTTGCGAGTCTGGATTATGCTACATACAACTCATTACCTTAGGGAAAATAAATTTTTTGTACCATCCCTCCATCTACACATCTCCTCTCATTTTCCATCTCCGCCTCTCTTTCCACCTTATCCCACAACTCACATCAAAATAGTGCATGTGGAAATTCTTTCAGCAATCAGTCGTAAAAATATGATCGCTGAAAGAATTTTCACAAATCAAATACAGTCGTGGAGCACGGATTCCAATATGGAATCAAGCCTGATAAAATACTGCATTATACCGATAAAGGCAGCCGTATGAATTTGCTTGAAGAGATAGTGGTATATATACAAAAACGTAAATCACCACAGCATCTTTCAATGAACACAGCTGGCGAATGCAGCCTTTCTACAAAATTTCACTCGGCTCCATTCGAATTTAGAACATAATAAAAACTACACATTTTGCCACATGCAGTATAAACATAAAATAAATGACAATACTCAACACAGGTACACAATAGGAGAATCATTAATCTGACTTTCTATTAAACGACGTAATATGCACTATGGTAACATTCAAATATTTATAATTTGTTATCAATCCTCATGTCACCCTATATTTACCACCAGAGCATGTACTATGTAATTAAGAAAAATTGTTTAAAAAACTGTAAATAAGCTGTTTACTTAATGTAGAATGTACAATGCATAAGTATAACATCTATTTTATGTAAAATAATTTTACATGTCTCCTTTGTAAAATACTTTACAGTTAAATCAATTTACATATCTCTGATAGAAAACATCGTTGGTTGTGTTACCAGAATCATTGTACTGTAAGTGGCGAAAACGTTTTGGTTTGTGTGTGTGTGCGTGTCTGTTTGTGTGTGGTTAATCAAGCTATGTTGCTCCTCATAAGAGAAATAAGTCATACACAGTGTTGCGAGCGTGAAGGTCGGGGTGAGAGTTTAAAATAGAGAAAGTTTAATTTTTAAAACTCACAACCACCAGCTGCGAACCAAATTCCTAAACATGCAAAAACACTGGAACTGTGATTGCGACTGTTTGACTCGTTTCCTAGGGGATGACATCACACGTTCGCAGCTTTCCTTCTCTGCATATGATCAACAAAACAAATTCATAAGAAAATCAAGTTCATGAGAGAAAGGGGTGTACTAACTACTATTTTTGAAACACGTGAAAGTTCACTTTATGTTGTTTATTTCACAATATTAGATCCCTGTGGCTGATATGTCTGTACGTCGACACATTTATCAAATAAAGTTATAGCTCGTGAGCCCCCAGACAAAATTAATATTTGTCACAAATTGTTTTCACACCATGTAGCTGTCTCAAACACAGTTTATGTTCATGCCTATGCGACGACATGTGTTACATTAACAAATCACAGTCACTTTAATTCAATGCGTTGCACACCTTGTTCCACCGACTAAATATTCACAAACACACAGTAGCACTTGATTCAACTTGGTGCAGTCTACGACGAGCAACCACACGTGGTGAATGCCACACACAAATCTATAACCTCCACCCCGAGGTCCACATGACGACTGATTTAGAGCGACACCGCCCAGCCAGCTCCCCACGTGCTCCGGAGTCGTCACTTCCTGACCCCTCGCAGCCAGGGTTTTTTCCCCTATGTCTTCAACTTCCCCATGTGAGCTGTTCTAACCGATTTGCCAACGTACAGCGCTCAGCCAATACATTTCTAAAACTTTACTTAAAATCAAAATAATCACACTACACATTAAACAAATATTTTCTTGGGTTTTTATATTAATATAAACATTCTTTGTACTATTTATTATAATCGTGCAATTTCTTATATCACAGAATATTTCAAGGTAAATTACACAAGATTAATTGAAAATATAATGAGAAATCGTTAATATATTACTTTTATAAACAAACATTGCCATGCTAGTTGTGTAACTGTCTGGTATTCATTGATAATTTATGACTTTTCATTGTCAATTAAACATATTACGTCAGATGTGACTATATCAGCTAATGTATTGTTTATTTATCAACAGGCTATTTTGTAATGAGGGTCTTAAAGTTTCCTAACTGCATACTGCATCGTATTACTTCAAATGCAAGTAGTATTAGAATATTTTATTTCACGCTGTGCACTGCATTGTGCCTGGCGCTCGCCATTGTCCCTCTCTTCCCTCACCAGAAACGAACTGGAAAATCCTAAGCTGGAACAAGTCACCAACGTCGGCCTGCTCGCTGGCCTCCCGTCAGCTACAAGCACACAGCAAATCTCAACGTGGAGAAATTCTACCTTTGGCCTAACTATAAATGTTGTCACCCAACTGTGTACATACATTGCTACCATAATTAATAAGATTAAATTTGTGTAACATTTAGTGCATTGGCATGGTCAATGTTTGCAGTGAACTTCATACTGTTTAATTATCAAATGCTATTAATTACCAATATTTCTATTGGACGGTAATCTTACAGTGTCCATCGCTTCAACAACTGTAGTAAACAACAGTACAACGCAATGGAGCCGATTTTTCGACGTAAGTGAATAGCAACAAAAATTCCATCGTAAAAGTTTGTTTACAATATTTGTCAGTACTATATGTCATATTTACGCTTAAGTTGTTGTTGTTGTGGCTTTCAGTCCACAGACTGGTTTGATGCAGCTCTCCACGCTACCTTGTCCTGTGCAAGTCTCTTCATCTGAGAATACGTTCAGCAACCTACATCCTTTTGAATCTGCTTACTATATTCGTCCCTCGGTCCCCCTCTACGATTTTTACTCCACACGCTTCCTTCTAATGCTAAGTTAACAATTCCTTGATGTCTCAGAATGTGTCCAACCAATCTATCCCTTCTCTTAGTCAGTATATGCCAGAAACTCCTTTTCTCCCCGATTCGGTTAAGCACCTCCTCATTAGTTAGATGATCTACCCATCTAATTTTCATCATTCGTCTGTAGCACCACATTTCAATGTCTTCTATCATCTTTTTATATGAATTCCTAATCGTCCACGTTTCACTCCCATACAAATGCTTTCAGAAAGGACTTCCTAACATTTAAATTAATATTAGATGTTAACCAGTTTTGATTCTTTAGAAACGCTTTTCTTCCCATAGCCATTCTGCATTTTATATCTTCTTTACTTCGGCCATCCGAAGTTATCTTGCTACCCAAATAACAAAATTCATCAACTACTTTTATTGTCTCGTTACCTAATTTAATTCCTTCAGCATCGCCTGATTTTCTGACATTGCATTCCATTCCATTCGTTTTACTCTTGTTAATGTTCATCTTATATCTTCCTTTCAAGACACTGTCCATCCCATTCAATTGCTCTTCCAGATCTTTTGCGGTCTCTGACAGAATTACTATGTCATCAGCAAACCGCAATGTTTTTATTTCTTCTCCCTGCACTTTAATGCCCTCTACAAATTTCTCCTTCCATTCCTTCACTGCCTGTTCAATGTACAGGTTGAACAATATTGGGGAAAGACTACAACCATGTCTTACTCTCTTCCCAACCTCTGCGTCCCTTTCTTGCTCTTCAACTCTAATAACTGCTGCCTGGTTTTTGTATAGGTTGAATATTTTACCCCTGATACCTTCAGTGGAGTGTATTCCAGTCGACATTGTCAAAAGATTCTCCAAATCGACAAACGCTAAACACATAGGTTTCCCTTTCCTTAGCCTGTCTTCTAAGATAAGTCGCAACGTGAGTATTACCTCTTCTGTTCCTATATTTCTCCTAAATCCAAACTGATCTTCGCCGAGGTTGGATTCCAGAAGTTTTTCCATTTGTATGTAAATAATTCATGTTAGTATTTTGCACCCATGACTTATTAAACTGATAGTTCTGTAATTTTCACATTTGTCTGCACTTGCTTTCTGTGGAATTGGAATACACAATTTCAAGGTAACAGAACACTAAGAACTTAAGGTTTATAATCGAATACAAACAGTGTAGTGATTTTGATAGTATGAAACGAGTGATTTAACAATTCTTAATAGTATCAATCTTGATTAAAGTAGTTAACATAAAATTTTATTTAAAACTTCAATTTTACAAATATGTGACTGTTTTGAACTATTCAACATTGAAATCTGAATCCATCCTTAGTTATTCTCTTAGTGAGATAATAGGCTTAAAAATCTTTTACGTAAATAAAGAGATCACAAATAGTGCGTCACATACGATTTATAGTATGAATTTTACCTTACTGAACAATTAACACAAGAGTGCTACATCTACAACATGACATAATTACGTAAGTAAACTCTTTATCTATGTTTTAAGTGAAAATATACTGTGTGTGTGGTATGTGTCAGTCCCCAAGATATAATATGTTACGTTCTTAAAACATTGTTTCAAAGCATTGCTTAAGATGAAATAAAATATTTTTGATATTAATTCACTGGTATCGAACGAGTCAAAAAGCAGGGTGGTATCTGGTACTAGAATTGAATGTCAAATAGCTCGTTCCGTTATAAGTTACAGGAATACGGTGTACATACACTTCCAAGACGTCATCGCCAACTAACACAATGAGTACTGTAGAGGCATGTGATGATATTAGTGTGACACGATTAATTTATTGATTTCAATTTCTTCATGTATACAGTCATTGATTCATACACACAGAGGTGCAGAAACATTTATTAGATAACTTTCAGTAGTCACAACACAACTTTACTTTGTCAATTTCCTAAATTGTTAATTTGTAATGATAATGTTTTAGATGTCTGTGGAACCATCGTGTGCTGCGCTGACGATGGTTCGCGAATTGGATGGCGTGCAGAAGGTACCGATGGACTGCTTGCAGAATTTCATTCCCTCTGCAACTCCCGACAGAGACACGTATCTGGCAAACCAGGTTATCTGCCCGACCTGACGATGGAGACAAAGGGCTGACGATGCTGGCTGTTCGTGGCCAGAAACTAGATGAAATTCCGCCGTCTGTTCCCCGGCACTCGTTGATGTGACCTGGAAGTTTCAAAGCAACTGCTATTATCTACACACAAGCGGAGCGGTTTCCTACTCTAGTTTGTTTCACAAGTCTGTGCTGTAAGCGACGCGATAATACTGTTCACTATTCAATTAACTCACTAGGATGACAAGTAATTCTAATTACACGAATACCACAATTTGAGGGACTACACTGCTTATTTGCATCGATGGTCCAGTCAGTATAAGGAAACCTGAAAGTGTAATTTTGGTCTCCCCATGATGCATTTTATAACAAAACTTAATTACAAATTTTGTCAAATCAGATATTTTGTAACAAAACATAATTACAAATTTTGTCAAATAAGATATTTTCTGTGGTAGCATTTCGTACTCATTAAGAAAAGTTTCTCTGTAGCAGCAAATATTTATATAGACTTATTATTAGGATTCTCTTTAGAAGAGATAGAATTGGTACGGTTTCTAAATAAATATATGAGGCATACAGGGGGTAGACAAAAATATGAACACCTACTAGCCGCTAAACCCGGCATTGCCTGAGTATATATGCATTTTAAATCATTAGGTTAGAAACGAAAAACCGTTAAAACATGCAACAGAACTACAAAAGAAACTGCATACACTACGTTTGTCCGTCCATTTTTGGAGTATTGCTGCCCAGTGTGGGATCCTTATCAAGTGGGTTTGACGGAGGACATCGAAAGAGTCCAAAGAAGGACAGCTCGTTTCTTATTGTCACGATACAGGGGAGACAGCGTTACGGAAATGATACAGAATCTGGAATGAGAATCATTACAACAGCGGCGCTTATCGCTACGGCGTGGGCTACGTACGAAACTACAATCGCCAACTTTCTCCTCCGAATGCGAAAATATATTGTTGACTCCCACTTAAATAGGTAGAAAGGATCATCTGAATAAAATACGAGTAATCAGAGCCCGAACGCGCGCCATTCGAGAATGGAATAGGAAATAAATAGTATAATGGTGGTTCGATGAACCCTCTGCCAGGCACTTAAACGTGAATTGCAGAGTATCCCATGTAGATGTAGATGAACGAGAATAAAAACTCGATAAAGATTTCAAGTTAATGTATCCATGAAATCAGAAATTATGAAACAGTAAAACAAAGAAATACGTATACGAGTAATGTACAATATTTTAAGTGCGATAATCATATTATGTTAAAAATGTTTATGTTACAATTCCTAAAAGAAATATTTGCTGTTTCTTATGTTTCGTGTGTGGTGACAATGGCGCAACCTACGAGAACAGCATATTCTCTGCTGAAACCAAAGATAATATAGCTGACCACAAGTCATCGCGGGTCGACAGCCACACGGCCAGAGAAGATCCTGTTGGAGGACCTCCGTTGCCAACTCCTACAATAAAATAAATAAGAAAAGAGAAGACTTACATCGTAATAAATTCTGGTAGGAATTGTATGTTACAAACAGTTTCAGTCTTTATGTCGAGTGCTTTCGAGAAAGATCTGTATGATTTGAGTTTATGACGAACGTTAATAAAGGGTAAAATTTTACTTCAAGTGTTGATGTGTGAAAACCAGTTATTTCACCTATTAAGGATATCTAACATTTATATATTGCACTGAACTTTATTTTAGAATGTATTACAGAATTTCTACGATTGTATTTTTGGGACTTAGCAATCATTAATTGGAAGATAGTGAGATCAAGGTTTGTTATGAATCGATATATTTTACAACTTTCTCAATGAACAATATCTGTGGTTTACAAAACATTTGACTGAACTTCAACAAGATTCTTATTTTTTATTTTATTTTATTTTTTTTATTCTACTATAGTATATACCAACTTTGTACTTTAAATTTCTTTTGAACAGTGTTGTTTTCTCTTATCTTGCACAAGACATTAGCAGGCAACATTTAAGATTTTTTTTAATTGAAACCTGAAACTTGAATTATAATTCGAATTTACTGGAATGGCTATGTTCGAAGTCCAACATGATCAAGCTGAATAACTTTAATTTTGAATAGACGCAGCAGACGTCATGCCACGTAAGGAAGGTAGTTCCGAGCCGGAGCGATCGCTAGCTCAGTGGCTGGCCGCTATGACGCAGTGGGCAGTGCCCCAACGGCCGGCCAATCGGCTAGCGATCGCGCCGGCTTGGAACTACCTTGCTTATGCGCATGTTGTGTGCGCTGAGGCCTGTCTTTCTCGCCGGCCAGGGACTGCAGTCTCAGAATCGGCTGTTCTAATACAACGTGGCGACCGATAAACAGAAAATGTATCCGCAACCTGGCATGCAGGTGCAAGATAATACAGAAAATAGCTGAGTCGTACCTAGCAGCTACGGACCCCTTGAATGTCTTCAGTGTGTCTTCTTTATAAGTTGAGGTTCTTCTTTTTCTCTATTATCTTGCACCTGCATGCCAGGTTGCGCATACATGTTCTGTTTATCGGTCGCCATGTTGTATTAGAACAGCCGATTCTATTCAAATTAAAGTTATTCAGCTTGATCATGTTGGACTTTGACCATAGCCAGTCCAGTAAATTCGAATTATAATTCAAGTTTCAGGTTTCAATTAAATAAAAAATCTTAATGTTGCCTGCTAATTTCTTGTGCAATATAAGAGAAAACAACACTTTTCAAAGTTGGTATATACTATCGTAGAATTAAAAAAATAAAATAAAAAATAAAAATCTTGTTGAAGTTCAGTCAAATGTTTTGTAAACCACAGATATTGTTCATTGAGAAAGTTGTAAAATATATATAGATTCATAAAAAAAACTTGATCTCACTATCTTCCAATTAATGGTTGTTAAGTCCCTAAAAAAACTTATACAATCGCAGAAATTCTGTAATAAATTCCAAAATAAAGTTTCAGCGCAATATATAAATGTTAGATATTCTTAATAGGTGAAATAACTGGTTTTCAGACATCAACACTTGAAGTAAAATTTTATCCTTTATTGGCGTTAGTCATAAACTCAAATCATAAAGATCTTTCGAGATGCAGGGGGAGTACGGGCAAGCCGCCACTGGCCCTCAGCTATGCAGGGAGAGTGGACCTGGGGTGCACTGTTCCGAGAATAAAGTGCCCCAATCACCTCTAGAGCGAGGGGTAAGGAGGTGAGAGGCAAACAGATCTGTGACGTCACTGCGACTAAGAAATGTTCAAATGTTTGTATAGTCTATGGGACTTAACTACGGGGTCATCAGTCCATAAACTTACAAACTACTTATGAACTACTTACGAACTAGGACGGCACAAATATCCATGCCCGAGGGGGGATTCGAACCCCCGACCGTAGTGGCTATGCAGACCGTGACTGGAGCGCCTCAGTCCCCTCGGCCACCGCGGCCGGCTCACTGCGACTGCAACGTGGCCAGCGAGAAAGACCGGCGTAGACATCATGCCACGTATGCAAGTTAGTTACGAGCCGGCGCGATCGCTAGCCGATTGGCCGGTCGCTGGGGCACAGCCCACTGCCTAATAGCGGCCAGCCACTGAGCTATCGATCCCTGCGGCTCGGAACTACCTAGCTTACGTGGCATGACCTCTGTGCTGGGGCCTGTATTTCCCGTTGGCCGCGGACTGCAGCGAGGCCAACAAGAGGGATATGCTGCGGCGTGCATGTCATACGATGTAAGCAAGGCAGTCCTGAGCCGGCGCGATCGCCAGGTGAGTGGCTGCCCGCTATGAGGCAGTGGGTTGTAGCCCAGTGGCCGGCCAATCAGCTAGTGATCGCGCCGGCTCAGGACGGCCTTGCATACGTCGCATGACGTCCGCGCTGCGGCCCCCTCTAAACCACTGTCCTACGCTCCCCTTGTAGTTCCGTAAGATGCTAGCAGGTCTCAGTCGGTTCCCTGGCTTAGTACCGGTAGACCACACTAGAGGCACTACTGAGGGTGCCTCTCGCACGTCAGAGGGGAGGTTGAGGGGAGAGCTCGTGCCGGCTGCCCCGAGGCCACGGCTGTGTCCGGCTTGCTGGCGTTTGAGGGGAGGTGGTGGTGGGGACAGCCGCTACCTGCCGCCTGCTCTGGCCAGTTTAAAGAGCTGCTTCTGACCGCAACGTCATCATGGGACATCTTACGGAACTGCTTCAGCACCCCCCCGCCCCGCACACCTGAACGTAGGACCGGGCCCTTACGGAGGTTTCCCGTCTGTATATATTTGTCTATGACTGCAGTCTTAGGAGCTCAGGGTGCCTGGGGGGGGTACAGACCAGCTGCCACACGGCACATGCTAGCGGGCCCTAAGCTATGCTGCGGCGAGAGGCAAGTGAAACCATTTGATCACGTCATTGTAATTTGAGTTAGGATGTCGATGGGATCACGTCACACCCCGACTGTATGACATAATACTGCAAAAGTATATCACAAATTATCAACATTCGGCATAGTTGCTTATGGGGAGCTATCTGCAAATGTTATATAGACTTCAGATAGACGAACGCCTATATCGCATATTTTACTTCATACTTTACTATGTGACTAGTTTCGACAACAAGTTGTCATTTTCAAACGTAAAATTAAAATTATAAATCTGTAGAAAAACTTTCAAAGGCACATGCATCTGGTGTACACAGTACATAAAATACTCCACCTGTGTGCTGGTTACTGGGGTACCACTAACATGCTTGGAACATAAACATACGGATAACATATAACGTAGGATAGTACATTCCATCAATTGAAAATTGACAAAGACTGCAGAGTACATGGTGCCATATAGTTGAGGTTGCCTGGAAAACACATATCTTATATATAGTTAGCTGTTACAAAGTCTAAGTAATACATATGGTCTGTTGAAGGCAGTTAACTGTTATTGTTGTTTAGAGGGTCATCAGTCGGCAGTTAACTACTTGTAGTAATAGCAGACATACAATGTGAACAAATCGGCCTTTCATTTGGCGGATGGAATGTTAGCCAGCACACATACAAATTACAACTGAGTACTACGAGAGCATGAGCACAACTCTCATATCTTACATTGGTCATGTTTACAAATTAAATCGTCACAGCGCCACCAGTCGGCGCTCTTGTCAACCACAAGAATTATTTGTTTCACAGATATCAAAACATGACTTTTACAGAACTTGTACAGAAGTATGAAGTAAAATATACGATCTAGGCGTTCTTCTATGTGAAGTCTATTTATATATATCACAAATATTCTGGTGGGACCCCGCCCCTGTGGCCATTAACAATGTGCCGCCCCTGGGATAAGCCACAGTTATAACCTAACCACAGCACTTCTTCCAATTTAAAATTTATAATTATTTTCAATAACTGTATTCTGCAGAGGGATTATTGTGTAATAATTTTGTTGACATGCTAATATTAGTTCTAAGCACAGTTTCTCAGTTAGTTATTTTTCTCATTCAGTAACAGTGATTATAGAGTGCGAAAGACGAGCATGACCAGTCGTAAATATGCTCATCATTCACTTAGTATGTCAGTCACTCAGCACAGTGATCTAATAATCAAACTTGAGTAACATAGCAATTCCAACAATTCAAACCGAAAACGTGATGCCTTGATAGCATCTGACTAAAATGTTTTCAGTAGCCAATGACATGTAACTGTTCAGCTATGTGTTTCATATATAAGGAGCCCTCTATGTTTACATGAATTTTGAGGAGTTATGGATCGTAAGATCGTTAGAAAAAGAGATAAAGCTTGGGATGTAGCTAGAAAGTAAATCGGTGGAATCCATTCATAGGAAGTATTTAACTGAGGTGAAATTTTTTACTTCGTGGCCAGGAGCGGATTCAGACCATCATTCCTCTGAGACTATGACCTCACTTGGCAACAGTTGTATATAAAATATGTGTATATCTGTAACTGGTGGATTTAATAACGGAAACATTATTTACATATCATCTGACGAAGATGATATCTGTAATGACTAAAAAGATCATAAGCACTGTATTTCATTTTCAATGTGCGGAATACGCTTTAATGATGTGAGTTGATGTCATTTACGTAGATGTCGTCCTCATCACAGTGGATTCAGTTGAACTGTCTCTAGAGTTACATGTTTCCATCATCAGCTTAATTATGAAAGCTGAATGACATTTGCTGAGTATATGTTTCAGAAATGAGGCGTTCTGTTTCACAAATGCTGTTACGTTTAATTAAAGATGAGATTTGCTACTGGTTTCTCTCTCTGCAGCTGTAAATATCACTTATTGAAAATATGATGCAGTAACCGTATTTGCTGTTACCAGCAATTACGTGTGTCTCCCGCGAGATAATTGTGAATACCGTATAGTGTTTCTCACAATGCGTTTGCGAAGTTAAATGGTAAATCTATTTTCCAGGTACTGTTGTCACACATTTCATACTTCAGAAGGTGTATGTTCGTTATCTTTGTAATTTTACACAATAGTTATGAGAAATATTAACAAGAAATAGATGTTTCCAGCCTTGGCACAATTCTGATTACTGCACGATATTACCTATTTATACATTTATGAACTGAGTTGTTTAGCTACCTTACAAGTGCTGTTTTAAATATTTTGCCATTAGAGATAGTTGGTCGACTGTATTCTGTTGCTGTGGACGACAAGTACGTCGCATGCGGTGAAAATCTAATTGTAAATTCCGAATGGTTTTTGTCACAATGAATTTGCGAAGTTAAATGGTAAATCTACTTTCCAGGTACTGTTGTCTCTCATTTCTTATTGCAGAAGATGTGTGTTCGTTATCCATACATCCTACATGTCTTAAGATCATTGTGGGTAGTAAACGAGACAAAGGTTAATGACATGCCAGTAGTTAACTTTTTTTCCCATGCTGTAGCTTGAGTACTCATAATCATCAGCGACTTTCAAACCGCCATCGTCCGTCGAGCGTACCAGGACCTGTACTGTCCAACCGTGGATCCAGGTCCGAATCTCCAGCATGGCAAATTTTTATTAAATTCGTTTCGATGTATTTGATAATATTCTCACATTTGTGATACCTTTTCTAGCCTTATTTTGAAGCATAGTATAGGCAAGTGTGGTTAATATCCTGCATTCAGCTGTTTTATTTGTGATACACAGTGAAAAAACAATAAAATAATAAATATATAAAATCAAAAACTTCTAAGGTATATTATTACGTAACTCCAAATACTGGCCATCTATTCTTGTCTTAAAACAACCGAAACACAAATACTTCTCACACCATGCACAACACTCGATCGACACATTGCCATATTCACATGTCGTCCGTTCGTGATTTATATTTCTGAAGACAGGTCTACCAGATATTAGTTTAGATGCGCACCAAGAGTATAAAAGCATATCTGCTTTATCGTGAATTTCTCTGCTCTAGTTGTAATGTGGCATGATTTTGAAGTCTCGCAATAAAATACTTGATCTGTCGAAAGACGGTTGACAAAGAAAGAAGCATTTCCGTGGCATCACTTTAACAGTGCAGGTCGGTTGAGCATCACCATCGACAAAAATCCTGTTGTAGCACGTCACGGTGATTTGTTAACCTCAGGAATTTAGTATCAAGGAAAATTTATCTCAACATAAGGTTTGAGAATAGGATCAAACATAATTGCTGTTATTCGGATGTCAGCATTCCAGTTTTTGGGCACATGACTTTCTGCGTAACACAATTAAAGAAGCTGGTAACAGGTAATGCACTTAATTCAATAATAATCACATTTCTCGACAATCTATTTCAGCCGGCCGCGGTGGCCGAGGGGATTGAGGCGCTCCAGTTACGGTCTGCACGGCCACTACGGTCGGGGGTTCGAATCCCCCCTCGGGCATGGATATTTAGTTACACACGACAGCTATGTTGAATGGGACGAAGGATTAAAATTACTAATGTCTCAATTTTCATGTGTTCTGAATTAGCTTCAATGTGTATATTAAAAAAGCATTTAATAAATAGAATTTTGTACACTCAGACGTTACAGCTATTTTACCTGCGTGGTGGTGTAAATTTGTAATATAACTTGTTATTGCACCGTTACCTTCGCAGCTGTATAAAGCCTGTATCTCGAATCTGAAGAAAGAATACGTTCTTCCTATGCCTGCACGCGGCAGTCATACAGTTTTGATTACTGAGTGACACTTCTGCGCATGCTTTTGCGAACGGAAGTCTTAAAGCCATTACACAAGTGCGCGTGAATATATGTAAGTTTTAGTTTGATATTTGAAGGTGATACTATCGGGATATGGCAGTGTTAGGTGTTGTAGAATGTAATGAGCTTAGCAACGACAATTACTAGCTGACACTCCTAGATGAGTTCTCACCAGTACAGAAAGATTCACTTGTTGTTGGGCTTCACGGGAGGTTTTATTCCGCCTGTACCTATGTTTATTGAGACAATTTTGCTTAGTACGGAGCTGTGAGGAAAAAACCATCACCACAACGTAAGAACTGAAATAATATTTGTTTTATGTAATGTATATTCAGTCTTGAATGGAACTGATCAGGTTATATGTGTTGTAGACTGTGACTTCATTAAAACTCCGACTGCAATTCTACGAAAAGTAATTTTCATGGCATTTAGTTATAAATATATTTTGATAGTACTGAAACATACAAGTCATTGCCGGAATTATTAACAGGATACAAAAATTTAAGAGATAATTTGCTGAAGAAGGTTTAAATTTGGTCTACACGTTGAAGAAGAATATCATGTACTACAGTTACGTGGTTTTTTTTTAATTTTTTTTTTAATAACCTTAACAGTGATGGCTCACTTTCAATTTTACAGGTGGTTCACCATTTCGGCAAAGAGAACCTCCACATCACGCCCAAGGCTCATGGGCATTATAGCATTTCTTGGGTATAGGAATACAGTTGGAAATCTCCTCCAATATGATCACTGACAAATTACAATCTCACCACATCCTACGTTGCCGTCATCCAGAAGGGCGTAACCAAATCTTCAAAAAGCATTTTAGAAGCATCCTTTCAGGGAGCGAATGAATCAAGTATATCGCGTTGATATCAGTGTATCTACAAGAGTATTTTGAAGAATTTTGAGGTCTTGTTAAATTCGAACGAATAAATTCCTGCTTAAAAACTTCGTCTCATTACTTCTAGGCCAGAAGCTGTATTTCACCACAAACATTTTGCCATACAACACAAATAGGTGAAGTTAGAAGTTCGACTATATTTTTGAAAAATTCTGCTCCTTATAATTTGTCATTTTAAATTAATCTATACTCACGTTCTTTGTAACATCATTTTCATCTCATCAACGTGCGTTATTGGTTGGGGTAACATTTTATTAAGTATAGATAGCTAAGTAATTGAAGAGACGACGCAATGACATGAGACAAAATTAAAAGGAGCAAGTTTTCCTCAGAATTGATCACATACTCTAGTTCCAGTAGACAGGATCCCCACAAAATACATGCCTGCATTACTACTCAAACCGTATTCAGACTATGGTAATATCATCCTCTGATCTATTCAAGTTTTTGTCGAAGAGAGATCACTGTCCTGTAGTCGCATTCAGAAGTGTGCTTCCTAAAGTCGCCAAAAGGGATTTCTTTGGTGATCAACGACAATAACTGTCCAAATCTCTTCTCCAAATTGGTGCAATGCTGAATCTCTAAAACGACCTCTCTAACTGTCGTCTATTACAGTATTAAAGGAATGTGTAAAATAAATTACCATTTTACGGAAAATATAGCGAACATGGTAATGTGTATAGTGCAGTTTCCGTTCTTACACATTCATATCAGAGTGTTTAATTTTGGCAGGTACTTCAAGGTATGAGATCAGAATTTACGATTCAAATCTGCGTAAAATATATAAAGCGATTTCTCTCTCTCTCTCTCTCTCTCTCTCTCTCTCTCCCTCTCTCTCTCTCTCTTTGTGTGTGTGTGTGTGTGTGTGTGTGTGTGTGTGTATTTTTCCTTTTCCCCCTTTCTCTCGATGTCGAATGCAATTAGTTAAAAATAAAACCTCATGTAACGAAGTATATTTAAATAGTCGGTTTTAACAATCAAAAATTAATAAAAATGAGTTGACCGTTGACATTTTTGTACACCGTATAATTTTAGGAATATGCTGTGAAAATATTTAATTTTATGAGTAAACTATTCTTACAGTTAATTAAATTCTGTTTAAGTGTTCTGGAGGTTTCTCTCTGCTCCACAACCATTTACGGCAATCTATATCATTTATATTAGGTTGTAGACAAACTAAGTTATGACGTTTACTTAGGAACGTGTAGCGTTCTAGTACATAAAATTTTCCGTAAAGTAATCTACTCATTTGCGTTTTTATGAGATTATGTTTTGATGCTCAGTACTACGATTGATGAACATTTATCTGTTTCATAGAAGGGATTATTAATTTGATACTACCTTGAGTACAAGGTACTATATTACAACGTATTCAGTGCTGTTTAATGATATTTAGCCGGCCGCGGTGGCCGAGGTGACTGAGGCGCTCCAGTCACGGTCAGCACGGCCACTACGGTCGGTGGTTCGAATCCCCCCTTGGGCATGGATATTTGTGCCGTCCTAGTTTGTAAGTAGTTCATAAGTAGTTTGTAAGTTTAGGGACTGATGACCCCGTAGTTAAGCCCCATAAGCTTAACAAACATTTGAACATTTTTTGAATGATATTTATATTGTGTAAGCAGGCCACAATACATGGATCGAACCTATTGCAATTTACGCTTCACATACACGTATTTATATGTGACTAAGAAAGTAATAACATAACAGGGAATATGTTACGTGTCTCAAAGCAACTAAAAAGGCAGTATTATGGTCACACGCACGGCGTTGCAATTGGAAGCCCGTTAGCTCCATTTGTTCAAACCTTCCCATGGAGAATTTCGAGAATTTTGCCTTACACATGGAGCGATTGATAACTAGGTGTTTCTTCCGATGTGTCAACTATACGTTCATCATTTGGCACCATGGACGCGAGAACAGTGCCCAGCTCTTGAAACATCTAAAAAGCATTAACAATAACATCCACTTCACCATGGAAGTAGAAGACAAAGCATTATCCTACCTCAACATCCGTCACAAACGAAATTAAAGCCTTGGACACAGCGTATATAGGAAAGCGTATGATTCCAATCTGTACCTGCACGATATGAACCACCAACAGCCGATACAAAAGGGTACTCTTTTAGGAACCTGGATCACGAGCTAAACCACCTTCACAAAGTGTTAAGGTATAGAGGCTGTACGATATCATTGTATGTAGAGTAATATCTTTGCTATGCGAAGTTAGGATTTCTAATATCACTGGTGTGCGGCACCAGTAGTTCAATGGTAGAGCGTCGGAAATCGAGTTAAGTTGTTTAGGTGGACGGTCGTGATGTTATATGAGCTGAAGCAATGAGGCTCTAAATTTTAATAATTAGTGGCACGCAGTTTGGTGTTCATTTATTTTAGTGAAATTTGTTTCATATGCATGTGAAGTTTTCTGAAAATAAAAGTGTGATCATGACAAAGCAGACCATTTCTCTGTTGAAAATTCTTAGACATTGTTTGACGTAAGATATTACATGGTGCAGGTAATGATAGGGAGTAATAATGAATCTAGGTGTTGCTTCTAATAACTGCTCTACGAGTAGGGTAGTGGGAGCTTGCAAGGCCACAATGGTCACGAAATAAGTACTGTAATGTGTTGTCAGGTAAGAGTCACAATTAGTGCACCAAAAAGGATGAGGAAAAGATACTTGCTTTGCAGCAGTTCTTTGGTTCCGTGACAGGCAAAATAAGCCGCCTGATGAAAAGACAAAAGATCCAATACGTCTTCAGCCCAGTCGAAAATACGGCAATTGCTGAGACCAGTTAAAGGCGCAGCAGGTCTAATAACACCTGTGACCCAATCTTACGTCGCAGTAGGAAATTTGAAACAACGCAGGAAGGAACATGAGAGGTTCTCCTCGTTTACGATACCCAAAGGAATCTCCTTTAGCTGTGCTGGCTTTAGAAGCGAACACTTCAGAAAATTTGATGAACCACCCCCCCTCCCCCGCAATATCCTCAAAAGGTACATCGGCCTTTAGCTCAGAGCAATTGAAGCATTTAATGTCGAGTCAACGCGTGCCCAATATGGCAACGTCGCTGTCAGTAGTGACGTCATATCCAGCTCCTAGCGCTTACAATGGTGTACTAACAGTCACTTCCTCTCCGGGGGACGCCACCTTGACGAAGCACTGTCCGTGCAGGTGGAGAGGCTTGCGTATCGGCGTGAAGCAGAGGGCTATACCGAAGGTAGAGAGCCTACTGCCGGAAAGGCCTCACCTGATGGATCAGACCAAGTGTGTGTCCCACAACGTCCCGTCTTTCTTATCCTCTCCCCGTCCTTTCCCAATTCCTTTCCCAACCCAATGGGTGATGCGATCCGTGCCGAGGGGTGCGTAACACATGGGTGGAAGTGTCTTCAACGGAGCCTCAGGGATACCAGGCGACCTCCCTGAGTAAGTAGCCTTGCACCGCGCGGGGTTATCGTGGTGTGGACCATATAAATCCCCAAATCTCGTGGGACTAAGATGAACACGGAGAAAAAAATTATTTTAAAAGAATCCAAGGGGCAATCTGAGACCTCAGATACTCAGACATCGGGATCAGGATCGATGGAGTGCACTCCTACTTCTCAGTCAAGGTCTAGACCTGAGCAAGAAGTGGGAACTGTAACAGATTAGGACCAGATTAGGATTAAGGCCTTGTCTGGGTCTCAGAGGAGGAAACTTATCAAGGAACAGAAGCAAAGGGAAGGAAAAGAATGGCTTCCTAAACATAAGTGGAGGGAATCAAAAGGGCTTGAGCCCAAGACCCCCAAAAAGAAACTGCCTCAGGTCGAAGGGGATACACAGACCCCCTCGACGTCAAAGACAGGTGGAAAGAGGGTTAGGGAGGAATCTAAGACTCCCTCCTCTCTGGACAGGCGTGATCCTAAAAGGCTGAGGCAGGGAATAGGGAAACAGACCTATAGTACTTCAGTCCCGGTCTTTAGAATGGCGGTTGTCCATGAAGGATACCCACTGGTAAGCATCACCTCGCAGCAGGTGGAGCTCGTGCAGATGGCCCTCTTTGAAGAGATTGGGTGGGGGGACGCTGTTCCAGGACCCAAATTCAGGAGGGTCTATCTAGATCGCGGTGCCCTCATTTTTGTCTGCGAGGGGGAGCACTCAGTAGAATGGCTTAAGTACAAGGTGCCCATGATATCCCCGTGGGAGGATGCAAAGCTGCTGGTCAAGACAGCAGCCGAAGTCCTGAAGACCGCAAAGGAATCAATATAGGTACCAAAGATCCTTAAGGATGTTTCTCCAAAGACTCTGTTCGAGAAAATAAGGGTCCAGAACCCAAAAGTCTCGACAGAGGATTGTAGGGTAATTAACCAAAAGGTCGTTCCGGAAGGACGAACCCTGGTGGTGGAGGTCGGAGAGAAGTCCCTGAAGGCATTGTGAGAGCAAGGCCTGAAACTGTTTTTAGGGTTCTTGCAGGTCGCCGTCAGGGTAATCAAAGACCTTAAAGGCAATAATGGCAGCAAGATGGGGACTGGAAGTGCTGCAGATAAACCTGCAGCACAGTAAAGAGGCCACTGCTGCCCTGAGCCGTCGCCTGGGGAAACAGGAGGTGGACGTGGAGAGCAAGGCCTGAAACTGTTTTTAGGGTTCTTGCAGGTCGCCGTCAGGGTAATCAAAGACCTTAAAGGCAATAATGGCAGCAAGATGGGGACTGGAGGTGCTGCAGATAAACCTGCAGCACAGTAAAAAGGCCACTGCTGCCCTGAGCCGTCGCCAGGGGAGACAGGAGGTGGACGTGGACCTGATACAAGAACCCTATTTATACAAAGGGGGTGTATCAGGCCTCGGTGGTACTGGAGGTAAGCTGAGTTATGCCAGAAATCTAAAAAACTCCAGAACATGCATTTATATTAGAAATGGAATACCTTTCATACCAATGATGTAGTTTTGTTCCAGGGACCTGGTGACCATCACGATGCAGCAACTTGAGGAAGGTATCACGAGGGAAATTGCATTGGCCTCAGCATACCTTCCTTACGAAGACAGCTCTCCTCCTTCTTTGGAAGTGAGGAAACTGACGGAAGCCTGCCATCGGCAAGGTGACGAACTGTTGGTGGGATGTGACGCCGATGCCCACAATCTATCGTGGGGCAGCAAGGACACCAACAGTAGAGGTGAGCACCTTCTTGAATTTCTCCTATCTAACAACTTGGAGATCCTGAATAGGGTTGATGAACCCACATTCAGGAATAGTAGAAGGGAAGAAGTAATTGACATAACTTTTGGTTCCATGATGATGGGAAGCTATGTCAAACAGTGGCATGTGGTCCTGGAGCCATCCTCATCAGATCACATGTATATTAAATTCAAGGTTGAAATGGGAACCAGACAGACCATGGCCTATAGGAACCCCAGGAAAACGGACTGGGAGACACATAGGAAAGACCTTGGATTCAGTCTATCTGAAATTAAAACTTCGATAAGGAATCCAGCAGAGTTTGAGGAAGTAGCAGAGGCTGTAACCTCTGCTATAGTGACCTCATACCAGGACAACTGCACAATCACCAAGAAGTGCACAAATAGGAATGTGCCTTGGTGGAATAATAACCTGGAAATGCAAAGGAAACAGGTACGAAGACAGTTTAACATTGCGAGGCGCCAAGGACAATGGGCAAAGTATCGTGAGGCCCTTGTCAATTACAACATGGCCATCAGACGGGCAAAGGAGGCATCCTGGAAGGTATTCTGTGAGGAAGTGGAGGGCACGGCTGCTCAAGCAAGACTTCATAAAATCCTCACTAGGGTACCAACTAATCCAGGAGGAACATTGAGGAAGGAGGATGGGGAGTATACAAAGACAGGACAGGAAACGCTGGAACTGCTCCTCAAGACTCACTTTCCTTAATATACTCTGGGGGATAACTCAGACCAGAATGCTTTTCCTGAGAGACAAAGGTTCTCAGGTATTCACAAAGTGTGTCGATCTCAGTAAGGTCCGATGGGTGGTGGGAACATTTCAACCGTTCAAGTCACCTGGCCCCGATGGAATCTTCCCAGCTCTCTTGCAACAAGCGTGAGAATATCTTATTAGATTCCTATGCAGGTTATTCAGGGTTAGCCTAGCATCAGGAATCATTCCCAATGCCTGGGGGGCAGTGAAGGTTGTCTTCATTCCTAAACCAGGGAGAATTGATCATACCAAGGCCAAGGATATGAGACCAATCAGCCTGTCCTCCTTCATTCTTAAGACATGGAAAAGCTGGTTAATGTGCATGTTGGAAAAAGGAGGTTAAGTAGGGCTCCTTTACATTCAAACAAACATGCATATCAGCCAGGTAAATCATGTGAGACAGCTCTCCAACAAATCGTTGGGAAGATGGAGAAAGCACTACACTTTCAGGAAATATTCCTCTGTATCTTCCTGGACATCGAGAGGGCTTTTAGCAACACGACCTTCTATTCCATGGTTAGGGCAGCAGAGGTGCATGACCTAGGGACCACTATATGTAGGTGGACTAGGGCCATGCTCAGTGGAAGAAAGGTAGAAGCTACCATGATGAATGAAAAAATGGTAATCATACCACTAGAGGTTTCCCGCAAGGAGGAGTTCTATCCCCTTTATTGTGGAATCTAGTGGTGAATGATCTCATTGGAGAATTAAACTCTAGGCAGTACTTTTGCCAAGGATACGCAGATGATCTTGTCATAGTAATACTTGGCAAATTTGCTGACACAGTAAAGAATATGGCACAAGGTGCTTTGGACATTGTGCAAGACTGGTGCAGAAAACAGAATCTGGTGGTTAGTCCTAAGAAGACTGTTGTTGTACCATTCACAAAGAAGCACATACAACATTCAAGTTGGAATCTAAAGCTTTTCAATGAAGCTCTACCTGTGAAGGGGACAGTGAAATATCTAGGGGTTACCCTAGATGAGAAACTGACATGGACCCCTCACATCAGGAATATTTGCTCCAAGGCAAAAGGTACTCTTGTACCAGGAGAGCTTGTGGCAAAAATTGGGGCCTGAGCCCCAAGGGTATGCACTGGATATAACCCACAGTGATTAGACCTAGGATCATCTATGGGGCGGTCGTGTGGTGGAAGAAGGTAGAACAGCAGGTTTCTTCTAAGGAGCTAGGCAGCCAGGCAGCCATGAGATCACTGGCAGCTCCTGCAACAAGGTCTAAAATTGTTGCAGAATGTCACAGGGTTCTGGTGGAGCTAGGGGAAAGCAATAGAGTAAACCTATTGTGGGTCCCTGGCCACTCGGGAATCAGTGGCAACGAACATGCCGACAGATTAGCCAGGATGGGGGCAGAGACTCCATTTATTGGACTGACAATCACCAAGGCAATGATCAAATTGGAGCTACGTAGCTGGCTCCGAAGATAGCACGCAGAATATTGGACCAAAGTCCATCAACAAAATCATGGCAAGGTAATGATGCCAAAGCCAGGTTTAAAAGAAGCTCTGCAATCCTGGGTCTGAACAGGAGAGAGATTAGACTCATGGTTGGATTGCTGACAGGCCATGGGAATTTCAAAAAACACCTATGTACAATGGGAATAACTGAAGAGGACCCTAAATGTAGGATCTGTGATGACGGTGATGAAACTGCATCACATCTAATCTTCGAATGCATTACATTGGAGAGTAAAAGGCACAGAATATTTGGGACAACCATATCTGAAGAAATTGTGTCTAATAAAGAACTGGTGAAGGGACTCCTTGCACTGTTCAAGGGCATTGGTTGGCTTTACTAGATATACAGGGACCGATATTGTACAATAAACTTAGTTTCGGTGCGGGCAGTGGCGGGTTGGACCAAGACTCTTTTGGCTTCCCTGGAAAAATCAAATCAAAGCAAACAGTCACTTATTTGTGATTGCTCTCTATACTTTAAATCTCCAATCTATGTGTTTTACCATCTCTCGATTGTGCACCTCATGTGCGTGATCGCACTCTGCCATTTCATCTTGCAACTTAAATGTTTTATTCCCATGAAGTTTGGCTATTTGTTTTTCTGTATTTTCTCCATTTTATCTTATTCTTTCATTGTTACTCTACAGACTTTGTAAATACCATGTGTTTTAACACTTGCCTGGAGAACAGCCTGCATGCTGCTAATAGTCCACTTAACAGCAGAGGGCACTGAAGTAATCTACACAAATAGACCATCAGGCAGTAGTAGCATTTCTGAATGGTCAAAAAGTGCTTGGCCAAATGCTCGTAGAGTTTTGAAAGCCCTAGAACTTTTATTCAGTGCTAACAGAATGTGACTCTGCATTCTTACAAATACAGTCCCAGCTTAAAGAGAGAGAGAAAATGAAAACAGAAGAAAGGCAGTAATGATGTACACACGTTTAACTTGTCGGAAAGGGGTCTGAAAAGGGAATGATACGGATATTTCCTTTTCTGTCTCTCTATTCGAGAATGGAATGATACAGTAATATCATAAAATTGCTTCGAGAAACCTTCTGCCATTTGTTTCAAATGTGATTTGCAGAGTTACTATGTAGATTTAGGAACCTAGATATTTTCTGTATATTTGCTTAGGGAGAAGGAAAAGGTCATCTACCATTATTATGACAATTTATAAATGCAAATAAATATAATAGAATTCAAGTGACTTATCATGAAATTTGAATTATGAAGATCAAAGTAAATTCTGAGGGTTACTGATGGTAAGGCATCGACTAAAACAGAGGTGATACCGGGCGTTCCACAGGGTAGTGTTATTGGTCCTCTGCTATTCCTTATTTACATAAGCGATTTAGGGGAAAATCTAAGTAGCTCTCTTAGGTTGTTTGCAGATGACGCCGTCATTTACCGTCTAGTAAAATCATCTGAAGATCAAAACCAACTGCAGAACGATCTGAATAAGATATCAGTATGGTGTAAAAATTGGCAATTGACTCTAAATAATGAGAAGTGTGAAGTCGTCCACATGAGTACGAAAAGAAATCCGTTAAACTTTGTTTACAACATAAATCAATCAAATGTGAAGGACGTAAACTCCACAAAATACCTATGAATCACTATTACTTCAGACTTAAACTGGAAAGAACACGTAGATAATATCGTGGGAAAGGCGAACCAGAGACTGCGTTTTATTGGCAGAACCCTTAAAAGATGCAACAGAACTACTAAAGAAACTGCATACACTGCACTTGTCCGTCCATTTTTGGAGTATTGCAGCCCAGTGTGGGATCCTTATCAGGTGGGTTTGACGGAGGACACCGAAAGAGTCCAAAGAAGGGCAGCTCTTTTCGTATTGTCACGATACAGGGGAGACAGCGTTACGGAAATGATACAGGATCTGGGATGGGAATCATTACAACAACGGCGCTTATCGCTGAGGCGTGGGTTACTTGCGAAACTCCAATTGCCAACTTTCTCCTCCGAATGCGAAAATATATTGTTGACTCCCACTTACATAGGTAGAAATGATCATCAGAATAAAATAAGAGAAATCAGAGCTCGAACAGAGAGATTCAGGTGTTCTTTCTTCCCGCGCGCTATTCGAGAATGGAATGGGAGATAAATAGTATAATTGTGGTTCGATGAACCCTCTGCCAGGCACTTAAATGTGATTTGCAGAGTATCCCATGTAGATGTAGATGTAGACATTATATGTAATTGGTGATCATCTCCACACACACACACATACACGTTGTTGTTGTCTTCAATCTGCATACAGTTTTGATGCAGCTCTCCACGCTACCCTGTTCTGCGCAAGCCTCTTCATCAGAGAATGCGAACGGGAAACTGCATCCTTTTGAATCTGCTTCCTGTATTCGTCCCTCGGTCTCCCTCCACGATTTTTACCCCACACACTTGCTCCTAATGCTAAGTTGACGATTCCTTCACGTCTCAGTATGTCACACCAATCTATCCCTTCTCTTCGTCAGGATGTGCCAGAAACTCCTTTTCTCCCCTATTCTGTGAAGCACCTCCTCATTATTTACGTGATCTACCCATCTAATTGTCATCATTCGTTTGCAGCGCTACATTTTAAATCCGTCTATCATCATTTTGCCTGAACTCCTTATCGTCCATATTTCATTCGCATACAATGCTACACTACAGACAAATGCTTTCACGAAGGACTTCCTAACATTTTAACTAATATTGGATGTCACCAAATTTCGCTTCTTCAGAAACGTTTTTCTTCCCTTAGCCATTCTGAATTTTATATCTTCTCTACTTCGGCCATCAGAAGTTAATGTTCAAATGTTTGTTAAGCTTATGGGACTTAACTACGGGGTTATCAGTCCCTAAACTTACAAACTACTTATGAACTACTTACGAACTAGGACGGCACAAATATCCATGCCCGAGGGGGGATTCGAACCCCCGACCGTAGTGGCATCAGAAATTATTTTGATACCCAAATAACAAAACTCATCTACTACTTTTATTGTCTCATTACCTAATCTAAATCCTCCAGCATCGCGTAATTTTCTGACGCTACATTCCGTTATCCTCGTTTTACTCTTATTAATGTTCATCTTATACCCTCCTTTTAAGACACTGTCCATTCCATTCAATTGCTCTTCCAGAACTTCTGCGTTCTCTGACAGAATTAGTATGTCATCGGCAAACCGCAAAACTTTAATTTCTTCTCCCTGAACTTTAATTCCTTCTCCAAATTTCTCCTTGCATTCCTTCACAGCTTGCTCTATGCACAGATTGAACATTGGGGAAAGGCTACAATCCTGTGTCACTCCCTTCACAACATCTGTGTCCCTTTCATGCACTTTGACTCTAATACCTGCCGTCTGGTTTCTGTATAAGTTGAATATAACTCGTCGCTCCCTACATTTTACCCCTGCTACCTTCGGAATTTGGAAGAGTGTATTCCATTCGACATTGTCAAAAGGTTTCTCCAAATCTACAAATGCTAAAAACGTGGTAAGTCGTAATGTGAGTATTGTCTCCCGTGTTCCTCTATTTCTCCTGAATGCAATCTGATCCTTCCCACAACTTTTCCATTCGTCTGTAGATAAATCGTGTTAGTATTTTGCAACCATACATTATATGTATAAAACAAGGATAATCTACTTTAGAAAAACTTTAGAAAAGTGGAAATTGTATATGATGATGTGCAGGAACTATAAGACAGGAATTTAGGATGAGGTCTAACCGATGGAAGCTGCTTTTTTAGTATCATACTGTATAACACCACCAAAATTGGATATCGACGAAACTCGCATCTTAATCATTTCTCTTGATATCGATCCAAATAATAAAATCAAGGCTTTAGACGCAGTCAGATTCTATACATCAGTGGTAATACAAGGTTAACAAAACTTCGTAATTGGAATCACTTTAGATTGGGTTGCATGGTTTCTCTTTTTTTTTCACACGAAGGGTAGCGGCACGTTTCTCATTAAAAAATTCGAGCTACAATCAACCAAATTTAACGCTTCGCTTTGTGGAGGTCTCCGCTGAAACAAACGCTTTGATTGACCAATTAGGCGTTCCCTATAATGACTACGTCCTTAGCACCGTGCGTCCCGAATTTCACAGGGTCTGTTATTAACTCGTAAAAATAAAGTACTAACGCCGGAGAAAGCGGATTCACAAACATATTATAAATGAAAGAAAATACTGCTAACCTGGTGCTGTAATTGCAGGAGCAAAGTTTCGACGAAACAGTTTAATGGAATTCCTCTAAGGCGTTCATGACCCTCTTAGAAATAAGCGAGATAAAGGTTGTTGAGATAGAAGTGACAAATAAAAATTTAAGTTCGTTACTTTTAGCAGCGAGGGAATTGCCATGTCCCATGTTGCGTCATGTTATGAATCGCGCAGTCACTCAGCACTCAGCACTGTCAGAAATGGTAAAATACTACTGGTTAGGACGCAAGGTCTGAAAAAGAAACCTTTGTTACCGGAATATAAATCAAAATGTACTGGTATCAATAGATTGTAGTTGTAATTGAAAAAAGCTGATTTTCGTACTATATTTTTTAAGTTTTCAAAGTTCATTTCCCCACCACTTGAAGCCCTGTTATCTTACTCGGTTTCCGTATTACTGAGGCTTACACTTCTTACATATTGGTGTTTTGTAGTCGTAGCTGAATTGCCATTAGTGGCTTTCAAGTTGGGTGAACTGGAGGACATGTGTAAATCGAAGGTGTTAGGTATTTGGGGGCCATAAAGCAAATATTTACTACGTCAACGCTTGGCTTTTCTGCGGAAGATTAACACAAACCTTGATCTTAGCAAGACCAAGAAAGAGAAAATTGATTACTGTCTTTTCCACTGCAATTGTCTTAGTTCGGTATTGCGACTTTCCTTCGGCCGTACTCGTCTCCGATTCGGCTAAATTTTGTAATTGATTTACCTGCTTTCAAGTAGTGCTGTAACCTGTTAAAATGTTTGTTAATCTTATGGGACTTAACTACGGGGTCATCAGTCCCTAAACTTACAAACTACTTGCGAACTACTTTATACTAAGGACGGCACAAATATCCCTGCCCGAGGGGGGATTCGAACCCCCGACCGTAGTGGCCGTGCAGACCGTGACTGGAGCACCTCAGTCCCCGCCTGTGGCCTGTGATTTTAATTGCTGCAGGAACGATTTAATAGCCGCTTGTTTATGAAGTGTCCCGTAATATAGCGTTCGTATGTGGGGGGAAGGTGGACGCGGTAGCAAAGCGCGTTCCATCAGAGAGCTACCTACAATCTCTAAAAAGAAGAAAAGAAAGTGGGAAGAGATTCATCAGCGTAGCTTGCTGCCATGCGGAAGCCCCGGGCTCACTTCTACATCTACATCTACATACATACTCCGCAGTTCACCGTAAGGTGCGTGGCGGAGGGTACACTGTACTGCTACCAGGAATTTCCATTCCTATTCCACTCCCAAATAGAACAAGGGAAAAAAGAATGCCTATATGCCTCCGTACGAGCCCTAATTTCTCTTATCTTGTCTTTGTGATCACCACGCGAAATGTAAGTAGGTGGCAGCAAGATCGTACTACACTCAGCATCAAATTCCGGCCCTATAAATTTAGTTAACATAAATTCACGAAAAGAACGTCGTCTTTCTTCCAGCGATCTCCAATTGAGTTGCCGGAGCATTTCCGTGACACTCGCGCATTGGCCGAACAAAATGGTCAAATGTTTAAATGTTTGTTAAGCTTATGGGACTTAACTACGTGGTCATCAGTCCCTAAACTTACAAACTACTTATGAACTACCTTATACTAAAGACGGCACAAATATCCATGCCCGAGTGGGGATTCGAACCTGCGACCGTAGTTGCCGTGCAGACCGTGACTGAAGCGCCTCAGTCTCCTCGGCCACCGCGGCCGGCTTGGTCGAACCCACCGGTAACAAATCTAGCTGCTCACCTTTGAACCGCCTCTATGTCTTCCTTTAACCTGATCTGCTGCGGGTTCCAAACACTTGAGCAATACTCAAGACGTGGTCGTACAAGCGTTTTATACGCAGTCTCCTTTACAGGTGAAGTACATCTTCCCAAAATTCTCCCTATAAACCGAAGTCGGCTGTCCGCCTTACTCACAACTGTCCTTACGTGTTCGTTCTATTTCATATTGCTCTGCAATGTTACGCCTAGATATTTGAACGACGCGACAGCATCAAGAAGCTCACTACTAATGCTGTATTCGTACATTATAGGATTGTTTTTCCTACTCATGCGCATCACCTTACATTTTTCTACATTGAGAGCTAGCTGCCATTCTTCGCACCAACTAGAAATTTTGTCTACGTCATCCTGTATGCTATTACAGTCAGTTACAAACGACATCCTCCCATACACCACAGCATCATCAGCAAACAGCCGCAAATTACAACTTACTCTGTACATCAGATCATTTATATAGATAGAAAATAATAGCGGTCCTCTCACACTCCCCTGGGGCACGCCTGACGATACACTCGTCTCTGATGAACACTCGCCGTCGAGAACAACGTACTGCGTTCTATTACTTAGAAAGTCTTCCAGCCAGTCACAAATCTGTGAACCTATTCCATAAGCTCGTATCTTCGTTAGCAGTCTGCAGTGTGACACCGCGTCGAACGCCTTTTTGAAGTCGAGGAAAACACAATCCGCCTATTGCCATTCATCCATGACTCGCAAGATGTCATGTGAGAAAAGGGCAAGCTGAGTTTCACATGAACGATGTTTTCTATACCCGTGCTGATTCATGGAAAGAAGCTTTTCCGTTTCAAGGAACTTTACTGTATTCGAACTGAGAATATGCTCTAAAATTCTACATGAAACTGATGTCAATGATATTGGCCTGTAATTGTGTGGGTCAGTTCTCCTTCCTTTCTTATAAACGGGAGTCATCTGCGCTTTTTTCCAATCACTAGGAATTTGACTTACTTCCCAGTAAGGCAAAGATTTGTTAGGACTGCGGTGTGGTGCATTCAGCCTTTTGAGCTACTTGATGGAGTAGTAGCGGTTCGACGTCAAGAAAGCCGACAACGAAAGGAAAAGAGGTGTGCCAACTACACGCACCTCGATATCGTACGCATTGACGCAAATGAGACGATTACACAGCGGTCAGTCGGGTCCAATTAGCCTACCTAGGTTCAGAATCCTAAACTTAGGTTTGCCATGATCCAGCAAGGAGCTTGGCGCTCATTTCACAATACATTACATAATTAGGCGAATATGAACACTGACTCACAGATTTTTTAATATTAATTGTACAAGGAAGCCCATGAAATGTACACAATTCGAGATCAACTTAGCATAGGTGCGTACAAAACAAAAATCATGTGTGTACAGGGACATTAAGAGTGGTTAAAGAAAGTGGGTGTTTAAATCTCTGAATGGCTTACTAGACAACGAAACGTCGCTGTAGGTAAAGGTCTAACAAGACAGCCGTCTATGCGAGGTCGTTCGAGTTGGCAGCAGTAGAAAACAAAATACGCGCTAACTGAAAGACGCCAATTCTTGGTGTCGCTATTTCGCGTATAATTCTGACAGAATAACTTCGTGTTCATCTGCTCCTTCTACCAGCGAATTCAAGAAAGATTCTAATTTTCAATTACTTAATATTGAATATCTACGACTTCCCCTATTATATGGAAATATAACGTTTACGTAAGAAAGTGAGTTTTGCTTCTCTGTAAACACAATTGCTCGAATTTCGACCACAGGCAGTACTATGTTTTATTATTTTTAGCTGTCGTAATTTTTTTAAGTTAATCTCTATATAAAAGCGAAAAGGCACTCACTCACTGACTAAACACGAAATCTCGAAAACCACTTCACCTATGAAGCTGAAATTTAGCAAGAATGTAATTCATCTGTAGAAGACTTCAGCTAAGAAAGGATTTTGCGCTAGGGCCGATAGTTCAGGAGCTATACGTCATAAACAATGAAAACTTTCCCGTATTGTGGAACGTGATAGTGTGACTTGATCAGTCCACTATTTGAGATGGAAAGGACTTAGCGACTTGCAACAAACTTCAAACATAATTTCAAACCTTTAGGAAACTTTTTCTCGCTGACAACCGCAACAAAATGATGAAAGGAGAAAAGTTTGTCGCTTACTACTTTTTCGGCGTTCATGCAGCAAAATTACGGAATTTGGCACGACGTTACAGTTTATTACTCGTGAACTATTAATTGTATTCGCTAGAAATCTTACAAACAGTATACATGCATGCCACTGAACGTACGTTCGCAATTTTATTATAGTACGACAAACAGTTCATGAGATATGGAGTCATAAACAATTAGGATAATGAAAAACCGCCTCATCACGCATGACGTTTTGATTTATTACGTCTTTCCTACTAACTCTATTCGCGACGTATTTTGCAGACGTTTTGCATATGCAACCCTGGATGTACCTTCTAACTAATATCGTATTACGACATTGAGTTTAGGTGCTATGACAACAGTGACATTAAAATACATGACACTTCGCCCCAATAAGCATGAGTTTGTAATTTACTATGTCTTTAATACCAAATCAATTTACATTTCGCAGGCAGTTTCCTAATAATCCACTCTACGAACCTGGTAAATAATCTCTTGCTAGGACCCATAATTCATGAGATATCTCTTAGGTCGCTCACTCACTGACTAAACACGAAATCTCTAAAACTACTGCTCCTACGAAGCTGAAATTTGGTCGGTATGTAATTTAAAGGTAGAAAATGTTAGCTAAGAAAGTATTTTGCGATAGAATGTAATGAAGGTGCATGGCTGAGGATATTTTTCCTACAGACTGACGAAATCTACATTTTCATTCCGAACTTCACGAAACTTTGCACGCTTAACCTTCAAAAGGAATGTGATCTTGTACCTAAAGTTTCATACGGTGCAACATAAAAATGTATCTCAACGTACGTTCGTCGCTCCATAACTTGAGAACGGCTCGACCGATATCACAGATCCTTTTGTTGTTGTTTTCGTTACTCTCAGAACACGGGTTGTATGAAATAAAACTGGAAAATTTGCAAACAACAAAGTGCTTTTTTCGATGCGACCCTGTGTTTCTATTGCATATAAATCAATAATTTTGTTCCGATAGTTATGAAATTTTGCACATTCCACCTTAAAAAAATAGGAATGTCACTGTCTGTATAAAATTTCGTTCGGTGCACGGTGGAAAAAACTTAACATACAGACTTTGACAAAATGCATAGGTTTGCTCCGATCTTGATGAATTTTTGCACATACAACACTTAAACCAAGAGGAAGGGCACAGGATACATACAAATTCGTATGGTACATAACAGAGGGTGCCTTGCAAAAACCATTGTCTAGAGAGGAAGATGTGGAAACTAACAGAGAGATGAGAAAGAAAGAGATGAAGCAGATAAAGGACGGAAGGGGATGTGGACTACGAGAGTGTAGAATAAATAAACACCCTGGCAATGCCCGGTTTACAGCTAGTGTTTTATACGTCACGTTAATAAGTTAAAAGTGTTCGATTGTACATCGACTCGCTGTTGGATGGTTATCATTAATGCTGGTACCCGTATAGTTGTCACTTCTTGTCATCTTTTAGTGGAAGCAGTTTATTCTGCGCATTTAATGTCTCATTTTTGCAGGGTTTATCACTTTGTTCCTTTCGGGTTATCTGATTAACTGTTGTAAAATGAGAGACAAGCTATTTTCCCTAATTCCAAGTCTCGGCGTCGCATTTCAGCCAAGTGCTTTTATACGTGAGCGATATTGTTTTGATATTGTTATATGTCGGCTTGTGTGTTAGCAGGCACCGAGCAGCCTGTCTGTTCATTTTCTGTACATGGCAACAACATGAGCAGCCTAGCATGTCAGCCGTTCACATTTTACAGCTTGTAATTAATATTCCTCTTGTATATTCTACTTAATGAAACTGTATTACAAGCTTTTCTAAAATTCAGCGCAGATAAAGAAGAGTTTAATAAGACTGCGTGAATTCACTACGTATTAATAAAGTGCCAAACATTCTAATAAATATGAGCTTCATATTCCTGTTGCCACTCAGGTATTTTCCTGGCAGTTAATACCGTCCTGCGACTACTAGTTTTTGTTCTTTGTTTATCTCACTGACAAGATTCACTGGAGATAGCAAAATCGTTTTATAGATCTAAATATGGCAGAAAATTTATAGAACCTCTTTCAAGCTATCCTCTACTAGCATTTGGTAACGAGAAATAGCTAAATACGTTTTCGATCTGATTTCGCTTATATTGTAAGGATGGTTTTTTCTGCCGTCAGCAAACACACTTTTCTTTTCACCCAAACTAGTTTCGAAGATGTTTTTCCACCATCCGTGAGATTTCTATTTATATTGCACCTGTTGATGACACATAAAGAATTTTAACATTTTGTTATTTGACAGTAACTTACAGTTAACTAATGGTACACTTATAGTGATTATAGACGCTATAATACACACCTTACACCCACATTTTGTGTTTCTTATGGCTGCCTGACATTTTGCGTCGTTTTAAATGCCATCCAGAATGTCATCTTAATTAATAACGGATTTTAAAGGTTCTGTTGCTTGCCAATAAGGTAAGTACTTGAGACATAACCTGAACGTATTTCATTTTCATCTCATTTTTAAACTATATTCTCAAATATACTTGCTGTGGAAAGGTTTTGTGAACTTTTATGTGGGTGGAAATTATGTGCGATGATATAAGGGTACTTACTTTTTGTGGTTTCCTTGAAATCATATTGCGATCAGTTTGTAGCACTGTATATCGACATATGCTGTTTCACTGTATATGATTCACAGTTTATGTAATGTTCATCTGTTCAGCCATCTTGTTTTACTATGCATATATATTTCTATATTGTTATTATTATTGTTTTATTGTAATGATTATTATTATTAGTCCTTTAGAGTGTGTGTCTGTGTGTGTGTTTTAGGTTTCTTGATTTCCTGATAGTTCTTTTAAGGCTGAAAATAAGTTTTGTTGCATAGTACTGTGTATTCATTCATGATTTGTTTTCCTCCATTACGGCTACTTGTTTGGCCAAACTAAATTGAATTGCAGTCTTGATATGTGAGTTGGTATTTTCCTAAAGTGATGTTTATGTCTCTATTTGTGTTTCTTGTTCCCGGTTTGTTTTGTATGGAGTTGTCTGTTATGCAGGCTATTTTGAGTACTTGTTTTCTGAAAAAATTCCATTTCTGTGAATTGTTTTTTTGCTGTTTGTGTGTACAATTTATTTGTCGTTGGCGATGTTTCTTTTTCAGGTGTGTTGTGTATGTGTTCTGTGTGATTGTAGGTTGTGTGACTGCGAGAGTTTGTTGGTGTTGGATTTCTAGTGGTAGTATGTTGGATATGTGTTTCATTTTCATTTTGATTTCGTGGTTTATCTTTTCTATCATGTTTGTTTTGTACCACATTCACAAAAGCTATAAAATGCTTTATTACTTGTAGTTCTTTTCCGTAGCTGCTGTCATTGAGGGAGTTCTATTCAGTCTGTGTAGCATGTGTCTGAAACCAGATTCCTTTTAGGTAATTTGTTGGGCTTATTCTTGACATATGGTTGTGCTTCTACTTGTGAGTTTTCTGAATGTGAAAAACTGGTGTTTGTTTTTATGTGTCTGTATTGTGACGTCTAAGAAATTAAGTTGTTTATCTCTTCCTGGCTCTATGGTAAATTTGATCAGTGGTTGTACTGTGTTCATCACACTGTGGAGCTGTTGAATACGGTTGAGTGTTTCATTCAGAAGACACATTATGTCATCTTTGTCATATCAGTACCAGTCTATTGTTTTGTATTGCTTTCAGTGTTATTTAAAAAGATATTTGCTTGGTGTTCACTGATTGGAGATCCCATGCACAGTCCATGTTGTTGAGACTAGTACTGATTGTCATATGCGATATAGTTTTGTTCAGTGATCAACTTTAGTACGTTTATTATTTCTTTGATGTGTGTGTGTGTGGGTGTGTGTGTGTGTGTTTGTAATGTTGTTCTGATTCTCTAACGTATATTTAATGATTTTAATGATGTCGAGGGTTTCTGCGGTAGGAATGTTGGTGTACATGCATGTTATATCGAATGATATAAGTGGGTATGTTAGTGTCGGTGATTTTCTGTAAAAGCTCATCGGTATTGTGTCTATTGTTGTTAATGTATATATAATGTTGCTGTAAGTATGTGTGTGGATAGAATTTAAGACTGATCCAAAACTCTCAAGCAGTCATTACAAAATGTGGCTGTAAGGTGTTTATACAATCTCTATAACTGTATTATTACCTTAAGTAACTGTCAAATATCATTACGTTGATTTTTTATGTGTTATCAGCAGATGCAATAATAAATAGTAATCCCACTGATGGTGGAGAGACTTCTCCGAAACATGTTTGGGTAAACAGAAAACATAAGTTGTGTTTACTCAAGGCAGAAACAACCATCCTTACCATATATTAGGAAGCAAACTCAGAAAGATGAGCTTGAACCACAAAGTGATTTCTCTTATTTTAGTATGACGATCATGTCTCCCTATGTAGGTGTGTGCTACGAACAAATCATCGCATTCGGAGGGTACAGTTGGTGGCCAAAATTTGGCAAATAGATATCTTCACAATGAATAACGCTTTTCTTTTAATGATTTCCAAGATTTAGTGTATCATTTCCTTGACACTATCTCCCCTGTATTGCGATAATACATAAAGAGCTGCCGGTCTCTCTGAACATTGCCGGCCGCGGTGGCCGCGGGGACTGAGGCGCTCCAGTCACGGTCTGCACGGTCCCTACGGTCGGGGGTTCGAATCCCCCCTCGGGCATGGATATTTGTGCCGTCCTTAGTATAAGGTAGTTCGTAAGTAGTTTGTAAGTTTAGGGATTGATGACCCCGTAGTTAAGTCCCATAAGCTTAACAAACATTTGAACATTTTCTCTGAACATTCTCTATATCCTTCGTCAGTCACACCTGGTGAGGATCATGCAATGTCCAGCATTATTCCAAATAGGACGGACAAATGTACTGTAGGTAGTTTGTTTGGAAGAATTCTTTCTTCTAATAAGTCTGCCGTGAAATTTGGTCTTTGATTTGCCTTCCATATGATATTTCCTAAGAAAATCTCCAAAGAAAATTATTCGTGATTGTAATTCCTAGGTAGTTAGTTGAACTGCCAGCGTTTAGTTATGACTGACGTATCGTGTAAATGAAGTTTAATAGGTATCTTTTAGTGCTCATATCCATTTATTTGGGGGAAATTGCCAATTTTCGTGCCACGGGAATAACGTATCTAAATCGTGTTGCAGTTTCTTTTGATCCGCGGTGAAAAGGAAACCATCATTCGCGAACAGACTAAAGCCCTTTTCAAAGGATGAACGAACTTGTAATAGACTGATAATAAGTTGTGTTAATGACGCCCTCATGTCGTTTGAACGGGGTCACTAGCATGATAGCGCGCTGTAATCGTACCGATAAAGAAATTGACCCATTCCTAAATTTCGTACTACTGTGATCACTGCGCATGCGCGAGCAAGTAGTCGCCTGATGCAGTCACGGGCTCAATCAGTCTGCCATTTTGCATCCTAGTTACGTGTATTTTTACTTTTGTCAAAATTTGTGGTTGTTTCATCGTCACTGTATTCTATTTTTCGTAAATATTTTCATTGCAACTTTTAAACCTTCGTAAATTTAATAATTATTTAATGATGAGGTCATGTGAAATCACGACTCCTGCTGTTGTAGTTGTGGAACGGAACAAAGCCGCTATTTCAAGTTTAATGGAGGCATTTGATGTTGGGAATAGCCCTTACCATAACAAGGTACTATTTAATTGCTCATAATCGCAGAAACTCGTACATATCTATACTAATAATAAATATGTAAATGTAAGTCTGTTGCTGTTCACTTCAACCTTCAAAACTAGTTGACGAATCTTCATGCAGTTTGCTCAGGAAACACGAGAAAAGTGTGGATCAACATATGGGCATAATTTTATCAAAATCGGATCACGGAAAAATAATATATCGTAATTTTAAGTGTTTTCAGTACCCGTCGTGTCTGTTTGTTCAACTGTTAAAACCTCTTATCTCCAAAAACCACGAATTTGCGTGGGGATTTCACTGGTAATTTGAGCGTAACTTTGGACAGCATATAGACTTCCTTTCATAAAAAGCGGATCACAGAAAGAAAGAATATCGTAATTTGAATTTTTGTATCTGCAACCGTCATGTCTGTCTGTGCCGCGGTGGAGTAGCCGAGCGGTCTAAAGCGTCTCGCTGCGGAGCGCGCGGTTGCTCGCCGTGGAGGTTCGAATCCTCCCTGGGGCATGGGTGTGTGTGTTGTCCTTATGTTAGTTTACCTAGGTTTAAGTAGTTTGTAAGTTACGGACTGATGACCACGCAGTTTGGTCCGATAGATTTACAAACATTTGAATATTTTGTCTGTCTATCGCTTTGAACACGTTTATCTCCAAAACTACTTGACGAATTCTCATTGGGTTTGCGGTTACATAAAGGGTTATATAATTAAAATCGGATCAGAGAAAATAAAGATATCATAATTTAATCATTTGCTTAAAAGCAATTGTGTATGTCTATTTGTTGAGGATAATCTCCAAAAGTACTACAAGAATTTTAATGAGTTTCCTCAGGTAAATTGAGAATAGTTTGGGGAGTAACATAGGCTTCATTTCATCAAAATCGGGTCAGAGGAAGGAAAGATAACGTAATTTGAAGATTTAAGTGTATACTATGCTTATAAGTATGGTGTAGTACAGCAAATCTCCAAGAGTACTAAACGAACTTTCATGGGGTATCATAGATCAACTGAGAGTACTTTGGGGCAACAAATAAGCTTTATTTCATCAAAATCGAATCAGGGAAAGAAAAGATATCGTAATTTATAGTTTATGGTGTATGCTACGCTTGAAATGCAGCCTAGTATAGCAAAGACCCCATAGAGGCGCTGTTACTGACATAGTTTACCAAATAACTAATAGATGGCGATGGTGCGTTGTTTACACTCATAACTAAATGTTCTAATGTTTGTACAGTCTATGGGAGTTAACTACGGGGTCATCAGTCCCTAAACTTACAAATTACTTATGAACTAGCTAATACTAATGACGGCACAAATATCCATGCCCGAGGGGGGATTCGAACCCCCGACCGTAGTGGCCGTGCAGACCGTGACTGGCGCGCTGCAGACGGCTCGGCCACCGCGGCCGGCTTCTCATAACTGAGGTGTAATACACTGAAACGAGGTCTATGATTTTCCTTACGGTAGCAGTGTAGTGTATTGATGTTGGTAACGGCCGTTGAATCCTTTCTGAAAAATCTGTCACGTACAATGAGGGGTAATAATTCTTTGTGTTGATAATGAAAACAAAAATAATTAATTTTGTTCCAGTCAGTAAATTAATGATCCCCCTAAAGCGAATATTTCGTTCCAAAGTTAACATACTAAACCGCTCTCACTGCAAGTAAAATTTACCTCAAGTACCAAAAAAAAAAAAAAAAAAAAAAAAAAAAAAAAAAAAAAAAATAATCTTACTAGCTGTATTGCCTTGGAATGCCATGGAAAGGAAGAAAGTGCTTCTTTCCCGGGAATCCTTTGAATTTATAACATAACGATGTTCCTTCGCGTTTATGGACGTTACATTTACTAAAAATTCTTTGCAAGAAAACACCAATTTAGGTAGTTTCCTTTCTGATTTCGGTACATACTGTCCATTCTATTTAGGAATGTCTAGAAAACGGTGTAGTGCAGTGCAGAACAAACAGAGGCCCTGTTAGTTATGTAGTGCACCAAAGAACTAATAGTTCGCTCTGATGCATTTTTTAATTTATTTTTATTTTTCCATTTCTTTTCGATGGTTGTGCCATAGAACAGTAACAAACAACAAAAGCAGCTATTGGTTTTGTAGTGCTGCAAAGAAACAATACGTGATCATCTTGTGCATATTCCTTCAGTAACAGAAATATTTTGAATTAAGAGCCGCAATTTTATTTCTGCAGATACAAACTAGTACTGACAGTGAGTTGCTGATTACAATTTGTATTTGTATATTCACAACTTAACGACATTTCTTTGCTTCTTTTGACAGGGGACATTTGAATTTAAAACATAACGACATTCCTTCACATCTATCGTTGCTCTAATGTACATAAGAATTTTTGCAAGGAAAATGGGATTTATGTAGTTTCCTTTCTGATTTCGGTGTATCCTCAGGACATTTTGAGTGCGTTCTGTTTAGGAATGCCTCGAAAACGCCATAGTACAGGAAAGAACAATGGGAATCGACGTTAGTTACATAGTACACCAAATACCTAATTATGACGTTGCTTCGTGTTTTTCATTCTTCTAACTATGGTGTTATACACTACAAAGGGGTACATTTTACTTACGGCGACGGCGACGTTGTGCCCTGACGTTGGCAACGGCCGTTGAATGCTTTTTCAAAAATCAGTCACGTAGACTGAGGGGAATAGTTATTTATGTTCACGATGAGATAATTAATTTATCCTGTACTGGTCAGTAATTTAATCATCCTCATCGTTGTTGCCAACGATAGCAAACTAAACCGCTGCAACCGCAAGTAAAATTTAACCGAGGTAGGACACCAAGATTTTTTTTTTTTTATTCCGTCCTGTATCCCATATGCCTTGCAGTGTCATGGAAAGAAAAGAAGTGCATCTTTCGACGGGTATAACCACTAAATTATACAGAGAGTATAATTATCTATGGAGTGAGCATTCCGTTATGTGCTCTTCTCAACATTAAGCTGGAATTACCATGTAATATTGAAACAAATCCACTGTTTCCACACATTTATCTGCTCTTACTATTCGTTTGTACTGCATTAGCTGCAAAGAAGCCCCACCTCCTTTTTGCAGAGCAACCACATAACATGAAATAATATGTAAATAAATGTGTAACAGAAGCCACAAGAAAGGTGAGGAAGTGTCGCTAAAACGGACATTTACACACATTTCCACCTTAATGTTGAGGACACAAATTCTGTTCTGCGCAACTGAATGCTCACTCCAGAGATATTTGTGCTCTCTGCCTGCCACTATAGATAATATACAAACGCGAAGGACCAACTCATCAGAAACCTATTTGCTTTCATAATTGTTCGGTACAATATTGCGATTAAAATTTGAAATTACTTATTTTTTGTGAGGAGTACATTGCGATAGAGAAAGACGTATTCTTTTGCAGAGACAATTGTACTTTGAGTTACAATCCGACTTCTGAATATATAGTTCTATTAGACAAGGTCGATTTCAACTTCGTGCTTTACGAAGTAATCACTGCTGGACGTTTGGACATGTATTAGCTGAAAGAGTGGTCGATGCTACTATAAAAGAGTCAAGACAGTTTTCTGGAAATACTATATTTAAGTTAATGGAAAGTTCTATACGACGATCAGCTGACGCCATTCCTTCAACGATTACCCAGACTTACTTTATCGCACATTGCTACCTCCAAGACGTCTTATTTAAACAGACGTGGACTGCTCTGTTGATTTAATTAGTAGACTTTTATTCGTCGAATTTTCGATGATATAGGGCACTGCACACAGAATAACTACATTGTCTCCAGTGCAACATACTAATACTTCAGCCTACATATACTGTGGAGATAAACAGTTTAGTACTTCATCATCGAACCAGTACAGGGCGTTGTCATTATTAACTTATTGGTATTTCTCATCTCAACGATATAAGTATTTTCAGACGTTTACGCCAAAGAGATAATTAAACACCGCAATCGTAACTTTATTAACACAACCTAATATTGAAATTACATCGTTCCGGAGTACGGGCTTAAATTAATTTCACTTTTTGTATGAAAAACTTTATGAACATTCATCGTTTTCGACAAGGACTTCTACTTAAATTTGACATCTTGGCTAGGAGAACTGAGTTTACTGACCGAGCGATCCAACAATAATTCTGTTTTTTGTTTACCTTGGTCCAGAACCCTAAAACAACCGTCATATACACAGGACCCTCTTTAACAACCGTTGCGAAGCACGGGCATATAAGCTAGTTCCTTAATAAAGCTGGAGGATTTTGTAGCATCACTTTTCTTGAGGCTGTTACAGTATGCTAGAAAGGAAAAATCAGATATAATTACGGAAGTCATATGGATAATCCAGCATTAATTCAATACCATGCATCGTGGTTTTCTTCTTCTCTTCTCATCCAGCACCCATGTTTTCTGCGACGTTGTATCCGCCATGTAGCAACGAAATCCAATGAAAACGCAGACGTCGCTATGTGTAAGTTTACCTGTATTCAAAGTTTAACAAAATGTACAACTGGTGTACAACCCCACAAAACAGAAAACGAGACTCGCGACACAATGGATGGTAGCACTTAACACGCTGCTGCATGAGTTTATAGTTAGGGACTAGTACCCTAGGAGCGCTAGTTCGTCCATCGTTTAACAAGGGCTTCGGAGAGCTGCTCAGATTGTCTCATAAATCAATTAGGCCCTGTGGCACTTTACTGGAGGAACGCCATTCTGTTTCACTCGATGTTTTTCCGCCGATTATTGCAATATATTGTGCTTTCCGACAGGATAGTATGGACCAAGTCGCTTAACTGAGACGCTATTCCTTATGCACACAATTTGATTACAAGCCGCTTGTGAGGTATAGAGTCAAAAGCGTTCTGGAAATCTAGAAATATGGAATCGATTTGAGATCCCTCTTCAGTCGAACGTCTGTTGTCTAACATTTCTGGATATGATTTGACTAAAGGAACGTCGTTTTTCACGCCAAATATAGTTTATCTGCGTTCACTCCCGTTCCCGTGACAATCTCCCATTCATAAAATTTAAAGTGATCTCGCAACAGGCCTCTGACTCGCTTCTATATCTTCCTTTAATGCGACCTAGTAGGGATCCCGAACACTTGAGCAGTACTAAAGAATGACCCACACTAAAAAAACACCAAATAAAGCGAATCAAGCAGTCACCCGTCTTGCTGCCGTGCTATTTAATCGACTTGAACTGTCAAGGACACTACTAATACCGCATTCATTATAATATGATACTGTCATTCTTACAAGATACTATCTGCAGAAAACGATACCTCAAGCATTTATGTGTTTCACTAATCAGTTTGTCGCTCACTGTGTAATCACCAATTGCTTGCCATGTGGTGCAGATGTACAGAGATCAAAACGTCAATTTCCTTTGAAACACGAAATGCAAGTGACGCCCCACATTCACTCTAGTGGGCAGAGCTTCGTTGGCAAAAACAACCTCGCAAATGGTCATGCAAACATTTGCTAAAATCTGTTACTGCCATTAAATGCCGCAACACTTCATCATGTCAAATACAGTATTTATCTTTTATACGGTCTCAAAAGCTAGAGTTAATTGTCATTTCCCATTAAGTCATGTTATTGTCTTCCTGTAATTGGGTTCCACGTTGCGCTTCATTTATATACGTAATTTCTCGTAATTCAACATTTATTTTATTATTTTTATTTGTAGACATGCGTCGGCTGTATTAAACTCGTAAAAGATGTTGTGAATGTAACCTGAATTAATTAGAAGCATTATTCCTACAACAGTAATTCAGAGGATTCCAGATGAGCAGTAGTATGTTTGTAACTCTGATGATTAACGTCTCTCATTTAACTATCGTAATATTTAACAACTTCTAAAGCTGAGCACATTAAGGATTATAGAAGTGTTCCATCTGAAGGAAACTCACTGGAATAGTGTCGATGATAGAATTATGATTACAATTAAAGGGAGGGAAAATTAGTGAAATAAATTTTGTGTTCAGAATGAAACTTCACTCTGCTGCGGAGTGTGCGCTCCGCTCCGCTGCAGAGTGAAGTTTCGTTCTGGAAACATCCCTTAGGCTGTGGCTAAGCCATGTCTCCACCACATCCTTTCTTCCAGGAGTGCTAGTCTTGCGTGTTTGCAGCAGAGCTTCTGTGAAGTTTGGAAAGTAGGAGGCGAGGTACTGGCGGAAGTGGAGTTGTGAGGCGGCCTCGTGAGTCGTGTAGGGATAGCACAGTCGGTAGTGCGCTTGCTCGCGAAAGGCAAAAGTCCCAGGTTCGAGTCCCGGTTCCGGCACACAATTTTAATCTGCCAGGAAGTTTCAAATTTTGTGTTTCCCAATTCTTTGCTAAAATATTTGGCAATGAGCTGCATGTTGTTATTTGTGACGTTGGACAGGTACTAGTTTATATTTTAATTTATTGGTTACAAATTTACAGTTGTAAATTTTAGAAGTATGAAAACGTAATTGTCTTCCCCCTGTAAATGTCGTTTAGGATCTGAAATCTCGCTACTTGTGAAATGAAAAAATTAAAAATTTACCGGGATAAGTATTTGATTGAATAATTTCAGAAATAACATTACACTAAATAAGAAAATTTCTAAAGAGTAGTAAAGAGACTGAGTGTAGGCTATGTAACAGACAGAAGAATAAAACCGTTAATATTTTAATTCAACTCTAAATGTTATAAAAACATCAATACATCACAGTAATATAAATAAAACACTTTGGCATGTAGAATTTTTTTAAAGAAATGTTATTGCAGGATGAACATTGTGGATTAACATGTCAATATCAGTGGTTGTTTATGTTACCAAAAATTAATTTTGCGTATAATTTTAATAGATATTATTTGTATAAGGCGTTTACTCATTGTGTAATCTTGTGTTACTAAGAGCACTGAAAAACTGTTCATGTATGCACACAGTGTATGGAAATGCATTCGATATAACGACACAAACCGTGAGATTAGAACCTAAATTTCCTACTTCACCAAACAACACGATGAAGGATTAATACGACATGAAAGTTATTTTATACAAAAATGTGTTATGAAACATCTTCGGGAGAGTCTACAGGAGACCACACAACCAATTTCAGATAAAAATCTTTGTGGTCTTCAGGAATATACTATATTAGTTGTTCACATCATTCAGTTAAAAGTCTCATGATAGCTAGAATGTGCTAATGCATTCAGGAATGACAGGACCACAAAAAGATTCGTTCATTGCACATGATTCCCAAATTCATTACAATATATATTAATGCAGTGTTACACAACAATATGTGGAACTATGAAAACAATTAATAACAAGAATCAATATATAAAATTCAAATAGTCAATAAACAGGTTTACCAAACTGAGTTGTACATTTACAAGAACAGTCCGGACAGGTCGGTAGTGGGCACTGAGACAAATGACATAAGAGAGCAAACGATGTGTGACATAAATTAATAATAATCGCTAATACGTTTTACAACCTGGGTAGACAAATTATATACATATCAGCGTAAAATGAATTAATAGGCAATTGCTCTGACCATTTCAGGACGCGGCCATGCAAGTAATTGATCTGAATAAATACCTTAAAGCAATGACTGTGGGTAGGATTACTCCACAAGTTGAAGTAGTGGAATAAAAAATTAATAACCTTGAGAATACATGTGAAAAATTTAAGTAAATAATTATGGTTGCAGTAGATCTGCTGTGTCGACAGCGGCGATGCAGCGCAGATCGCATGGATACGCGATGGGTTGACAACATCACCTTCGCAGGCCGCCACAGAGAGCGCCCCACGAGGCAACGGCCGATGAGAGCGCCGCCAGTGCCTTCCTGCTAAACTACAGAAGTCACCACGCCAGACTACCTCCGGACGGCGCGGCGTCCAGCAGTGATTGACATTCATTGCTTGTATCTTACTATATGTGATTTCTGCTTTCATCTTGTACTTAGTCAAGATACGTATTGTAATTACTTCTTTAATATACTTACTACTAATTGCTCGGTCTTCTGTTGCAAATCATCGATGTTCCCTTCCGCTGCTTACTCTTTGAAACAACCTTCATTTCTGTGTGACAACTAAAGACACAACAGGATCAAGCGACTATTTTTATTGTACAGTATAAATAGGAAGGGAAGAGGAAGTAGACCAAGATGAAATAGGAGATACTATACTGAGAGATGAATTTGACAGAGCCTTGAAAGACCTAGGTCGGAACAAGGCCCCAGGAGTAGATGACATACCCTCAGAGCTACTAAAGTCACTGGGAGAGCCAGCCATGATAAGACTATTTGAAGTGGTGAGTAGGATGTATGAGATAGGCGAAATGCCCTCAGACTTTAAGAGAAATGTAATAATCCCCATTCCAAAGAAATCAGGCGCAGACAGGTGTGAAAATTACAGAACCATCAGTTTGATAAGTCATGGTTGTAAAATTTTAACACGAATTATCTACAGGAGAATGGAAAAGCTGGTAGAAGCTGACCTCAGGGAAGATCATTTTGGATTCAGGAGGAACGTAGGAACCAGGGAGGCAATACTCACTTTACGTCTTATCTTAGAAGATAGATTAAGGAAAGGCAAACCTACATTTTTAGCTTTTGTAGATTTGGAGAAAGCGTTTGACAATGTTGACTGGAATACATTATTTCAAATTCTGAAGTCAGCAGGGGTAAAATAAAGGGAAAGGAGAGTTATTTACAACTTGTACAAAAGCCAGACCGCAGTTATTAGACTCGAAGGGCATGAAAGAGAAGCATTAGTTGGGAAGGGAGTAAGACAGGTTTGTAGCCTTTCTCCGATGTTATTCAGTTTGTACATCGAGCAGGCGGTGAAGGAAAGCAAGAAAAAATTTGGAATAGGGATTAAAGTTCAGGGGGAAGAAATAAAAACATTGCGTTTTGTTGACGACATTGTAATTCTGTCAGAGACAGCAAAGGACCTGGAAGAGCAGTTGAATGGAATGGACAGCGTGTTGAAGAGAGTGTATAAAATGAACATTAACAAGAGCAAAACAAAAATAATGGAATGCAGTCTTAGAAAATCAGGCAATGCTGAAGGAATTAGATTAGGTAACGGAACAATGAAGGTGGTAGATGAGTTTTGCTACTTGTGTGGTAAAATAACATGCGATAGTCGCAGTACAGAGGATATAAAATGCAGAATGGCAACGGGAAGAAAAGCATTTTTGAAAAAGAGAAATTTGCTAACATCGAATATTAATTTAAGGGTAAGGAAGTCTTTTCTGAAGGCATTTGTGTGGAATGTTGCCTTGTACGGGAGTGAAACATGGACGATAAGCAATGCGGACAGGAAAAAAATAGAGGCGTTTGAAATGTGGTGCTACAGAAGAATGCTGAAGATTAGGTGGGTAGATCGCATAACTAATGAAGAGGTACTGAACAGAATTGGTGAGAAAAGGAATTTTTGGCATACCCTGACTAAAAGAAGGGATCGCTTGGTAGGACACAGTCTTAAACATCGGGGAATCGTAAATTTAGCATTGGAGGGAAGTGTGTGGGGTAAAAATCGCAGAGGGAGACCAAGAGACGCGTATAGTAAGCAGATTCAAGTGGATGTGGGTTGCCGTTCTTATGAGGAGATGAAAAGGCTTGCTCAGGATAGAGTAGGTTGGAGAGCTGCATCAAACCAGTCTCCGGACTGAAGACCATAACAACAACATAAATAATAAGTTACAAACTTCAACAATATCACGCAAATTTCAAACCTGAACCAACACCTTAATAAATTTCCTGACTAGAATGTGATGGCGTGTACAGTTGCACAAGGAAAACAATAACCGTTATAAGGTGTAGATTAGTTTAACCAATAAATACAACATTGAATAAACCTTCTTTTCCCTACCCCTACATCAATTACCATTCAAATTTAAAAATTACCTTAACCAATAAATATAACACTGAATAACCTCGCAATTGTTGTAGGATAATACCACAAATCACTTCAGGAATCCCGCTGATCAACCATTTAAACAGGTACAGGCTCGCTGTCCATAGCTTTCCACAAGCGCCAGTTAAGGAGTTGAGTGGTTACTGAACCCACTAAAACCTTTGTACATATGAAAATAAACCAACAAGATAGCATGCTATAATGAATACGTGTGACACTACTAAGTAATGAGCGCCTAATATGACCAACCATTCAACCCAATTTACATATGACAGCGTCATGAACAAAAAGCTGCTACAGCGACGGGTCCACGGCATTCAAAAACAGATTATGAGTATACAGGTTGAATCACCTAACACTTGCACCGCAAATATCGTGGAAACGGAATTGTTATTGATGTGCGGTTTTCACAGAATGGATTGATAGTCAGGGGCTCGTATTTTTAGCCAGCAAACAGATTGTAATATTACTTAGAAAGTGTATTTTTTTACGCAAACATACAAGTTTTAAAATGGAACAATGGTTGTTTCTGTCATCCACTGGAATTTTTGACACCAGCTGTGTACAAAGAATTTTGAATTACAGTTTTATAACGTTTAGTTTGGCATCTACAACCGTTCAAAGTTTCGGGGGCGGAGGCTGCGATAGCGTAGCTGACTAGCCCCTGGGGCACGGCCACCTAACTCATGACCACCAACCAGTCAGCTACGCTGTCGTAGCCGCCGCCCTCAAAACTTCGAATGGTTTTATCTGCCAAACTAAAAGTGTTAAAAATGTCATTCAAAATTATTTGTACACAGCTGTTGTAAATAATTCCAGTGAATGATAGGAACAGCCATTGTTATATTTTAAAAATTATATGTTTGCATAAAAAATACACTATCTAGGTATTTTTACAATTTGTTTATTGGCTAACAATACGAGTCCTTCACTACCAATCCATTCCGTGACAACTGCACATCAATCCCACTTTCCGTTTCCGCAATGTTTGCAGTACAAGTGTTAGGTGATTCACCCTGTACAGGTAGCATTTAAAAAATAGCCAAGTATGAAAGCAAAAGTATTAAGTCAAAGGAATTTAATTAAATTATAAAAAATAGTTTATCGGAAGCTACCCACAGTACAATTTGGGAATTGTGCCCACGGTTTAGCCCTTCTGTTAATGTCTGAAGTACAAGAGTACTTTGACCAAAGTAATACAGCAAAATTAAAAGTAAAAAATCTCGAATATTACCATTCAGTGTCACACTAATTAACTGCAGTCCAACACATTTACAACGCCGACTGTAGGCTTCACTGGGATAAGTATCAAAACCGTAATATCACATAAAATCAGATCTTCTCAGAACTTATCAGATTAATGCAGTTTTAGCCAGAATTACGTTAGAAGCCTGGTACGTAACACAGAGAGAAATTTCAGTACTGAAATCCAACCGATACACTGAAAGTAATTTAAAAAGCGCACTGACACAGCCCAACAAAGGCAAATACTCAAACCAATGTTACTCATGAAATAATTATCATCAGGCGTAGTTGAATCAGTGCACTGTGCGAATGAAAATGTTCTGAGCAGTTCATCAGTTTAATTACGTTCAGCAGCGCGAGGGGTTTTTGTGCAATGATACAAAACTGGAAAGCAGATATGCACAAAGACTGGACGCTTACGCGGAAGTTCAAAAACTGGAACAGTACATACGAAAAATGAGAACGGACATTCGTAGGAGCAGCAACTCTCCCATTGTATCCTAGGCGTTAAATCAATAGCCCAGTAAAAAACTACTGCAATCAGCACCTTGACGTAAGTACGAATAGCGGAAAACGAAACCAAGATGTTCGGGCGGCCGTCTATAATCAGAAGGTAAGCCACACTGATGGACTCGAAAAAGTTGACTGCTCGCACCGGAACATCCCTGGGCCTACTGTGTACTCATGCGGGTCTTCTACAGCAGGAGTGGGCAAATTCTTTTACGTGTGCCCGCGGCTAATTCTTCATCCACCACTCGTCCAACGACGCCAGCACAGCGCGCGGCTGTTATAGTTCGTGTTCTTAAGCCCTTTCTATACGATACATGAAACAGGCACAAGGAAGTCGTTGTCATCTGCAGCGCCCCTTGCGATAGACCGTCGAACTACAAAGAAGCGTTCAAACGGTACGTATTTGTTGAGTCGTCGTCTTCTCGCGTCTACTTCGTTTGTTGTCAACGTACAGCAAATGAATCGCCGCGTTAACATCACTTTTCGAGACTGTATGATATATTGTGATGATTAAAACATTTATTTGTGTTTGAGACTGCCACTGCGATACTATTTAATTGTTTTCGTACAGTTCATACGGCACTATGTCGCTCACATGTGTTGACGTCCTCATTATAAAATGCGATTACATACTTCCAGCCCCTGCAGTATGAGGCGCCTATGTATATGATGAACAAGCTCAGGTGTCTATACATACACCTTTCACTTTGATAAAGCATCAAGTAATGCTCACCAAATACAAAATTTCATCTGTTAACTACAGCATGTTTCAACAAAAATAGCAGATATTTTATAAGATGGTAATAGAGACGATTTGCAGTTAAAATTTTATATAACGCGTGTCCAATTTTCATTGGTTACAGAGATACAGCTCTTGGTATTTACAACAACCTGATTTGGATATTTTGACTGATTCTTTCGTCGGTTCTTGCTAGATCATCATATTGACTTTTATTTAAATAACCGGTTTTCGACGTATTTCAAAGTCTGAAAATGTTCTAGTAAGCCGAAAACCGGGTAACTAAGTTGAAATGAACCTGTAGAAAATACACAAAATTCTACTTTTAAGTAAGTGTGATGTTGTACTACCAAGAACCGACGGATAAATGACTGAAAATTTCTTGATTTACATTTCCTCTACGTTTGTTTGGATTCCATATTAACAGCTATATCTCTGTATTCAATAAAAATTGTACACAGGTTATAATAAATTTTTATGTAATTTCTGTATAGTATCACGTGCTAAAATACGACTGAGTCGAAAAACTACGTTCCTCTGAGCAGAAGACAAGTACACATTCTCAAAAAACATTCCCGACTTGGCTTCATTCGTCAGCTGGGTTGCCCATTCGGTCGTCTGCGCATGCGCGAAGCAATTCCATACGCGTGAGAATAGGAGCCATCCTGTTCCGTTTACTAGCGATCGTATGCGTGCATCTTGTGCAAGTGGGCGCGTCTACACTGTACGCGGACGGCGTAACCGGTGCATCATGGGTAATCTCGTAAGCTCTCACTTCCCGAGTAGAAAGGGCTTTAGTGTTTTCGGCGCCGAACTCTCGCAGGAGCTGTTGGAAGAAGAAAATTGTGGGGTACAATGTGGCTGAGGAGGAGTTCAGATCTTCAGAACGAAAATTCTGATCCCTGTTGAATTGGAATCTGCATTTGTAATTATCTTACGAACTACATGAATGTCATTCGCACGCTTTACGAAATTTGCATTACTTATTATAAATGAAGCAAATCATGATAAAGAGGCATTTCCCTAACTATGTAATGAATTTGTTGAAGTCTTACACGCTATCTTAGAAAATTATGATACTTGATTGAGCGACACAGATCGATTTGAAAATGATTTATCGTTAATATTCGCTGACGTATTCGTCAGTTGCTAATTCAATATGTTATGTTTTATCATGAGGATAAAAAAATGTAGTATTCAAAACCTAATAATACTAAATTCTCGTCTGTTCCCATGACGTTATCATGATCACTAACTCCTGTCTCTACACAGACATCGTCAATAAGGTCAGGCCTGTTCGTAGCTGTAAGGTCCAAAATATTTCCATTGCGCGTGCGTTGCCGGTTTAACTGCTGGAGACAGTTTTCGAAGAATGTGTCCAAAAGTAACTCGCAAAACTGCTTGTCTGTACCGCCTGGCCGGCCGCGGTGGCCGAGGGGACTGAGGCGCTCCAGTCACGGTCTGCACGGCCACTATGGTCGGGGGTTCGAATCCCCCCTCGGGCATGGATATTTGTGCCGTCCTTAGGAGTAGTTTGTAAGTTTATGGACTGATGATCCCGTATTTAAGTCCCTTAAGCTATACAAACATTTTTTTGTACCGCCTGAAATGTAACTAGAGAGGTCCCAATCTATACTCTTAAACTCTCCCCGTCTAATATTACAGGTCGCGGATACGTACGCACTACCTGGCGTAGACTTTCTTTGAATGACTCTAAAACTGCTACTACAGCACTGGGGAGCAGGTAAAAACACCCAACGATTAACTTTACTTCTTTTAGACCTGTTATACGTGCCCAGATAGCTTCACATAACCTCGATCTCAGTAGAAACAAATCTTTGTCCACGGGGATGAACACTCCAACTCCAGTTGTGTCCGATCTGTCTTTCCGATATACATTCCACGCCTCGCTAAATATTTCTGAACTTGCCACATCATGGTTTAGCCAGCTAACGCTGCTTAAAACTATCTGATCTCAATAATTTCCATGCAACGCGGCAATATCGGGAACTTTGTTTTTAATGCTCTGAAAGTTCAAGGCTAATATTTTGATATAAGAATTTTTATACTGAATGCCGCCTGAATTCGCTGTCTGATTGTTGACAGGTGAGTGCTCATCAGAACTAGCGCCTAGCCTAAAAAAATGAAATAAAAAGAAATAGAAAAAAAAAACTTGTACGCTTCTCAAGTACTCTACCACCCGAGTAGCCGCTTCCTTAGTGTAATGCACCCCAGATCTGTCTAGAGGCGTTCTACAATCCTCCACCCGATGACGTAGATCCAGAAATCTGCAGCCATGACTGTTACAGAATCGGCGAAGCCTCTCGTACAGACACTCCACTCAGCTCCAAACCGAAGAACCCCGATCAACCCTGGGAACAATGCTACAAATCGACAGCTCTGCTTGCATCCCGCATGCGAGGGCAGCAGCCTTCACCAATTCCGCCAACCGCCTTTAGGAACTGAGGATGTCCTCAGAATCCAAGCGACAAGCGTCATTGGTGCCGACGTGAGCCACGACTTGCAGTTGACCTCACCACGTACGCTCGATAGCCGCCGGCAAGGCCGCCTCCACATCTCGGATGAGGCCCCCCGGCAGACACACCGAGTGCACATTGGACTTCATTCCGGATCTCGACGCTATCTGCCTAAGGAGCTCCATCAGGCGCCTAACATTGGAGCTCCCAATAACTAATGATACCCTCCCCACGTGCACCTGCTCGGACCTTGCTGAAGGAGTGGCCACACGTTCACTCAAAGGCGAACGGGCGCGGTCGGATGTCCAGCCTCCACATTGGCCTTCCGCCTCGAGCGACGCGGACGCCGTACAACCCGCCACTCCCCTTGCGGAGAAGGCGGCTCGACCACGTCCGGTACACCTGAAGGTGCCTCGGTAGCAGGGACAGAGAGCGAAGCATGAGACACCTGAGGTGTCCCACTCAACGCACCAGACTCTGCACCGCCGCTGCACCCCGATACAGCAGCCTGAAGACAGTTGACCATAACAGCATGCTTAGTTGTTTGCGAACTGCGGCCAACTCCTCCTGCAAAAAACAATACACACGGTATTTATCAAAGTTCGCGAGAATAAACTGTTAAAACTGTACCGCAAACGAAAACTGCCAAGTACGCGAGAGTAAACCTCTTAAAAACTGAAGCACTAACGAAAATTAAGAATTTAACTGGCAACGAATTATCACGGAAATTATGATACTTAGCGCTCTGAACGATATGGCAGCAACAGCAGCTGGCACTGGTCAAACCAATAATAATAATAATAATGTCAATTGTGTTTACACACAGAAAAAAGTAGTTTTATTCCGCTCCTTACTTTGCAGTACTTTTCGACAGTTTTGTTGATATTTGTCACCACTTTAGGGCCACTAATTTTCCTATTTTTCGAACAATGGTTTTGGCAGTTGCAATTCGAAGTATAGCTTCTAACGAAGCATCAGACAAATATGTGTTTCATTCTATGAAATATGTCTTGTTTCTGTTTTGTTAATAGTGTCGCGTTGAAATGGAAGCAGGCTTGACTTCGAAGGCAGGATTGTCAACTGAACACAGCACTAATACTGAAAGCAGGTTTATTGCGAACTGAAACATACACGCAGCACTGACTAACTCTGGGGCAGACTGCTATTTATACACATACAGAATGTACCACAAATTAGATCAGAAAGAAATGAAAGTTCTAACAGCATGCCTTCCCCTCAGGATGATTCGACGATTACTTATTTCCACGGTCACAGCAAGAGTGAAGCTCTAAGGCCACGCCAAAACCTTCCCCAACAAACACCGGATGCAGAGCGCACTAAAACCACATACAGAGAGCGTTCATAGTGTCTACCAACCCTTTCTACCTGAGGAAGATAATATCCTCTTCAACGGCTCCCAGAGAGGTCTCTTGTCACCTCTTCCGTCCAAGATTAGGTTGGCACCACACTAAGAACACGGCCACCTTGCCATCTTCCCAAGTAAGCTTGTCTCTGGCCAGCCAGCAGGCGCCAGCGCAGACGACAAACGAAGCCATGCGTTCTTAATTAAAGTAAACGTGGCCTAAAGCGCGACACGGCGACTGTAAGCCATTGCGCGGCAGTAAGTCGATATTAAAAGCAAGATTCCACATTCACACGAACACACAAGTTCAATCACGCGGGTGGATACATATATAAACATGGGGCATTGATCGTTAATAAACAGAATAGAAATGATTAACATACTAATAGACAATATTAATGGTGCAGAAACACTTTAGGTTAATGAACTCGAAAATAGAACACGACCACACATTCAGTGGACGTGTTTCAACTGCCTCTCATAATTTAAGCAGTACAGAAAATACAGATTTATCAAATTACCTCGATAAGACTGCAATTGGTTTTCTTAAAAAGGCCAACCCACTAGAGCAGTAGCAATTTCATTTTAAGATGAAATTTCCTGCAAGATTAAAACTGGTTGCTGGATTGGGATACGAACCCGGGACCTTTGCCTTTCGCTGGAAGACGCTGTGCCGTCTAATCTTTGCACCCCTCAGGGCACGACCTCACAGCTGTAATTCCGCCAGAACCTCGTCTCCTACCCTACATAGACCGCTTGCCTGCGACAGACTAAGTTACCACGTTGAAATCCCTAACCGGCGCTTAGTTTCAGTGTGCGAGGAAGTTTCATATCAGCGCACATTACGCTGCAGATTAAAAATTTCTTTTCAGTCACTCATTAGCTGGAAATTAGTTTCGTGCAAGGAAACTGTTCCCAAAGTTAGGACATCAAGTAACTGCCACAGCTTTCAGTAACGGTCACTAATCCTGAATCTGGAAAATACAAGACGAACATTGATTTACAAAATATCTTACAGGTCTCACTTCATTTTTATAATCAAACTAAGCTCTCTCTATTCCTCTATCTCAAACGACGTTTATGCCTTTACACCTGTAAAGTTCTGAAATTGTTCACCAAATAATATTCGCGAATATGATGTTATATTTGTATTATTTTCAAAATGATGAAAATGGCTTGTAGTTGCATTTCAGTGCGTCAACATCTTTTCAGTTCAGTAAAAAGTTTTAAATCACTTACATTTACACTGTAAATCATATATAAGTGCCTTGGTTTATCGAACAACTTTTATTATATTTCTCTGCCGTTCCATTTTCTAATAGTGCGAGGGAAAATGGAACACATAAATCTTTCCGTTGTACAACAGATTTCTCTTATTTTATTATAATGATTAACCCTTTGTATATGGCCGTAAAAACAAGAAAAAAATGTTAGATTTCGGAGAAGAAAGTTGGTGACAGAAATTTCATTACACATTATTTAAATTTTATTAAGTAAGAATTTATGGTATTACATATTTCTAATTATCTGCAACTGAATTTAAAACTAGAATCAAATTAAGTTACCTTGTTCTATCTCGAAATCCTAATACTTTCACTCTCATATGCTGTCTCACAATTTGAATATTGCCCATGGTTTTTATCTGGTGAGCCTATTACGAAGTAGCTGGTACGACTGTTACTTCCTTTACGAATATGTTCAATTGTTCAATTGAAATTCTCAAACCAACAAAAATGTTTGTGAAATAAAAGGAAATCGCCTTCAGTCACACTCGTGCATTACTGACGCACGGTGAATTTCGAGCGCTGAGGGCTCGTCTATAGGTGCCTCTTGAGCAATTTACCTTATGGTAAGGAGTTCTAACCCTGCCAAGAACAAATATGAATTGTAACAACATATAACTTGATGCAAATTGCTCAAGAGATACCCGAATATGACCCCTCAGGGCTCTAAATTCGTCGTTCATTAGTAAATCACGAGTATGATGAAGGTAGGTTCTTTTCTTTTACAAAAGTAAAACAGTCACGGAATAAACATTTATTACAACAGAAAAAATTTTGCGTAAAATAAATATTTACCATTTTTTATTTATGTTTGGAAGCAAGATATATTATGACTCTTTATATTGGTAAATATTCAAATAATATTACTCAAGGGTAGAGCAGTATATTCCTTCCTCTCTCCACTATTATCTAATTAGGACATTGTAATGTGATTATTGGTAGCGTTTGTAAATACTTAACAACATGAAAATAATCGGTTGTTATTGTTAGCCCTAAATTTAGTTTTAGAAAATCCCTTTAAAATAAAGTAGGTGTTTTAGTATCTATAATATGTTATTTAATTTTGGTCTGCTCTTTTTCTTTGGAGTTCCAGATGTTATGGGTATTATACTATGCGATCATTCTTTCCTAATGCACTTATTATCTCAAATACGATCAATTTAAATCTAATCTATTCCGCATACAAAATATCTATCAATCATCAGTAGTAAAAAAATTTGGTTTCTTATATTCATTGTGCTATTAAGCCTAACATTTTGAAGCCAGTTGTATGTCTATAAGTAACTGACACAATTATCTAAGACCCTGTCCTAATTTCTTCACTCGATTGCGGTCTTTATTTTATACTGATTTATGAGGAACCAGGAGGTGTCATTACGGCGTGCAGTTGGAGAATTTTGTGAGAAACCTGAACAATCTTTTGGCTTGAAGTACATTCTGGACACACCTGTATTAGTCAATTATTTTTAATAAGCTTGTACTTTACTTCATAACATCTAGAAAAACACTGTATAGTGATGGGTAAAGTAAACTACCTACTTTTCGAAATTATCTGATTTTTTTCAAACTGTAATTTTAAAGCTACTTTTAGCAATAAGTTTGAGAGAAGTTAAACTTTAAATTTCCAGGATAGTAATCCAATTTCCTACTTATTCATTTTCTTGCAGACTAAATTATCTACTATGGGGATTTTCGGAACTGTTATATACCACGAAGACCTACTGAAGTGTACAATAATTAAGAAACAATCAAGATGGCTGACTTTTAGGGCAGTCGTCATGAAGAACGTTTAATAAATTGTGATACTGTTAAGGAATGAGTATGTGGATTAAAAATTCTCTGAAGCTGAATGTACTGTGAAACGGAGTAACGTAGCAGGCAGGTGAGATGAAGAAAACTCGATGTATTTGAAGATGCCCTCATAGTTTCAGCGTACATGGAAGTCAAAAGAACTGTCTATGAAATTAAAAGCCGAATTGCCAACAAAAAGCTTTTCGTTGCAAACAACCTCTGAGTAGAGATTGATATGCGAAATAGTAAACGGAGAATATCTGCATCAAACAACTTCATGTCAGTTCAAAACTCTATTACCCTTGATGTTTTGTGCCTTATTTCCCAAACCAACCACATACTACAAGAAGTAATGGGTGTAATCGACAGTTTCAAACAAGATAGTCAAAGTCTGGTGTTAGGTTAAAACTTCTCTTCTCTAAACTTTTAATAACTGTTTCTAGGTGTCGAACATCAGTAACTTTAAAGACTGACGCAACATCAGTAGGTAGAAATTTATGTTGCTGTTGTTGTTGTTGTTGTTGGTTGTTTAAGGGGGCCAAACTGCAAAGGTCATCAGTCCCCCATTCCATTTCTAGGCGTCCAAAGTAAATTGCAACACGTGAAAGATAATACGCCCAGAGTTTAAAATTGCGATGTGGGAGAGGAGTCCCACTGAGTCCATAAAACATAATCAAGAATAACAAGACAAAACGAAAAGACGGTCACACAAAGACAACTTACAACGAAGAAACCGATGTCCATGGTTGACAGACCGTAAGAATAAAAAAGGAAAAGTCAACCACTCGGTAACACACAGAAATCTCCAGCTACAGCGAATGATAAAAACCACCTGCTCGTATAAAACGTAAAACGGTATCTGCCATTGCAGCATCGTCACCTAAAACATCTGATAAAACGGCAGGGAGGTTAAAATTCCGCCGCAAAGCAGCTAAAACGGGGCAGTCGAACAATATGTGGACGATTGTCAGACGGGAGCCACACCGACATTGGGCTGGGTCCTCACCCCGAAGGAGATGTCCATGGGTGAGCCACGTATGCCCAATGCGGAGGCGACACAAGACCACTGACTCCCGTCGTGAACCGCGCATGGAGGAGCGCCATGCAACCGTCGTTTCCTTGACCACCCGGAGCTTGTTGGGCGTGCGCAGGCTACGCCATTCAGTATCCCAAAGCTGACATACTCGCTGGCGCAACAACGAACGGAGATCAGAAGCCGGGAGGCCGATCTCTAGACAGGACATACCGACAGCCTGCTTGGCAAGCCTGTCAACACGTTCATTGCCCGGGATACCAACGTGACCCGGAGACCAGATGAACGTCACTGATCGCCCAGACAGTTCAACGGCATGAAGCGTCTCATGTATGCCAACACCAGGGGAGATCGCGGGTAACACTGCTCTAGAGCTCGGAGGCTGCTCAGGGAGTCGCTGCAAACAACAAAAGACTCTCCTGAGCTAGACTGGATATGCATGAGAGCTCTGTGAATGGCCACCAGCTCTGCAGTGTAAACACTGCAGCCATTCGGCAGAGAGTGCTGTTTCACATGGTCACCATGAGTATACGCAAATCCCACACAGCCATCAACCATAGAACCATGTGTGTAGATCAGGTCATAACCACGGAATTCCGCTATGATAGCCGAGAACTGACGGCGGAGCGCCTCCAGTGGAACTGAGTTTTGGGCCCCTGGGCCAAGTCCAGCCGAGTAGACGGCCTTGGCAAACACCACGAAGGTGTACGGGCACAGACCCGATAGGAAGATGGAAGGGGAGAAGACTCAAGCTCCTGCAGGAGGGACTGAACCCGATAGGCAATCGTATGACCTGATCTGGGGCGTCGCTGATGAGGACGGACCACCACATCAGGAAAGAGTAGACGATGGTTTGGGTGGCCTGGGGAGCAATACACATGGGCTGTGTATGCCGCAAGTAGGTGTTGGCGGCGGATCCCCAAGGATGGAACCCCAGCCTCCACTAGTAAGCTGTTCACTGGGCTGGTGCGGAAGGCACCCGTCGCGATGCAAACCCCACAGTTGTGAATGGGGTCCAGTAGGTGCAGTGCCGAAGGTGCCGCAATGCACCCAAAATGGAGACGAGACTGCACCAGCGCCGTGTAAAGCCGCAACAGTGTGGAGCGGTCGGCACCCCACGTCGTATGACCCAAGTGTCTGAGAAGGTTGAGATGGCGCCAGCACTTCCGTTTCAGCTGACGAATGTGGGGTAGCCACGTCAGCCGGTCATCAAAGACCAGTCCTAAAAAACGGTGAGTTTCCACTACAGTAAGTAGTTCGTCATTAAGATAAAGTTCAGGGTGCGGGTGGACGGTCCGACGCCGACAGAAGTGCATCACTCTGGTCTTGGAAGTAGAAAACTGAAAGCCGTGGGTAAGCGCCCAGGTCTGCGCCTTCCGAATAGCACCTTGCAACCTGCGCTCGGCAACTTGGGTGCTGCAGGAACTAAAAGAGAGACAAAAGTCGTCAGCATAAAGAGAGGGGGACACCGACGATCCAAATGCTGTGGCTAAACCGTTGATGGCGATTAAAAATAGGGAACGCTTAAAACGGAACCCCGAGGAACCCCATTTTCCTGGATATGAGAGGAGCTCAGAGAAGCACCAATTTGAACACGAAAGGTACGGACGGCTAAAAAATTCTGAATAAAAATCGGTAGGGAGCCCCAGAGGCCCCAGTCATATAAAGTGTTGAGGATGTGGCGTCGCCAGGTTGTATCGTATGCTTTGTGCATATCAAAGAAGACGGCAACAAGGTGTTGGCGCCGGGAAAAGGCTGTGCGGATTGCAGACTCGAGGTACACCAGATTATCGGTGGTAGATCGACCCTGGCGAAAACCGCCCTGGCATGGAGCCAATAATCCCCGAGTCTCAAGAATCCAACACAACCGCCGACTGACCATCCGCTCCAACAGTTTGCATGGCACGTTAGTCAGGTTAATGGGCCGATAGCTATCCAAGGAAAGATGATGTTTGTCGGGCTTAAGCACTGGGATGATGATACTCTCCCACTCTCCCACTGTGACGGGAAAACACCATCACACCAAATGCGGTTATAGACCGCAAGTAGGTTACGCCGACTATCTGCTGAGAGATGTTTCAGCATTTGACTATGGATGCTATCAGGCCCTGGCGCCGTGTCAGGACATTGTTGAAGAGCACTGAGGAGCTCCCACTCAGTAAAGGGAGTGTTGTAAGATTCAGAGCAGCTGGTACGAAAGGAGAGAGACTGGTGTTCTACCCTCTCCTTTACTGCACGGAAGGCCGGTGGATAATTTGCAAAGGCACGAGCATAATGCTCGGCAAACATCTCTGCAAGAGATTCCAGGGATTCCCGATGTAGTCTGTAATCCCTGTAGCCGCCTGATCTTACTCCAGACCTGCGAGGCGGAGGTACCTGTCCCAATAGTGGAAACGTACCTCTCCCAGCACTCCTGTTTCCGTCTTCTTATAAGCTGGCGAGCACGAGCGCGAAGCCATTTAAAATTGATTAGGTGCTCCTGAGAGGGGTGCCGTTTGTATCGCTGTAAGGCCCGCCTGCGGTCTTTAATGGCCTCAGCGACCTCCGGCGACCACCACGGCACTGTCTTACGCTGTAGGCACCCTGATGTACGCGGAATGGTAGCGTTCGCAGCAGAAATAATAGAATGCGTGGCGCTCTCGACCACCACATCGATGTTCTCGAGTGGGGGAGGGCCAACGATGGCAGCAGAAGCATAGTCTGCCCAGTTAGCCCTGTGCAGAACCCACCTGGGTGGGCGTGCTGGGGACTCGCGTTGTGGGAGTGACAAGAAGACAGGGAAATGGTCACTGCCACACAAATCGTCATGGGCTCTCCAGTGAACAGATGGTGGAAGGCTGTGGCTGCAGATGGACAGATCAATGGCCGAAAATGTGCCATGTGCCACACTAAAATGCGTGGAGGCACCTGTATTCAAGAGGCAACCCTGCCATGACCAGAGATCGTAGATCCACCCCACAAGGGACTGTGGGCATTGAAGTCGCCCAACAGTAAGAAAGGTGGGGGTAGTTGAGCAACGAGTGCAGCCAAGACGTTCACAGATACATCACCGTTCGGCGGCAAGTAGATACTGCAGACGGTAAACTCCTGTGTGGTCCTCACCCTGACAGCCACTGCTTCCAATGGTGTTTGAAGGGGCACGGGTTCACTATACACAGAGGTGAGGACATACACACACACTCCACCTGAGACCCTGTTATAGATGCTACGGTTGCAGTAAAATCCCCTGTAGCCACGAAGGGCAGGGGTCCGCATTGCTGGAAACCAAGTTTCCTGAAGAGCAATGCAGAAAGCAGGTGTCGTGCTCAGAAGCTGCCATAGCTCAGCCAGGTGGGGGAAGAAACCGCCGCAGTTCCACTGGAGAATGACATTGTTCGAGTGCTGGGAAGACATGAATGAGACAAATGAGCGGGTTATACCTCAGCATCACTTGCATCCACCGATGGAGGTTTATCAGCATCAGTGACCGGTTTGTCAGGGGGTCCCCGAGAGCGAGGTCCTCGGGTGACGCAAGAATCTCCACCTCATCCTCAGAAGTAGAGGCGGAGGCAGAGGGGAGTGGTGGCACTGAAGCCACCGTGGATTCTTGTGATGTGCCTTTTTCCCCTCCGTTCCCTCGGGGGCTTCGCCGGTGGGAGGTGCTCCTCGGACTCAGCCACAGGGACTGAGGAGGAGCGTGAAGCCCTACGACCAGCAGTTTGCGAGCGCGCCTGCTGCTGGTTAGTGTCGCTATCGACACTGGCGAAAGGGAGCGTCCCAAGGGACCCCTTCCGTGCGAGGGAAGCCGGAGAAGGTTGTTCTTTCTCCGGCGGAGAGGTTGTAGCTGATCCCGAGGCTTTCGCCTTGGGAGCTTTGGAAGGATGGCCCCCAACCTCCGTGGGGGCAGGCTTAGGTTGGCGGCCCTGGGGGCCCACAGGAACAGAGGAAGTAGAAAATACTGTCGCCGAGGAGAGTGGCGACGACGTTACTGCTGCGAACGAGTTGCTCATAGTAACAGGGTGCAGACGGTCAAATTTCTTCTTTGCCTCATTATACGATATACGGTCCAGGGTTTTATATTCTGTAATTTTCCGCTCCCGTTGAAGTGCGGGACATTGCGACGAGCAGGGAGGATGGTTCTGACCACAGTTGACGCAGATGGGAGGCGGCGTACATGGGGCGCCCGGATGTGCTGGACGCCTGCAGTCTCTACACATAGCGCTGGACATGCATCGAGAAGACATGTGGCCGAACTTCCAGCATTGGAAGCACCTCACAGGGGGAGGAATATAAGGCCGCACGTCAACACGGTAAACCATCATCTTGACCTTTTCGGGTAATGTATCACCCTCTAAGGCCAAGATGATGGCACCAGTTGCGACCCTATTATCCTTTGGGCGCCTATGGACGCGCCGGATAAAATTAACGCCTCTTCGTTCAAGGTTTGCCCGTAGCTCGTCGTCTGTCTGGAGCAATAAATCCCGATGGAAAATTACTCCCTGAACCATATTCAGGGACTTGTGGGGAGTGATGGTCACCGCAACGTCACCCAGCTTGTCACAAGCGAGTAGCGCCCGTGACTGGGCCGGGGATGCTGTGTGGATGAGAACAGACCCGTTGCGCATTTTAGAGATGGAGTCCACTTCCCCAAACCTGTCCTCTAGATGGTCCACAAAGAACTGAGGCTTGGTCGCTGTAATTGAGTCCCCATCAGTCCTGCTACAAACCAGATATCGAGGAGCATAATCGTCATTAAGTTTTGCGGCCCGACGTCCCTCCCCAGATGTGGTCAGGGAGGGGAACGTTTGGGGGTTGTACATAGAAGCATGGAACTTTCCTCTCTTAGAGATGGCGGTTGTACGTCCGCCAACGTCACCCGATTTGTGTCTCTTCATTGCGGGTGATCCGCCCCGATGCCACCCACTCCGACCAGGGGCTCTCCTCATGGGCGCCACCCAGCCACTGCAACGTCACCTGGCGGGCTGACCGTTGCCGGGAGTCCTGATGCCCCACAGAGACAAGCATCGACTCCTTGGCTTGCATGAGGAGTATGGAGCTCTGGCACCGCTAGAGCGATCCCTGTGTTGTCAGGGGGCTACATCCAAGAGGGTACATGACGACCCCACCACAACGGACTGGCTACCGTGTTGGCTTTCTGGCGCTATGTAAACCATCAGAAAGGAGAGTGCTGAGATGGCATTGCACAATGGACGCGACTTGCACGGAAAAAGAAGTGACGTGCCCACTGGCAGAATAGAATCCGCAGTCGCAAGTCCATTCCATGATGGGTGCATAAGATGGCATGGCACAAGAATGACATGTTGCACCACGTAAGGTGTCCTTCCCCAAATGGGTCGCTCTTCTGAAAAATTTTGAAAAATGGAAAGGTCAAACACACATAGGTGACCACAGACGGAAAGCCGAAAAGTATGAAGACTCCTTTTAGTCGCCTCTTACGACAGGCAGGAATACCGCGGGCCTATTCTTACCCCCCAACCCGCAGAGGGGGTAGAAATGTATGCTGAGATTTAGTCTTTGGCATAGCCAGAAGGTGAATTATCCATTTGTGTAGACAATTGCTGTTCTGAAAAGATTGGAGATGATGGTAGCGGTATTGCTTGCATATGGTTGAAGGCATGTATCGAAATACAATGTATCTGACGGTGTCACTCAAGCTCAGGCTTATAAGATATCGGGATCTTCAACCAGAAGAATATATGGTATAACAATGTTATCGTATGAACTTCTCCAGTCTTTCCGACATCACTGTAGTATTAACACCGTGTTTAAAGTTTCTTCTGAGCAGCCAGCTTTGGTTTTCAGTTATTTACTCTTGTGTACGGCCTTTTGTGCCTTGTCAGAAAGAAATCTCTGCCATACACAGCGGAACAAATTGATGTCACACTTTTGTAATCCTTTTTATCTTTGTCAACTACAAAAAGTTTTCAAAATTTAGATATCATTGCATTTAAAGAAGTTTATAATTAAAAGAATCTTCTCAGCAGCAACCCACAGTGTGGTTAGAAGAGACAGTTGCAGGTTTTACTACCTTGAGGTGTTTTCTAGAGGTCGTAACAGAGCCTGCGGTGTAATTAAAAAAGTTTTCTTCTTAAAGTTGCAGTTGTGTTATGTCTTTAATTTCTAGCAGTTCCAACTTACATTCATAAGTGGATGCACCTAGTAGCGCTTCTAATAAGAGCGTTCTCTCACATAAATCTGTATTACAAAACTGCTGGCTGTAAATTTAATTTCCTCCCATGAAATTCAAAGCCTGAATATTTTTTCCACTTCCCTGAGAAATGTGAAACATTAGCCTCATAATTAAATATTTCATATTCTTTGACTACCAGTGTCCCCACAACCAAATATATGTTACCGCACAATAAATATGCATCATTGCAGGCCTTCGATGAAGAACATACATTTTAGCTTTTACTGGTTCGTTCATCCGAACTTCTACTAATGGCTTCAATTCTTTCTGAAAATTCAGAGAATCGTATTTTTCACAGAACTATTTCTAACTGCTTCAGATACCCATGAATTATTTGATACCTTCATTATTATAAATAATGTAGAAAACAGCATTGACCGCATGTAATCTTTATTGCTTTGAACCATTTCATGTTGATATCGATCACTGAGTGGCCATCTTCAGTGCTGTAATATTATAAAATCAGACGTCAAATTAGCATATGTAGAAGTAAATATCCTTACAGACAAAAACAGAAATTGAAAATCTTATTACCATACCTAGAAAAGAAGCCCTTATTCCCCCATAAACTAGAGCATTGCATCTTAACATGGTATATAATACAACTGTATACAGTGAGCGTCATGTACAATACTAATGTTGTTCATTGCTAAGCTTTCTGTACAACAGTGCGTGTGCAGACAACACATAGCGTATCGTCATACAAGCAACATTACAAATTGAAAATACATGCATCAAATCTACGTAGGATAATGGATGCCAGTAACGAGGATTTAACTCGTTTAAAGTAGTACAAAGAAGAAAAAAGAAAAAAAATAGCCAATATATTTCAAGCAATTTACCGGCCAGAGGTGCTACATATAACATTATACAACGTCTTAACCAACTTTTGCAAATATGTCGTCATTCACGTAAGTATATAAAAACACAAAAATGTACATATCAAAATACACAAGAGAAGGAGAAATCTAACATATATAAACTAAAATTCATTTAACCAGGCAAAGTGAAATGCGAAATCAGAAACCGTCTGTGCCATCTGTCAACGTGACCAGTAAATTCAGTCAAAGATGTCAATGCTCTGTGTCAAAATTATGAATAAACAGTACCAAAATCAGTCCTGACGTGCAAATATTATAAGCAACTCATGTCCTTCAAACGAAGGAACCTCAACATCTTCACAATACAAATGGGTACTGTATCAGTACATTGTGTAGCAGTTATAAAATTTTAGAATTTCTTAACAAATACTTACATCATAAGAAAAATTGCTTACAAATTTACAAACGTTATCATGAAGTAATGTGTAATACATTGTCAAACCAAAATCTGTCAGCTCTATGAATGACGACATATTTTCTATACTTGGTTAAGAGATTGTACGAGGGTTGGAACTTAAACAGCGGCAACTATTTATTGATAAACGATACAAAGTGTTAAATGTGTGCACCTGTTACTGTCCTTCAAAGTAGTCGCCAGCGTTGTGTAGAACCCATTGCTAACATGAAAAAAACCTATGGTGTTGAGATTTTATTCTACTTTTACAAGTATTTGTATTGGCCAACGGACTAATGTTACTGCTTACTGTAAATGTACCAGAGGGTCCTGCAAGCAAGACATCAACAGCATGTCACGTAGAAGTCAAAAAATGCTTCTTGCCTACCTGCAATCGATGAAACCTTGTCACTTAGGCAAAGATAGACATAGATGACATCTCCTGTAAGGAAAAAAATCTTAAAATTAACGTGTAACCGGTGGGGATCAGTTTGGGAACTAAAGTGACGTTGCTATTTACTGAAATAAAAAACTCATTGAAAATTTTGGCTTTATTTACTTTTAAAAAAACTCAATAAAGAAACAAATCAAATATTTTAATTTCCAAGTCTGGGATAAGATGACAGGATTGTTGAAACGTATAAACAATTTAAAAATAAAATAGAATTAGTAGAATGTCTCTAGAACTGCGCCTACTTGACTTTAAAATTAATTCAGTTTCGTCAGTTTATGTTCAAGGCTGTCGCAAAGTCAGAAATGTTATGCAATGGCAAAAAACTTATTTGTTATCGCTGTATGGGGATGGGTGGAGTTCGCCTAAAGCGTTTGCACACAATACCGTTAACTGCGCCGACGGCTGCTAGCTGCATCTTCACTGAAATCGAAACTAAATATTGTCTGACGTGATCGCCTACTGCCGATCCCACTGTCCCTGCATCTTGATGAAGACAAGAACGACCTATAAATGCTAGTCTGGCTATAAATGGACGTGGTACGTCAGTCTCAGACCTACCCACTGTATTACCACTACAACATGCGCTCCCAAGCGTTAACTGATGTACACTGTCTATGTTCACACCGGATGTGAAATATCTCGGTCAACAGTATGAACAACGCGCAATCCTTAGTACTATCCACTGGAGATTCGCTATGATCCACTCTACGACAGAGGTGCTCCTTACAGTGCAGTCACAGTCTAACATATACAGTCACAACACTCCCACAGATTTTTGTTACAGGCTGCGATAGCAGCGCTCCAAACGGCCGGCAAGCTACGTTTCTGAATACGATAGTTGATGAGTGCGACTAGTATCGTTTATATTGACTTCAGCATACTTCTTACATTAGGGAACGTATGTAGTGCCTTATAAATAGGTAGTTATTTAAAAACAGCTCCCCATTTGTCTGTCTTAGATTTCATAAAGTCTATGAGAAGGTACGAAACCGTACATTACAGGACAGTTAATTTACAATCATCCTGTAACATACAGGCTTTAAATGAGTAATTTCATTTTCTATTAAAAATAAAAATGCCTAGGAAACACCAGGAGCCATGCCCTTTAACAATGTCATTTTCTACGCAAGAACGTTTTCTTCATTGCAATTCCAGTACAATCGGTGAGGGTTGATCATAGGAAACGTATACAGAATGCAATAAATACGGTATTTAAAATACCAAACCAATCATTACAGCTGTAGCTGAAGGAAAAACGTCACAGGCATGGCAATAAAACGATAAAAGCAACCAAACTGTTTTCCAACAAAGAAGAACCCAGTTCGACAATTGTTGCTACAGCTGAAGCACAAACGGCAAGAATCATCAGAACATTGGACTTTTAAAGTTAAAGTAATTACACTTAAAAGAATATGCACGTATAAGAAAGACGAGTGAGAATCATTAGACTCCATACAGAGTTGATACACGCCAAAAACTGCCTGTCATAGTAAGAACAGACCACAATAGAAATTTATTACACCATTATGTTTGTATGCAACTTACTTTCAGCGGAAAAAGCTGCAAATATACACATGTTCGTAAGTTCATGACAGAGTTGTTCTTTATACCATTGAATCTTTTAAATGAGGCTGTTTTTATATTAATTTCCTTAGTATGTTTGTCTCTCGATATTTTAATAATGCTTGTTACGCAAAAGATATAGTAATTATTTCGTTAATTACGTACAAAACAGATTATAAACAAACATCACTACTTCAGCAGGTTGCCCGCCGCTGGGAGCGCTAGTGTCGCAGCAACTGTCAATTGGTAACAGCTTTTACAGCAGTGTCACGACTGTATATGTTAGACTGTGGTGCAATACAGTACAGGTGTCTATTGGCTCTCCGCACAAAAATCGCTGCGAGAGCACCGCACTGCAAACTTGCGTGCGACGACACACACAGCCAGCATGGACGAGAGTGCGAGTCTGCCTTAAGTTTTTCTCATTCCGCTGTGTATATCCTCTCATGATGCTGGTACTTCCCGCCAGTGGCTTGTCTAGTAATCAGATAGTGCATCTTAAAATGCCGAATGGCTCGCTGGCCTATGCTGAGTCAGCTTACGAGTCATTTAGGAATTTTCTCTAGACCTACCACATCTGCCGCTTAGAATTTCACATAAACATTATTGAGCTTCGCATGGTCTGGCTTTTAAAAGGATTTCAAGCAACTGGAGTTTCCAGAGAAGACACTGGCGAGGGATTTGGGGTGAGGAGTTTTCTGCCCACCTGCAATAATCGTCACTTTCGCCGCCACGTGGGCGCTTAGCCTAGCTTCAGAAAAGTAAGTGTGTGTTAGTTCACCATTACGTGTCAGCCTTGATTATCTTATTGCACCTGCGCCATGATGTCGTAATCTGCACATCAAATTGTAATTATTATCATTAAAAATGTCCGTACCCCATCGAGTTTATATTCCTTTTGATGAGTAGAACGTGATTTTGAGTTCGGGAAACGCTGGAAATGTCAAGAAAACTTTACTCCTTACAAGGTGTAGTATGCTGTTAGCAGAGCCTGTTGTGTTGATGGTGCGAATGTAGTGGTCTACTGCCTGTCAAATCTCTAGAAAAGTTCTGAATCGAATGCCATGAAGTGGTTCCTCCATCTTCGGAATCAAATCAGGAAGGTTTCACCACTGGCTGAAGGTGGTAAGATTCAAGCTGACTTAGAAAAAGTTTGTAGTTGGTGCGAGAAATGGCAGTTACCTGTAAATCGAGAAAAAAACCTAAGGTGATGTGGCTGAGAAGGAAAAACAACATGACAACATTCCAATCAACATCAGTGGTCTGCTTCTTGACGTAGTATCCTTGTCTGCAGTGCGATTTTAAAAGAAACGAGCATGTAAGAAATATCATAAGGTGGGTGCATTGTCGATTCAGGTTTATTGTTCACATGTCAATGAGACCATCAAAATGTTTCAAATGTTTGTATAGCTACGGGGTCATCAGTCCCTAAAATTGCAAACTACTTATGAACTAGTTAATCCTAAGGACGGCACAAATGTCCATGCCCGAGGGGGGATTCGAACCCCCGACCGTAGTGGCCGGCCGGCCGCGGTGGCCGAGGGGACTGAGGCGCTTCAGTCACGGTCTGCACGGCCACAACGGTCGGGGGTTCGAATCCCCCTCGGGCATGGATATTTGTGCCGTCCTAGTTCGTAAGTAGTTCGCCGCGGCCGGCCATTATTCTAGAAAAACAAATATATAAGCAGCGCCAACTATTTCAGTATGTAACTAGTTCTTTTTTTCCTTGGAACTTCCAAAATTTTAGACCATTTCGCTTCTGTCATTTTAAAATTTAAAATACAATAGAAATTTACCTTCCTTCCTAAAGCTTATATACTAATACCGGAAAAGGTTCAAAAATCAAATGTTTCTAAGGCTTATGGGACTTAACTACGGGGTCATCAGACCCTAAACTTACAAACATGAACTATCTTATAGTAAAGACGCCACAAACATCAATGCCCGAGGGGGGATTCGAACCTCCAACGGGGAACGGCCTCGCGCATCGTAGCATAGCGCTTCAATGCGCTCGGCCACACCGCCGCGACTCGGAAAATTTGGAGGGAGGTAGAACCTAATTTTAAATTCTCATGAAGTTTGAGAACCAATGAATGCTAATAGTTTCGGCCTTGTTAAGAAGACGTGCAGTGTCTTCTTAAACTTCAGCCTGTAATTTGGTAAGAGAATTCAGTTTATTACACAGTTTGGAATATCCATCAGTCATTCAGCTTTGTGACGGTAAAACGGTTATATAACAACTTGCAGAGTTAATATGTCGTTGTTGTTGTTGTTGTAATCTGCAGTCTGCAGACTGGTTTGATGCAGCTCTCCACGCTACCCTGTCCTGTGCAAGTCTCTTCATCTGAGAATACGTTGGGCAGCGTACATCCTTTTGAATCTGCTTACTATATTCGTCCCTCGGTCTCCCTTTACGATTTTTACTCCACACGCTTCCTTCTAATGCTAAGTTGACAATTCCTTGATGTCTCATAACGTGTCCATCCAATCTATCCCTTCTCTTAGTCAGTATATCCCAGAAACTTCTCCCCGATTCGGTTAAGCACCTCCTCATTAGTTACGTGATCTACCCATCTAATTTTAATCATTCGTCTGTTGCACCACATTTCAAATGCTTCTATCATCTTTTTATCTGAACTCCTTGCCATACAATGCTACACTCCAGACAAATGCTTTCAGAAAGGACTTCCTCACATTTAAATTAATATTGGATGTTAACAAGTTTCGCTTCTTTAAAAACGCTTTTCTTCAATTCTGCATTTTATATCTTCTTTACTTCGGCCATCAGGAGTTATCTTGGTACCCAAATAACAAAATTCATCAACTACTGTTATTGGCTCATTACCTAATCTAATTCCTTCAGCATCGCCTGATTTTCTGACATTACATTCTATTACCTTCGTTTTACTCTAGTTAATGTTCATCTTATATCTTCCTTTCAAGACACTGTCCATCCCATTCAGTTGCTCTTCCAGATCTCTTGTGGTCTCTGACAGTATTACTATGTCTTTGGCAAACCGTTATGTTTTTATTTCTTCTCCCTGAACTTTAATGCCCTCTCCAAATTTCTCCTTCCATTCCTTCACTGCCTGCTCAATGTACAGATTGAACAACATTGGGGAAAGGCTACAACCCTGTCTTACTCCCTTCCCAACCTCTGCGTCCCTTTCTTGCCCTTCTACTCTAATAGCCGCTGTCTGGTTTTTGTATAGGTTGAATATAACTCTTCGCTCCCTATATTTTATCCCTGATACGTTCAGAATTTGGAAGACTGTACGAACTAGGACGGCACAAATATCCATGCCCGAGGGGGGATTCGAACCCCCGACCGTAGTGGCCGTGCAGACCGTGACTGGAGCGCCTCAGTCCCCTCGGCCACCGCGGCCGGCTAGGTTTCTCTTTCCTTAGCCTATCTTCTAAGATAAGTCTTAATGTGAGTATGGCCTCCCGTGTTCCTACATTGCTCCTAAATCCAAACTGATCCTCCCCGAGGTTGGATACCACAAGTTTTTCCATTCGGCTGTAAATAATTCGTGTTAGTATTTTGCACCTATGACTTATTAAACTGATAGTTCTGTAATTTTCACACTTTCCTGCACTTGCTTTCTTTGGAATTGGAATTACAATATTCTTCTTGAAGTCGGAGGGTATTTCCCTTGTCTCATACATTCTGCATACCAGGTGATACAATTTTCTCAGTAAAACTGAATTTTTAATATGTTAGATCTGAAATATTTTGTCGCTAGCTATTGTACGGAGAGTCTTATGCTATTAATAATGTATAACACTCATTCAGTTAATTGCTGTGATCTAATAAAATTTAAGGTATGTCTTCTTGCCCTCTTCCTCATTCACCGAATTTTAGTAGGAATATCGCTCATCCGAAGAGCAGTATGTGAGGGCAACTGCTGACCTCTGCCCCTTATGGGGTAAGACGGGGAGAGGGAAAGCATGAAATAATACTAAATGAAAAAAGAACCACAATACCAAAGTGCGGTGCTGAAGCTTAACAGGTGAGGTTACTAAGCGTACCGTATTTGTTACTTCTCCGTTGTATCGGCTCGAGTAAACACGAAGTGCCCACGCAACCATTTACATAAAAGCCAGGCTTTTACGCGCTGTGGTAAAGCTGACCCATTCTCCAGAGAAACAATGCCGCCGCTCCCACCGAAAATTACGCCGCCTTCCGGCTGAAGATGCGGCCAATTTCCCTGAAACGGCCTCCCTCTTGTTCTCTCTTATCGCAGATGCAGCCAACCGTACGCGTTTCGAAACTCAAACAACACTGCTGCCGGCAACAAGCACCGTAAGGCACATTTGTAGTACTATAAAATTTCGAATTTATCAAAGCAAATAGTAGCTAACGCAAAAGAAAAACAGAGGAAGGCTTCTCTTTAATAATTCAACGAAAGAATAAGTTCGCGAAAATCTTCCGTAGCGGAGGGAAATGGAAGCTTTTCGTATTAATTAGAATTTGAGGCATTGAGACTGACAGATCCCAAACACATATTTTGAACATTTTATTTCGACTTACATGAAATATTAACGTAGCAGTATAAAGCCCTACATACGTGGTCTTCACAGTAAACAAAAGAAATGGCAGAAAGAAGCAAAGCGTTACGTGCCCTAGACACACGGTCCTCCCAATTGCAGCAGTCATAATGTATTCCAGGGTTCGAATCCCGTTATAGTTCAAAAATGTTTAAATGCTTGAAAATCTAAGGTAGTTAACTGCTGCTGTTATCAGTCTCTAGGCTTACAAACTCATTCAACTAACTGATGCTACACACACACCAATGTCCAGGAGAGAGAGCCATGGAACCTCTGACGGCTAGCAACTGCACACTCCGCAGCAAGGCGCCTTAGAGCGTTCGGCCACTCCACCGCTGTGCAGTTTTAGTCTGCGAGGTAGTTTCAGATCATAAAAAGTCCTTGAAAATTTGAGAAAAAATTTCGACTGTAATTACGTTTGGATTTTGTTGAAACTCCCTGAATGCTCTCACCATAAAAAAAGAAAAAGTTAATTGTTTAACGTCCTGTCAAGAGCATGGTCGTTAGAAATGAAAATTACTCTTGGAGTTTTGGGTAACGACTGGACAGGAAATCGATTGGGCCCTTTCAAAGGAACCATCCCGGCATTTCACTGGATGTCCGGAGGCGTATTTTAACCACCGTCATTATAAAACAGTGGATGATTAATTATGATGCCGTACGTCCTGAGCTACCTAACATACTGTATACTAATTTTCTTTTCGCATTGACCTATTTGTCCAGCAATACTTTACGTTGTGAATGATGAGGGTTTTTTTTTTTTTTTTTTTTTTTTTTTTTTTTTTTTTTTTTTTTTTTTTTTTTTTTTTTGGATCTATTCGCCACTGTTGGCAAAAACTGCGAAATAGTAATAAGCAATTTACATTATTTTCATCGTTTTATGGGGGGTCTTAGCGAGGAAAGATGTTGCAAGAGTTTATAAATTTTGTTGAACGTCCCTAATTGTTACTATTTCCGGGTAATGGATGAGCAAACATCTCCATGATAGCAAACTTGGATTATATATTATAGGACCACTGTATGCCAAACGCCTGAAACAAAAATATAGATTCTTTCAATTTTTAAAGTAAAATTGTGCTAATTGACTAAAAATTAATAGTAATGGCACATTTCCACATGTAGGGCGACATCAAAATATCATGGGATTCTCAAGTACCAGAAATATTCGTGTAACTATTATGCGAAATAGTAAGCATAAGCAAAATGTTCAAATGTTTGTAGAGCTTAAGGGACTTAACTACGGGGTCATCAGTCCCTAAACTTACAACCTACTTATGAACTAGCTAATGCTAAAGACGGTGCAAATATCCATGCCTGAAGGGGGATACGAACCCCCGACTGTAGTAGCCGTGCAGACTGTGACTGGCTCTCCGCAGAACGCTCGGCCACCGCGGCCGGCTAAGCATAAGCCAAAAGTGGGCTTACCGCTATATTAAAGGTGTTCTTAAAAATCTGGAATTGGCCCGATGTATCAGTATTCCAATTCCTTGGCGTAATAATTACTTGAATATCTTTAGTACATGCCAATTCCGATGTAGGATGTTCTGAGACTTTTATCGAGGCTTGTAATATACATCACAAAGACAAGGAAGAGTTAGTAAATCACAGTCAACAAAAATATTGTCGTTACTGAGATCGAAGTTCAGTATTATTATAGCGCAAACTAATAACGAACAAAATTGTTATAATGTTACGACGGGGAGTTGGAAAACATGTTTCTCCTGTCGGCTGTGGGCAGAGTTAAGTATGAAACGGGAAAAAAATAAATAAATAAATAAATAAAAGGAATAATACATTAAAAATAAATTTCTTTATAATTCTACATAATTTCCAGCTACATTCAGACATTTGTCAAACCATTTTATATGCTTGAAAAAGCCGTCTAGGACGTAATCGGGCGTTGGATACGAAAGAACCGTTAAGTGGGTATGGGTGAAAGAAATACAGCAGGTGATAACTCACTCGTAATACGCCGATACACCATTGGGTAGAGGTCGACCATGAATATGGCAATGATTTTCTGTTTCGGATTGTGATGGAAGATGAAACGTGCGTCCACCATTACACCCCCAAATCGAAGGCCGTATCCATGTAGTGGAAACCTCCGTCATCACCTGTCCAAAAGAAGTTCAAAAGCACTCCGTCTGGATATATTTCAACAGCAACTGTAGGTATTATGTCTTCTGAGTTGGAAGGGCATGTTCTTACAAACCAGAAGATATAATACCTACAATGTCAACCGGTCGTGAAGTCCTTCAATCATCAACAACAACTCCCAACAAAAATATAGTCAAGATCGCTTTTTTACAGTCCTTTATTGTTCGACTACCGGTTTCGAAGAACTAAGTCATCATTGTACATAACGAACAATATTTTGTAGTAAATAAGCGATCTTGGCTACATTTCCGTTTGGAAATTGTTGTTTATCTAAAATAGATCGTCCACATCCTGCTATTTCAGGTAATGTTGAGATACTTTTGTTATCCTTACGCAATTACAAGTTGGTGGCAGAAGTATCGTTCAGCAATCAGTTTCAAAGGCGACGTTCTAAAATTCCTCAATACGGTTTCTCCAAAGAAAAGCAACTGTGTGTCTTTTCTGTCCTTAATCCACTTACAAGCACATTATTCAAAAACGAAATATACTATGCATTTAGACTTTGACCATAATTCATCTACGTATTACACAAGAATTAAATGTTGTCCATTGAAGTGGAATGAAACCGCTAGTTATCTTCTATTTCTAGTAAAGCTACTCCCTATTACTTATTTACAGATTTATTAACTTCATCGTCACAATTATGCCATCATGATGATTAATCTCTGCATCGACATGGTGAGGCCTCTTTGTAGTTTCAAGGTCTAAAATATTTCCATTGCGTCTGTCGATTTAGCTGCTCAAGACAATTTTCGGAAAACGTTAATTATCGGTTCACAAAATTGCTTGGCAGTACCACGTACAACAAATCCATAGAGATCATACTCTGCTCCATTAAGTCGCCTCCAACTGATACTGCATGCTCCTGATTTTTCCAGAACAGCAAAAAAAATCAACTTTTATTCTCCTGGAGCAGGTATATACTTCCAGGCGTCCAAGTCATACTGCTGGGGGCCTAGCGGCAGGTTCCCAGCTTTATGTCAGGATAAGGCGAGGATTTCTAGTGCAGCGCCAGAGGTCGCTAGTGGAACAGTATTAGTTTTTAAAGTTTATTCAGTTGTTACAGGATTTCATGGTGTAGCTCGACGGGAGCTAGATCAATGTGTAACGACTCCTTCGATCGCATCGGCTCTTCATCTCGCTGCGTCTTCTACACTCCTGGCTATTAAAATTATTACACCACGAGGATTACGTGCTACAGTCGCGAAATTTAAACGACAGGAAGAATATGCTGTGCTGTGCAGATGATTAGTTCTACAGAGCATTCACACAACGTGCTGACACGAGGAAAGTTTCCAACCGATTTCTCATACACAAATAGTAGTTGACTGGCGTTGCCTGGAAAAACGTTGTTGTGATGCCTCGTGTAAGGAAGAGAAATGCGTACCATCAAGTTTCCAACTTTGATAAAGGTCGGATTGTAGCCTATCAGTTTACCGTATCGCGACATTGCTGCTTGCGTTGGTCGCGATCCAATAACTGCTAGCAGAATATGGAATCGGTGGGTTCAGGAAGGCAATACGGAACGCCGTGCTGGATCCCAACGGCCTCGTTTCACTATGTCGAGATGGCAGTCATCTTATTCGCATAGCTGTAACGGATCGTGCAGCTACGTCTCAATCTCTGAGTCAACAGATGGGGACGTTTTCAAGACAACAACAATCTACACGAACAGTTCGACGGCGTTTGCAGCAGCGTGGGCTAAGATATTTGTCTAATGAATACCCGTGTATGATCTGCATTTCTTCTTGGTGTAGCAATTTTAATGGCCATTAGTGTATACGCTGGCTGCCGTAAGCTGAGCGGAAGGACGGTACCCGCAACGATGAGTCTGGGAGAGGCCTTCAGGGAAAGTGTAGTTGTTCCTCTTTCGGTCTATGCAGCTGCTTGTGGGTACTTACTTGGAACCACTGGAGTCAGATGCCGTTGTGACAGATGAACTCTTGATAGCGGCTAGCAGGGTTAACACCAAAGTACTAGCACGTCGACAGGATTATTAGTCTTTAGGAAACCAACCAATGAGCTGGCTTCAGGTAGCATCCATACACTGCGTTGTGGAAAAGGTCGTATTTCGGTTCACCATCTTCCCTGAATGACGATCAGTTCGTAGTAGTTCCCAGACTGCTGAGACTAGTGGTTTCTAGTTCGTACTGCTTTATCTGAGACATAAGGTGAATACAGTGATTAGGTCATTGTATCAGCGACTACTGTCTTTAACATCATCGATCCCAAAGACCGTGACCGTGACAGTTAGTATATATACAGTATGGGTCGGTTTGCAAGGACTGAATGTGTGAGTGTAGCTTTCACTTAAAAAGCCTTTTTAACCTTTGACTTATCACCTGGATATTCATTTTTTAAGGAGTCAGGTGTAGTTGTTAAATGTTTACAAGCTAACGAATAAATCGTGTTGCTTCTCTTGTCTTCTGTCGCAGACAACCAGACAGCTGACTGTATGCTTTTAACTCGCCAACGCACAACGCATCGATGCTGTCGACACGAAAGACTGGCTCTTCATTTACGATACAACCGATGGCCAGCTTCCACCTCGCTTGCGAAATTTATTATGGGAGTTGGAAAATAATTTTCCCTTGGCGCTTTTTCCAGAGTTGCTTATGAAAGAAAAAATAGAATGAAACATTAAATATAAGACAATCTTTATTTCTCTACATAAATTACAAACACATTTAGACATTTTTCATACAGCTTTACAAGCTTTAGAAAGCCGCCAGGAAATAAATGAGGGCGTTGCATAAGGAAGAAGCGTTGAACGGCTTGTTTGACGTCAGAATTGCTTCCAAAGCGCCTTCCGCCCATAGTGTTCTTCAAAGCTGGAAACAGGTGGGAGATCTGGTCTGTATGGCGAATGGTGTAGGCACTACCAACCAAGAGTTGCAATATGGTTATGCTTTGTCGTCGCCGAGTGTGGCATTGTCGTCCAACAGCAGAACGCCAGATCTGAGAGGCTAGGTCGCTTTTTCTGAATCACCTCCTTCAATTTCGAGATAGTGGCACAGTACCGCGCAGCATTGATGGTTGCATCCTCCAAAATGACAAACAACAAAACTCCAGAAAACCAGAAAATGGTGAGTAGCTTCCAACCCAGAAGACATAATACCTACAGTTGCTGTTGAAATACAACTTAAATTATTATTTAATTATAATCCAACAAACTGTTCAATTTTTGCATACAGCGAAATCTAAAGAACACTACTATTCATACCGTTTTGGTTGTGGGTATAGAGTGAAGCGGTACTGTAGGTACACTTCATATACCGTAACCAGTTTAACACTGTAAACAGGATATTTAAATTACACACAGCAACCTAAGAAGCTGCAAATCCACTTTAATTGCTTTGATCATGAAGGTTACCAACTACTGATGTGGTAAGTGGCAACAGCGTCTCAGTTATTTTATTTTATTACATTCGTCTGCATGGTCGCACTTCCTCTTTCCTTTCCTTCTGTGAATGAATTTGGCGTGTTTGTGATGGGCTATATAATTTGAGAAGTTTGGTATTAGGAGCGGAGATGGTAAAGTAGTGGGTGAAGCTTACTTCAGACATTCAGCTTAGCTCTAAGATGGCCTGTAGTTGGAGTAGCATCTCAATGTAGGAATCTGAAAGGATAGCCATAGGAATGGCTAACAAAAGTTTTGCGAGGGTGGTGGATTTTCGAAGTGTAGAAGGCGGAGGCCACCGTCTCAGCAAATCAGGTTAGAGCATTTGAAAGCGAGCCGTTAGAGTCAGCTGGGAAACTACGCTTCGGCACTGCTCGCTGGACTGGGAAGATAAGCGGACGCGAACCTAGGAGCTGATATTTGGAACATGAACTTAGAATGCTCCGCGATTTGGACGAGTTTTTGCAGCGCGATAAGTTCATGGGGTGTTCAGTGGCTTTTGTTGAGCGATGCTATTGTATTTTGTAGGTCAAATCCGTGTCTGTTAATAATTTTCCATGTACTTACCAAGTGAGCATATGCTTCGTGCCAGTTCGCTCTTTTGCACAGTAAAACAATTATGAAGTCGCTGCTGCTTACTTTGATTGCTCTTAATCTTGATAAGGTAATAATTCGTACAATGAGCAATGATATTTTTTGTGACATTTGCACGTAACGGTCATTGTGTTGTGCCCACGTGGTGCACCAGAGCATAGTAGTGAGTACCGGAGATACTTGCTGGGTTGCTTGTTTCATGATCAGCTCCATCACAGCAATGTTTAACAAACAGTCTTAATTATTTCCTACGGATTTCAAGAACTTCCTGCGCTCACTTCATGAGCGACTGCATAATGTTTTGTTCCTTCAGATTTATATATGGTTTGTTTTTTTTCTTCCTATGCGTGCGGTACTGTGCCGTATATTTTAATGTTTACTTTCTTGAATGATTCTGTCTTGAGTATGACGAGGAAAAGTAAGAAAGAATCGAGTGTGTGCTCCTTGTTTGGAAAATAGTGTGAACACTTATAACTAAGTAAGAGACCCGTGACGATCCTTTGTCTTTGCTTTACTTTGTGACTGTCTAGTCACTCGTTGATCATTCCGGGGCAGTAATAGAATAAAGCAAATGGAAAGCTAAAGTTCTAAAGTTAACCATTAAGTAATCTTTCACGCAGGACGTTCACACAAATGTACCATCATTTGATCAACGTATAAATTCCGAAATGGAGGACATAGTAACAGGTATTTCCGGTGTAGAGAAGCAGCTGAGAGGGCTAAACACGAAAAAAGTCTCCTGGTCCGGATGGAATACCAGTTCGATTTTACAAAGGGTAATCTCCGTTATTGGCCCTTTATTTAGTTTGCATTTATCGCGAATCCTTAATTCAGCGCAAAGTTCCTAATGATTAGAAAAAAGCGCAGGAAGGAAAGAGAACTGACCCACATAAATACAGGCCAATATCGTTGACGTCAGTTTCCTGTAGAATTTTGGAGCATATTCTCAGTTCGAATATAGTAAATTTCCTTGAGACGGAAATGCTTCTCTCTACTAATCAGACGGGGTTAGGAAACATCGTTAATGTGAAACTCAGCTTGCCCTTTTCTCACATTTCTAGCGAGCTATGGATGAAGGGCAACAGGCAGATTGTGTTTTTCTCGACTTCAAAAAGGCGTTTGACGCGGTGCCACACTGCAGACCGGTAACGAAGATACGAGCTTATGGAATAGGTTAGCAGATTTGTGACTAGCTGGAAGCCTTCCTAAGTAATAGAGCGCAGTACGTTGTTCTCGACGGCGAGTGTTCATCAGAGACGAGTGCATCGTCAGTCGTGCCCCATGGGAGTGTGATAGGAGCGCTATTATTTCCTATCTATGTAAATCATCTGATGGACAGATTACCTTGTAATTTGCGGCTATTTGCTAATGATGCTGTGGTGTATGGAAGGATGTCGTTTTAAATTGACTGTAGTAGGATACAGGATTACTTAGACAAAATTTCTAGTTGGTGCGAAGAATGTAGAAAAATGTAAGAAGATGCACGTGAGTAGGAAAAAAGAATCCCATAATGTTCGAATACAGCATTAGTAGTGAATCTCTTGATGCAGCCGCGTCGTTCAAATATCTAGGAGTAACACTGAAGAGCGATATGAAATGGAACGAACATGTAAGGACAGTTGTGAGTAAGGCAGACCGGTTTATTGGGAGAATTTTGGGACGATGTACTTCATCTGTAAAAGAGACCGTGTATAGAAAGCTTGTACGACCGCGTCTTGAGTTTTGCTCAAGTGTTGGGGCCCTGCGGTAGATCAGTTTAAAGGAAGACATGGAAGCAGTTCAGAGGCGAGCAGTTAGGTTTGTTACTGATAGGTGCGACCAATGTGCGAATGTCAATGACATGCTCCGGGAACTCAATTGGGGATCGCTGGAGGAAAGACGACGTTCTGTTTCTGAATTTCTGTTGAGAAAATTTAGAAGGCCGGAATTTGAAGCTGAGAGTACTACGGTCCTCCTGTCGCTTACTTACATTTCCCGTAATCGGAAAGATAAGAGAAATTAGGGCTCGTACGAAGACATATAGGCATTCTTTTTTTCCTCGCTCTATTTGGGTGTGGAATAGGAAAGGAAATGTCTAGTAGTGGTACAGTGCACCCTCCGCCACGCATCTTTTGGTAGATTGTGGAGTATATATGTAGATGTAGATTTAGAATTCTTGTGAACGATAATAATAATTGAAATTATTTTGTCAAGTAGGCTCAACCACATAGATCGTGTATAAAACACTATAATATGACGCGTTTCGAGGGTCAAGCCCTCATCATCAGATAAAACATACAAGAATCTTTAAAACCCGAGACAAATAAAATCTAAAACGTAATAAAATAAAACGTGGTTACTTCCCTTGTATGTTTTATCTGATGATGAGGGCTTGACCCTCGAAACGCGTCATATTATAGTGTTTTATACACGATCTATGTGGTTGAGCCTACTTGACAAAATAATTAAGCATACAACCACGACCTCAAATCAATAATGGATATAATTAAGTCTATAATTGAAATTATTGTCCATAACAGCCTAGTCAGTGTTTGAGCCCTTTTCATATCCGGTAACCATACTCCACAGAACCCAGTTAACTATAACAAATGATACAAGTAGAATCCAGTCCAATGGGATATTTTTTTCAGTCCACAGATAAGAAAACAGTAGGCGGTAACCGCCCAGTTGTTTAGTACATTGGCTTCGTGTCTGTTATGTTTTCCGTTGCGAAATTTAATACTTTATAAACAAAGTAGTCATTCGGGCCTAAACTCGGTATGGTGTACAGTTAATTAGCACCAATTTACATGCACTTAGCCTCGAAACTGACCAAGGGTAGCTATCTTCAGCTGAAACTACGCCAAATGCATGAATACTGCTTCAAACAAGCTCACACAGAACTGCAAGGTAACCGCGCAAGACAATGTGTTCAACACTACTTCCAGACAGTTCAAGCCTTTAGAGCGAAAATTCTTTATTTTATTACTGTGGCGGTTTCTCCCTGTGTAGGTTATAGTCAAGATGACATTGTTTACGGACGTAATTAAGATGTCCTGAATAATCTTTATTACAACAAAAAGTATAATTGTTTTAATGATTGCCATCTAAATTCTAGCTCCTTAATTGTCAAAATTTAGAAAGAACTGGCCATCTTTGAACTTTTGCGATGCACTCCTTAAAATTCATACGCTAGAGGAATACTTCAAACGATCTGTTAAAATATTTGTTGTAATTTCTAAATCTACATGTACATCCATATTTCGCAATCTACGTCACGATGTGTGATGGATGTGCATGCCATTGTCAGTTCCTCCTTTCCACTCGTGTATGGTTCGAGGAAAAAAGATATTGCCTCTGTGCCTACGTGTGGACTCTTATGATATGTTGGTTGATTCTCTTGAAACGTACGCCCTCGGAACTTTGGCAGAAGTTCGTACCGCGTTACAGAACGTCTCTCTTGCAGCGGCCGCAGGTGGAGTTTCCTAGTCATCCCTTGATGCTTTCGCGCTTACTAAATGAGCTCCTAAGAAATCGTGCAGCTCTCCTTTGGGTCTTTTCTATGTCTTCTATTAACCCTACCTGGTATGGATCCCACACTGATGAGCAGTAGTCAAGCGCTGATTAAACTGGACTTTTGTAACTTGCTTCCTTTGTTGAAGGACTACAATTCCAGGGGATTCTTCCAATGAACTTTGACATCTGCCTGACCCCCGACTGAGTTTATATGTTGTTCCGTTTCAAATCGCCCGTTACGTAACGACTTCTAGTTTTTCTCCTGCTATTGCGGAGTTGTGCAATAAAAGATCCTTAATTCTATGTAAACGAAGCACTTTACACTTGTTTATGTTGAGCCTCAACTGCCATCCCCTGCACTTTGCGTCAATACGCTGCAGATACCTCCCTGCATTTCGCTACCTACTTCCAGTGTTGCGACTTCTCGACAAACTACAGCATCATCCGGAGAAAACCTGATTGAACTTCCATTGTTGTCTATGAGCTCATTAATGTTATTCAGAAAAGAAACTGTACTAGGCATTTAATATTGTTCTGGGGCAAGACTGAGATCACTTCAACGTCTGAAACTTCTCTCCATTGAGACTGACATACTGTTTTCTATTAGCCAGGTTCGCCTCAATCCAGGTACACACATTCCACAAGCTCGCCCTTTGTTCATCAGGCGACGATGCGGAACGGTGGATGGTTTGGATGGATGGTTTGATTTTTAAAGGGACTAAACGACTATGGTTATCAGTCCCTGCGGAACGGTATCTAACGCCTTGCGGTTGTCAAGAAACATAGTTTCTATCTGCGACCCTGTATATACTGCCTTCAGGATTTCGTGGATAAATAGCGCTGGTTGTGTTTTCGCATACGCAGAAATTTCATAAGACTGGACATACAGTGTTCCAAGATTCTGCAACTGACCGATGTCGGAGAAGTGGGCCACTAGTTTCTAAAGTTTCCCCAACAAGATTTATCTACGTGATGTGTGTCTTCCCATCGTGTCACAGGGGTTTCGCTGCAGAACCAACATTTGTCGCTTGCTTAGCCAATTTTAGCCTTGCTATAAATCTCTTTCCTCTTTCACTTCATACTGAATTTTTTAGAATGCTTGAAAGGTGAATGTGCAAGAAATCGCAAGACGAGAGCTGTGGAAAGCAGCATAGCGCAGGAGTCAGAACACAGATAGGGGACCATTGGGCTTACCGCCAAATCGCTGTGAAAGCACTGTTTCACCTACAGGTCATAGATGTTATCCATAGGCACACTGATTTCACACTTATTTCCCTGCGTCATCAGGGGATTCATCATCCAGAGGCATTTGTTTCACACAGTTTCCCTGTGTCATAAGGGGACTCAGCACAGTAACCCGTCGTGACACAGGGAACTAAGCTACTCCCAACTGTGGTCCTTAAATTCCTGTGATTGATTATGGAGTCGAATTTCACGTTTTAATGGTTGCGCTAAAATGTCATTTTTCCACTTTACAAATATTTTGTCGAAATCATTTTGCAATTAATTTCGAACTTTTGGTGATGTAATTAGTGATCAAGTCGTCTCATATAGGCCTATATCTAATTTACGGTTGTCTTACAACACCTCTTTGGAATACAGGAGTTTTGGTTCCTGTGGACGACTTCCCAGTAATTAGTAGAAACTGCGTCTGTAATAAACGAATGAAGCCATGCAACTGAGCAGGCACACCATATGCAAGCTATTTCAGTGCGAGCTGCTTCTGAGGAACACTGTTATAAACTTTCCGGAAACCTTAAAAACCTGAATACGCGACGTGTGTATCCATTTTAATTACGTAACTTATTTTAACGTGTTATATGTTTGTATAGCAAAGCGACAAAACCAGAATAAGGGTCGTGCTTTCCCGTGTTGTATACGGAATCCTCGTCTGAGCCTCTCATGTCCCTAACTAACTCATGTTCACAAAGAAAAAGAACACCTTCAAGGATTAGAGATAGAAGCTTTATATTCACACAAAAAAGTTTGTTCCGCTAAAATTATTAGAATTTAGCCTTGGCGACCCACGTGACGAAAGTCAACAACGATATCTCGGGGCAACACCAAGAACCTATAAAATGTGCTTTCACCTCTCCTTGTCGCCATTAACCGAAGGTATTCGATAAACGTGGCTTACGGACGTATGCGCGAATCGTATCGTCAGATCAGTGAATTTGAAAGACAGTGCGTGATATACGGCAAAAGAATGTCTGAAGCACACATCCGGGAAACTGCAAGTCGTGTGGGATGAAGTGTTTCGGCAGTGCCACGAGTCTCAGCAGAATGGACCACGGAAGGCCATAAACACAACGATATGGATAATGTGGCACTAATCAGAGCACCTTCCTCGAGATATTCAAACCTCACCCGATTGGCTTTCAGGCTTTACTCTGGCGCAGCAGTGGAACAGTGTGAAACATCTCACACTCTCAGGAGCGACAGACTTATCGCCGTTTATTATGGAATGGGCTACTACTCCGCCTACCTTTGACTACTGTGCACAACCATGCCAGTCGGTGATGGTGTGTGGAGCGATGCGAAATGCCATCAGACAGTCTTTTCCGACCAATTCAGGTTTTGTTTGTTTGAATGGCAACATCTTGCTTCGACGCAGACACGGGCAGCGACAAATGGCACTTTTATCATAACACGTACAGCGCGAACCGAAGGCTGTGTGGTGTCTGCTGTTTGGCTAACGATTCTCAGTTGGCACGTTTCCACGACACTCTGCTTAGTTAGACCTACCTGAATGACATCCAGCGACACCTAACCATACTCTTTCTGCGAGATACCTTAGACGCAACTTTTTCGGCAAGATAATGCGCCATAACGTGTATCTGAACGTAAAAGTGCTCTCTTGGTGTCTCAGGAAGTCAGCCTTTTTCACCTGTCCGAACAGCATACTTGTATCAAATAGAACATGTGTGCGGTAAAGAACAGGTCTGCTCAGCTATCAGCTCTAGCGAGATGGCTCACGCTCGCGCCATAGCAGTGAGCTGTCGGCTGGCTCGCGGTCACTAAAGGTAGAGCATAAGTGGTGAGGGGAAATGAGAGGAGGCGGAAGTCCCAACACAGTAACTTTGCAACGAAGAATTGCCGGATATTCTAATTCTACAGCCACTGATATATTCCACGGAGATGTTACATTTCTCGGTGGTTGAATAATCTATTCTGTGGCAAATTAATTGTATGAAACTGAAGTATAAAACAGAAAATAAAATTTATTTCTTATTTTTATTGTTTTCGAACTGTGTATTGCAAATGAAACAGTTGTAAACACATAACGCACTTAACTAAAAATAAGACCTCCTGATGTTCTACTTTGATGAGAATAGGTATTACAACATGAGAATATTATCTAACACATCTAAAAAAAGCTAACAAAAAAATTCCGTGATGGAGGTTCGAACCTGGATCCTCGGAACTACAGATCAAGGACTAGACCGCTCAACCGGCGACGGTGCTCGGAAAGTCGTTTATATTTACGTCTACCCAAGCTACAGCACAAAAAATTCTTTAAATTACTCGAACGTCATTACCTTTTGGCCCAATATATACTGGTAAAAGATGCTCATCTATAGGCGAACTTCCATGTATTACATTGAAAACGCCATTTTCGCCGGCAGCGGTGACCGAGGGGACTGCGGCGCGCCAGTCACGGTCTGCATGGCCACTACGGTCGGGTATATTTGTGCCGTCCTTAGTGTTAGCTAGTTCGTAAGTAGTTTGTAAGTTTAGGGACATGACCCCGTAGTTAAGTACCATAAGCTATACGAACATTTGACCATTTTGAACTCCATTTTCCATAATCAAATTTGACCTTGGCTTTTCAAAAACTACTATCTGGCAAAAAGATGCAACACGTGCCTTTTGTATGCAATATAAATCTATGGAAAATTCGATCGAAATCGGTGACCCACATGCCCTACACTCTCCTTTGGACCTATGCTTTCCAGTCTCTTCATCTTTCAAGTGCCCATAATCTTTCCCATGGAAGGTATTGTAATGCAGTTAAATTTTTTTTTTTCGTTTTGCTAAGACTATTGAAGCATGGTAAGAATTTTCAGACAATCGCATGTAAGAAACATATACGCCTTTCGCACTGACGCACAATGGGATAGAATCCCCAAAACATGACCGAAAACACGGAAAATGAAATTTCGATTCTCGGAATTTTGATAGGTGAGTTGGGTAGGGGAAGGATTAATGTATCTCATCCTAGGAGGATAGGTCGCCAACTTCGATACCTGTCGAGTTACAGCAGTTCAAAGGTGACCTACGCCGAGAGCACTCGCGGAGCTATGAAAGTGAGGCATAATTAATCACGGTTTGTGAGTGAATATGTTGATAGTGAAATGAAGAATTTCAATTTAATACAAATAAACAAACCCTGAGACGGATTTTCGCCTCGAATATGTCAAAGACAATAATGATAAATCTAAAACAAGGAATTGTTTATTTGTATTAAATTAATATTTATATCAGCTTAACAGGAATGTTCCAATATGTCCACTGCATGGAGAACCTTGGCAGTAGTGGAAATTATCTTTGGAACACAGAAGCTGAATTAAAGTTTGTGACGTGGAGGGAAATCATACTTAAACTATCACGAAGCGCTTTAATCGTTAGTGCTGTGGTGGTCTAACGGTAAGACGTCTGTCTAGTAAGCATGGAGGTCCGGGTTCGATTACCGGTTGCATCACAAGTTTTAATTCCATACTTCAGATTTATCATTATTGTCTTTGAAGAATTTCAGTTCAACAAGATGGAAACGGTCGCTACAGGTATGCACAAAAAATTCGTACTCTAAATCGGTATACATTTTATGGTTATCCTATTTACATTTTATTTTTTCCGACCCTGTGTAAAACGACCATGCTTTGGCAAAGTTGCATTTTCACCTAGAGCAAAAGTAGTATTTACCGCAATACACCTCTGAGTTTCAACTCCCAGACTGTAGACTGATTAATCATCTGAAAGAATTAACGAGAATCAGCTGCCAAAATCTGCCATTTCTCTTCTATAATGAATATTTACGAGTGCCCGTGCGGCCGGCATTTCGTAGCACAACATGGTCGATAGATATAGCGAAGACTTTTCCAGAAAATGTTCACGTGTAAAAATAAAAGAAAACGTTTTAAAGAGGCTTCAGGCAACTTCGGGTCCATACATATCCAATACTAGAAAACTGCTACAAACACTCTTGAAAGGTTTCTAAAGGAAACAATAAAGCTGTTACTGTCCCATGCAATTCCAATTACGCCATGATCGCCCCTGGAGGTTTCATATATGAATTGTGACTCTGAGAACTTCAAGAGCGACACTGAACCTCCGTGAACCTGGCACCCCACTTAACGAAATCGCTTTTTTACTTTATACTATCTTAAAGAGCTTCGTTTGTAGTGGATTGTAGTACCAAAATTTTTGTTTGTAGTTTTTCGAAAAAAAAAAAATTATGAATCACTCAAAAAATAGCCAGCACCCCACTCTTACGAAATAAAATTCTAATGGATGATATGTGTGGGGAATCGTTTGTAGTGGTTTGTAGTGAACGAATTTTCGTTTGTAGTAACTTGTATATCCCACAAAACGTGTTCAAAATGGAAGACGCGAGGCCCATACTGCTGCGCACTGCAACCACTGGCAGCACCCCACTTTCAAGAAATTTAATTCTAATGGATGATATGTGTAGGAAATATTGTGTGTAGAAAATTCGTTCACTACAAACCTCTACACACTATTTCCTACACATATCATACATTAGAATTAAATTTCTTGGAAGTGGGGCGCTGGCAGTGGGTGCCGTGCACAGCAGTATGGGCCTCGAGTCTTCCATTTTGAACGTTTTGTGGGATATACAAGTTACTACGAACGAAAATTCGTTCACTACAAACCTCTACCCACTATATCCTACACATATCATCCATTAGAATTAAATTTCTTGAATGTGGGGTGCTGCCAGTGGTTGCCTTGCACAGCAGTATGGGCCTCGCGCCTTCCATTTTGAACACGTTTTGTGGAATATACAAGTTACTACGAACGAAAATTCGTTCACTACAAACCTCTACCCACTATATCCTACACATATCATCCATTAGAATTAAATTTCTTGAATGTGGGGTGCTGCCAGTGGATGCCTTGCACAGCAGTATGGGCCTCGCGCCTTCCATTTTGAACACGTTTTGTGGAATATACAAGTTACTACAAACGAAAATTAGTTCACTACAAACCTCTACTCACTATTTCCTACACATATCATCCATTAGAATTAAATTTCTTGAAAGTCGGGTGCTGCCAGTGGGTGCCGTGCACAGCAGTATGGGCCTCGCGTCTTCCATTTTGAACGTTTTGTGGGATATACAAGTTACTACAAACGAAAATTCGTTCACTACAAACCTCTACCCACTATTTCCTACACATATCATCCATTAGAATTAAATTTCTTGAAAGTGGGGTGCTGCCAGTGGGTGCAGTGCACAGCAGTATGGGCCTCGCGCCTTCCATTTTGAACACGTTTTGTGGGATATACAAGTTACTACAAACGAAAATTCGTTCACTACAAACCACTACAAACGATTTCCTACACATATCATCCATTAGAATTTAATTTCTTAAAAGTGGGGTGCTGGCTATTTTTTGAGTAACCCATAACTTTGTTTGCGAAAAACTACAAACAAAAAATTTTGCACTACTGTCCACTACAAACGAAGCTCTGTAAGATAGTATAAAGTAAAAAACAATTTCTTTGAGTCACGGAGGTTCAGGTTCACGGAGGTCGACACTGACTCTGATTGCTAGATTTAAAACCAATCATACCAATGTTCATACCGAACAACATATTCAATCACATTAAGTTTTGAATAATAAGAACGATTGTCTGTATTAGCTACACTTATTACTGCTCTCATTAATTATACACATCTGGCCATTAAAATTGCTACACCACGAAGATGACGCGCTACAGACGCGCAATTTAACCGACAGGAAGAGGATGTTAGTTTATTAGTTTTTCATAGCATTCACACAAGGTTGGCGCCGGTCGCGACACCTACACCGTGCTGAGTTGAGCATAGTTTCCAACCGCTTTCTCATACACGTTGCCTGGCGAAACGTTGTTGTGATGCCTCATGTAAGGAGGAGAAATGCGTACCATCACGTTTCCGACTTTTATAAATGTCGGATTGCAGCTTATCGCGATTGCGGTTTACCGTATCGCGACATTGCTGCTCGCGTTGATCGCGATCCAATGACTGTTAGCAGAATATGGAATCGGTGGGTTCAGGAGGGCAATACGGAACGCCGTCCAGGATCCCAACGGCCTCGTATCACTAGCAGTCAAGATGACAGGCATCTTATCCGCTTGGCTGTAGCGGATCGTGCAACCATGTTTTGATCCTTGAGTCAACATATGGGGACGTTTCCAAGACAACAACCATTTGCAAGAACAGTTCGACCACATTTGCAGCAGCATGGACTATCAGCTCGGAGACTATGACTGCGGTTACCCTTGACGCTGCGTCACAGACAGGAGCGCCTGCCATGGTGTACGCAACGAAGGACCTGGGTGCACGAATAGCAAAACGTCATTTTTTCGGATGAATCCAGGTTCTGTTTAGAGTATCATGATGGTCGCATCCGTGTTTGGCGACATCGCGACGTACGCACATTGGATGCATGTATTAGTCATCGCCATACTGGCGTAACATCCGGCGTGATGGTATGGGGGTGCCATTGGTTACACGTCTCGGTCACCTGTTATTGGCATCCACGGCACTTTGCACAATGGCCGTTACATTTCACATGTGTTATGACCCGTAGCTCTACCCTTCATTCGATCCCAGCGAAACCCAACATTTCAGCAGGATAATGCACAAGCGCATCTTGCAGGTCCTGTACGGGCCTTTCTGGATACGGAAAATGTTCGACTGCTGCTCTGTCCAGCACATTCTGCAGATCTCTACTCTTGATGAACTGTGGTATCGTGTTGAAACTGCATGGGCAACTGTACCTGTACACGCCATCCAAGCTCTGTTTGACTCAGTGCCTAGGTGTAGCAAGACCGTTATTACGGCCAGAGGTGGTTGTTGTGGGTAGTGATTTCTCATGATCTATTCATCCAAATTGCGTGAACATGTAATCACAGCCGGCCGCGGTGGCCGAGGGGACTGACGCGCTTCAGTCACGGTCTGCACGGCAACTACGGTCGGGGGTTCGAATCCCCCCTCGGGCATGGATATTTGTGCCGTCCTTAGTATAAGGTAGTAGATAAGTAGTTTGTAAGGACTGATGACCCCGTAGTTAAGTCCCATAAGCTTAACAAACATTTGAACATTTTTGATAAGGTTTTCAAAGCATTTTGTAAATCTAAATGGTGGGGTTTCGGCGTTCAAACGTATTCACGCCTTTACGTTCATAAAATTGTTTGTGTTAAATTGTTGCTAAGCACGACCACAAAGGTTTTCCCGGCGTAACTAGATCATCTCAAAGTCCTGTTTAAACAGAATGGCTACACAGATAAGCAGATCCGCTGTGCTTTTTAGTTTGGCCCTTCACCTGAACCATTAAATGAGACACACAAATCAGTTGCTTTCCAGCATTTTACCGGGAGTATTTCATCAAAGATAGGAAGAATGTTAAAAAAGCAGGACAAAATGTTCAAATGTTTGTGGAACTTATGGGACTTAACTACGGGGTCATCAGTCCCCAAGCTTACAAACTACTTATGAACTAGCTAAGACTAAGGACGGCACAAATATCCATGCCCGAGGGTGGATTCGAACCCCCGAACGTAGTGGCCGTGCAGACCGTGACTAGAGCGTCTCAGTCCCCTCGGCCACCACGGCCGGCAAAAGCATGACATTAAGAGTGCTTTTCGTCTGCCAGTAAAGGCGAGAGCACTTTTCGGATCTGTGAAGGATGATTTGGGTCTGAGGAAGCCCCGGGTATATAAGATTCCCTGCCAATGTGGGAAAACGTATATTGGTCAGACGATCCGTACCATTCAGGACAGAAGTGTAGAACATCAACTCCACACACGTTTGCTCCAGCCCGAGAAGTCGGCGGTAGCTGAGCATTGTCTCGATGAGGGACATAGAATGTTGTATAATGAAACTCACATGGTTGCTCCAGCATATCGTTACTGGGAATGTGTCTTAAAGGAATCCATAGAGATCCGATTATCAGAGACAAAGACTACCTTCTTAGTAAATCTTGGAACCCTGAGTTATAAGATGTTGGTCTGAATAATAATTTTCTTCATCATCGATTATCGAATTCGCCAGATTCTACCATCGAGCGCTGTATGTCTTGTGCGACAGAGGGCAGTTACTGTCACTTCTTGCGCACGCTCTATGGTCTTCCGCGATGTATAAAGGAGCCGCTGATTGCACTGGGAACTCAGTTCCGGCGAGATTGTGTACCCGCACGCTCACCTGTGGATGGCGGGCAGTTGCGCAGGTGAAATATTGTGTCAAGTTGGCTTTAATATCCGGCTGCAAACCCGAGAAGATTACAAACCTTTGTTAAGCACACCTGAAAATCCAAGTACCACCACTCCCTCACCCGCTATAGTAAGTGTTGACTACATGTGGCTTGAGTTCAAATAAACAGTTTCGGCATAACGTAATATACAATGTACATTGAGAAAATCGAAGTTGCTCCCAATTGGTACACAAAACGAAACGGAATACAGTTGCGGCGGTTTAGCCGTGCGTACTGAGGCGCCGTGCATTGTTGTGGGGTTTCCTATCGTGGTGTTTCCTATCGCGGCATAACAAATTGAGACTCCCCTTGCCGCCCCTCCCCTCCACCTCGCAACACGCATAGAAGTTTTTTAACACGTTACAAGGTATAATGTAGTTTCACGGTGGTAACGCTGAAATTGACTGTTCCCTTACATGACAACAATCATTATTTAATTTCTGTTGCTCCACTCTATTATTCATGTTTCGCAATACGTCGACATAGAGAGAGAGCAGGATGCACCCCCTTAAGGTGCTAACCATAATGAAATAAAGATTTACGCAATTACGGGCGTGTTCATCTGAAACAAATTACAGAATGCTTTGCTACTGTTAGATAAGGCTTATAAAGTCTAGAGAATTACTGTTGATGTCTACAGATGATAAAATTCGTTATTTAATGTAGATGAGTTGGAATTTCATCTTTATGAAGTGAACTATATAATACAGTGAAGGCTTTCACGACCGGCTGAAATAATTGCTGTTGAATCTTCCGGGTTATATGGTCGTGGTCGAAAAAACGAATCTGCTCCTGACGTTTCGTCCAGAGCTGCGCTGGACATCCTCAGAGGTGCTACCAGTAGCACCTCTGAGGATATCCAGCGCAGCTCTGGACGAAACGTCAGAAGCAGATACGTTTCTTCGACCACGACGACATAACCCGGAAGATTCAACAGGAACTATATAATAATTATGTATGACCTATGAAGAAATAATTTTTGGAATTTAATACTTAAGCTGAAAAAATAAATCACTGGCAACCATATTAGGGCACATATGTGTTTTTTGTACTATACTTACAGCACACCTGTGTAGGTAATACTTGAGTCTAACAGCAAACTTGTAATTATTCTAGGCTATTTAATTTTGCACTCAAAGTTTCACAAACGTTATAATTATTCTGAACCATTATTCAGATGCCATGACGTGATCATAATGGCGTCTGTTTATATTTTCCACAGGTATGTGGCCACGAACTTCAGAATGCGTCCTGTTAGTAACTTTTGTTGAGCTATGCTACACCTTAAACCGTTTTAGAAATACAAACACCAGATTTTCAGCCGCTAGCTAAATGACAACAGAAGTACTGTATCGGGGCACTGAACCTTGTTGTTATGAAAATTACATTGGGATTATTGAAACGGTTGTCAATAGGTGTTTATTTGCAACCTGGATCACGAATTCGTCACCAGCTGAGCAACAGCTTGTAACTACAAAGGTATACCAGTATGTTAAAACATTTTATTATGGACAATGGAGGCTAGGTTTCAATTATTAAAGAACCAGCAGGTCAATCGTAAAACCATTGTTGTTAAATTCTGCGTAAGATTATATGGGAAACTTTTAAATTAGGCTTCAAAAATTGTTTTTGTTATGTTTATACTACGAATTAACGGTGGTTTGGATGTCTTCGCTAGGAGCTTCTTATTTTATAACTGCCTATCATTAAACATATTTACTGATACCTTCAAAAGAGCTTTATTTTCAATGTCGTGGCTTTAAATAATCCGCAAGAAGACCAGAGAACAACTTAGTCCTTTCTAGAGAAAGAACTCTAGCTGGCGACAGGCACACCTGTGGTGTTCAAGAGTTTCGATTCCCGCTTGATACTCTGTATCTTGTGAAACAGTTCAGACATACAAACGTTTCATGCAGTTTCCAGCCATTTGGAACTTTCAATTTACGTCTGTTTCTACTTGTTCCTCTGGTATTGCCAGCCACTTAGGTTGGAATCTGCACAGGACGAGTAACGATATTATGTAACAAATTTACCAGGTAAAATTTCAGTTTTGATGAGTTAAGCAGTCACTAAAGAGCAGATTTCGTATTAGAACTTTAGAAACACTGCTAAAAGCGTACTTTTGTGAATGGGATCTGCCAAATACAAATAATTAGTTTCGAATGACACACATGGCGAAACACCAGAATCGGTTAGTTTACTTTGGGAAATTATGGCTTCTGGTAATATGTGTACTGTATAAACACAACCGTTCTTAAAACAACGATATTTTAATGGACCACAGAAAATTTTTAACTCAGAACATCACGGTGAATTTTTTATCATCCACCTTTTCTAATCTCTAGACTCCCTACGTGGTGACGCCCGTGTTTCCGACTACAACTAAATATCGTAACTGTGAACTTTCCCACTGACATGGAATTAAGAACGTCCTTTCAAATTTTGTCCAGGCTTAGGACTGGCTATGCGCGTAGTACATAGGCATGTTTATAGTTTTTCTAGATTTTTCATCCTACTTATTTTTATTTATTTTTGTTATTGTTGTTCAAATTTACAGTAACAATTTGATAATCCTTTTTCTTATTTTATGAATCGCGATTTCTTATTCAATTTTTTTGTAAAAAGGCTAGAGATTTTAAATACCTTTTAAAATCTCGAGAGTCTTCATATGTTTGTATAATGTCTTTTAATCTTTTGTCAAGAACTATATTCCATTTCTTTCTTTTTGAAGAGGTAGGCCAACGGAATCTTTTTTAATTTCAAAAATGAGATTTACTGCCTCCCCTTTCAGCTTTTGCATTAGAATTTACACGTTTGGATGTTCCTCATTACATGAGGAAATAAGAACATCCCTTCAAATTTTATCCAGGCTTAGAACTGCAGTTTTATATGCCAGCCTTCGACAGCGTTCGTCGTTCTTTGTCGTTAGTAAAAACATACCAAATTTCCATAGGTGTATTAGGATTTACCACCAACTGATCCACCATAGAGTCTGCAAATGCTGTGATCTTCTCTCCACGGAGCATTTGTTCCATTATTAAAATCACGCTTCATCGAGAATGTTATGTGGAAGATTCACCATTGCAGCAAACAATCGGACTTCCTCCCTCTCCCTGTGGTCTTCCGTTAATTACAGTTTTTGTATCTTCGTCTCCAGACTCTGGCTAAAGTGAAAATTACAACCGGAAAACAGCGTTCCAGGGAATACTGTGTTCGTTGCTTTAATTGTAGCCTTTTCAAAATCTAACAATACAGTTTTTGGGGATCACCCAGGAATCTTACTTTTCATTTCCGTATTTCTTTCGTATGAATTTTGACATGTCTCGGAGCAAAGGATGACAATATAGATTATGTACAGTTCCATTTTCGCAAAATATCTTCTCTGCTTCTTCATAATTAAATACCAGAAAATCTTTCCTGGAATACACACATCATCTATCTTCAAAGAAATATTACCTTCACTTAATTTTAAAAGGTCTTAAGTAAGTCGAATTTCCGAACTAGAGCCACGGTTCTGAATTGTTCCAATAGCGCCTCTTCTCGCCTTACATAATTAAGTTTTGGAGTTGTCGAATTTCAATCTTTTATATTTCAGACCTTGAAATACCTGCTTAAAATTTGGGATACAGACACTGTCGTTTCTTCACGAAATCTTTTTCTGCAATTATGCATTCTTTTCTTTATCCACATATCTGTTTTGTCAGGCGGACTAGAATGTTGCTCTTGTGAAACGATATCACCATTTGCGATTTTTAGACGGCCTCTGCGCATACTCCGTTCGTAATTGACGCACATCCAGTTCATATATTCTTCATTTTTCTTATAAATACGGTAGCGATGACCATCATTAACAAGATACGGCCTCCCTTTCGTTGTTGTTATCACTTCTATCGTCTACAATAAAGAGAACAGAAATCGCGTACGAAAGTGCGCGGAGCGAAATTTGTCCGCAACGACACTGTCACCCCGTTACGTGGGCTCCCAAAACCGGAATTCGTAAACCGATTTGCCAAATCTGCTTTTGGTTGGTGATGTAAACACTCCAAAATCGATTTTGGAAATCCATTTCTGTAAAGCGGGTTTCCGGTTCCGCAATCGATGTTCACGTCCAAGTAAACGCAACAGTTTTTTAAATGTTCTTGGCTTGTCAGACTGTATTTTCTTGTTGCGAATAACCGGCAGATATGTCAAAATCACATTTTATACAGTGAAAGAGAGTGACCAATGAATTTATGTATTCAAGTAAAGAAAAATTCCGATTCTGCTGACTTAAATCAGGAACTGAATCAACTGTCTTTCAGCCGCCATATTGAGTGAGCTGAGAAATCGGCTTCAGACTACAGTATGACAGCGTAAAACGGCTTACGAAATTCGTTGTTTTTTTTTTCCGTCCGGAAGATGTGTTCCATGTAAACGTAAGGAGTCTGAGAAACGGCGATAACATCTGTACTGAATCTGAGCGACTGGGGGAGACAGGCAGTGGGGAGGCTCTGTTCGCAAACACCTTGTTCAGAAACCTGTTGGTAGGGACAGGTAAACTACCTGCGGCACCCCACAGTGCTACGGTGCGCGCGGTCGTTCGGCGTCGGGGGTTTCAGTTCCCCCTCGGGCATGGGCGTTTGTGTTGCCCTTAGGATAGTTTACCTTAGTTTAAGTAGTTTGCAGGCTACGGAATAATGACCACGCAATTGAGTCCGATAGATTTACAACCATTTGAACATTTGAATACAGTTGAAGAAACAACGGAAGAAAGCATGCCACAATATCCGATTTCTTCTTTGATCTTTGGTGTCCTACCCCGCAGCGGCAGATACACAGTTTGTGTAGGTTACATTCTACCACCATTAACCACACACATTACCGAGGTGGGGTTGCATGCGTGACTCAGTGATACAGATAGCGGTACCGAACGTGCAACCACAGTGAAGAGGTATCTGTGGAGATGCCAGACCGACGTGTGGTTCCTGGAGAGGGACAGCAGTGTTTTCAGTAGTTAGAGGGGTAACAGTCTACAGTAGTTGCCTTTCCAGTGGACATGCACCTCTACTGTGTGATTATATGATTATGGCATCCTCTCGGGTAAAGTATTCCGTAGGTAAACTAGTCCCCCATTCGGATATCTGGGCGGAGACTACGTAGGAAAGAGATTAGGTAAACAAACAATAGAGGTGTTAGATGAGTTGCTTCTCTTTTTTTACTTATTTATTTATTTCACTTGGGCAGTACTATAACATACGATGTTCACAGTACAGAGGATATGAAATATCCTGAACAGAATAGGGAAGAAAAGGAATTTCTGGCATTCCTTGACTAAATGTAGTTAATCGATTGGTTGGACAAATTCTTACACATCAAGGAATCGTGAATTTAGCATTCTAGGGAAGTGTGTGGGTTATAAATCGCAGAGGAGGACGAAGAGGTGAATACAGTAAGGAGATTCAATTTCAAATGAAGAAGCATGCTCAGGGTAGAGGATGGTCGAGAGCGGCATCAAGCCAGCCTCCAGAATGAAGATCACAACAACATGAAAGATGCTAAATGCATCGTCATGAATGACATGATGATAATAATTATGCTTCTGCTGAGTCAAAGTTGATAATGAAAAGTACAGATAATAGTTATAATAGTAATTCTATTGCATTTGCTAAGTCAGAGCCATCTGTTCAATAATGTTAAAAGCTTTGTCTTTGTAGTAGGAACTTTTAAATAATAATGAAAGTTATTAACCAAATTAATTTTCAAATGAGGTACGACAATAATTCCTGAATTCTTAACACTGTGAATCTTCCTGGCAGATTAAAATTGTGTGCCGGAACCGGGACTCGAACCTGGGACCTTTGCCTTTCGCGGGCAAGCGCACTACCAACTGTGCTATCCCGACACGACTCACGATGCCGCCTCACAACTTTACTTCCGCCAGCACCTCGCCTCCTACTTTCCAAACTTCACAGAAGCTCTCCTGAGAACCATGCAAGACTAGCACTCCCGGAAGAAAGGATATGGTGGAGAGATGGCTTAGTCACAGCCTAAGGGATGTTTCCAGAATCTGCCAGGAAGTTTCATATCAGCGCACACTCCGCTGCAGAGTGAAAGTTTCATTCTGGAAACATCCCTTAGACTGTGTCTAAGCCATGTCTCCACCATATCCTTTCTTCCAGGAGTGCTAGTCTTGCATGGTTCGCAGGAGAGCTTCTGTGAAGTTTGGAAAGTAGGAGGCGAGGTACTGGCGGAAGTAAAGTTGTGAGGCGACATCGTGAGTCGTGTCGGGATAGCACAGTCGGTAGTGCGCTTGCCCGCGAAAGGCAAAGGTTCCAGGTTCGAGTCCCGGTTCCGGCACACAATTTTAATCTGCCAGGAAGTTTCATATCAGCGCACGCTCCGCTGCAGAGTGAAAGTTTCATTCTCTTAACACTGTGGTTTTTTTACGGCCCACCTGTGCGCAACAATTAACTGCCTGTGCACCTGGTCTCCAAATTACTGTAAGATAACAATACAGAATTCGTGGAGGTACCATGCGAATTCTCTAACTACCACACAATTATAATCCATGTTTCTTGTCTTAGAAGAAAAGATAAATTATTTTTTTTATTAAGTCGACACAAATATGAAGTATGTCTGAAATATAATCCTTTATCTAACTGAAATCCATTAAAAGTTAGATAATATGTCACAATTTTGTGAAATAATTTCTTACAGGTCTGTTCATTACATATATTGTAACCAAAAAACCATTGTTACTTTCTGGACTTTACGGGGAAGGGGGTGTTGAAATTCCTGTGTTACACTCTTGCTGCGTTTAACGATAAACATGGATCACGACTACGCAACACGTACAATAATGAATTATAGTTATAATTATAAAATAATGAAATTATAATCTTCCTTACCTCAAATAGTAATCAAGTTGAAAAAGCAGAACAATGCAATTGTTTTCATTACATCGTTAATTAAAAGGAAAACAGACGGGGCAAAGAACTAACCTCGCCGATCAAATTTTAACTTTAAACTTCCTGGCAGATTAAAATTGTGTGCCGGAACCGGGACTCGAACCTGGGACCTTTGCCTTTCGCAGGCAACCGCTGTACTGATGGAGCTATCCCGACACGACTCAGGATGCCGCCTCCCAACTTTAGTTCTGCCAGTACCTCGCCTCCTACTTTCCAAACTTCACAGAAGTTCTCCAGCGAAAGCTGATAGACTAGCGCTCCTGGAAGAAAGGATATATCAGCCCACACTCCGCTGCAGAGTGAAAGTTTCATTATGGAAATTTTAACTTCATTCCATTACTCCTTGTATAACACTCTCCCTGCTCACTCGTCTAAGTCCAGGACAAGCGGGACAGCGTGAACCAAAGACTGCCCTCGCGGAGCCAAAAATATGTCTACCTCGCATGTCCTGCGTTTCAAACACATCTCGAATCTTTACTGTTTACTGTTTGTTTGTAAATCTATCGGACCCAACTGCGTGGTCAACAGTCCGTAGCTTACAAACTACTTAAACCTAGGTAAACTAACCTAAGGACAACACACACACCCATGCTCCAGGGAGGACTCGAACCTCCACGGCGAGCAACCGCGCGCTCCGCAGCGAGACGCTTTAGACCGCTCGGCTACTCCACCACGGCTCTCGAATCTTTAAAGACGTTCTGAAATTTCATTACTATAGTCGTGAGAATCCCTTACCAGTGACAGCTAATTAAGGTAAAAGCCTTTAAAGAAGAATGACTTCACTTACAAATCTCCTGGCTATCGATAAGTGGACACGAACTAACATTGAATGAAACTGAACAAGTAGCAGAACATCATTTCATTCCTTCCACCGCTATTGACAGTTACTACTGATAAGGAGATTAACGTACTTGCTCTGTTTCTTACTTCCTCTCGGTAGAACACGTTTTACTGATGCAGTCACGATTTACCGCAAACCTGGCCCAACCTTAGGAGCTCTGACCTTTTCAGACGGTAAATGCTCTCTTCGATATTCAGGGTGCAGAAAATAGCAGCGCAGACTGGTGGCAACGTTTTGCTATTTCCGACCTTCTGGGGCACGTAAAACCTCGGTGTGCTGTAATCCACTTTGCCGCCTCCTACGCGGCGAATATGTTGTGACGTCGGCGGCGGCGGCGGCGCTGCCGCAGATATTCGCGCCGCTACTGCTGCTGCTGACAGCAGACCGCAGCAGCAGCAGCCGCGGTATAAGCCCACTGCTCGCCCACCTGCGCTCCGAGTCCTGCGCCGGGAGAAGCTTTACGAAACAGCCTGCTTTTCTGCAGACCTCGTCAGGCGACGTCTGGCATATTCGGTACAAAGTGAAAGACGACAGAGATGTATAGCGTACTTAAGCAAGAAATAACAGGAAGAGGTCTGGAATACGATGCAGTAAGAGAGGTTGTGGAGAAACTAGTATCTTAAAAAATCGCACTGACGAGTTTTACGGCCCACTTTAGATTTGTATTTTCATAAGTTTTTGCAAACATTTTGGACCAAAATAATAATTTAAATTTCATTACATTCCATGATGGTGGTGGTGGCGGCTGGTGCAGCAACAGTGTTAAATAATTAAAAAATGCTCAGTCTCCGTTGCAATATTTTATTCTCCAATAACGCGTTTTGCGCTGCTAGCGCATCGTCAGACTGGAAAAAGACAAATGTTTTGTTACTGTCCGTGTACCTGGCGGGCAGCGAATCTAATGTGGCTAAGGTGAGTAAATTTGAAAATTCAGACTTAATTGGGCGGAGATGGAGCCACAGATCTAGAGCTGTGGAGGAGGTATCTTAACAATTTGTGTTGTTAAGATACCTCCTCCACAGCTATAGATAGTTCTGTGGCTCCATCTCCACCCAAGTAAGTCTGAATTTTCAAATTTACTCACCTTAGCCACATTAGATTCGCTGCCCGCCAGGTACACGGACTGTAACAAAACATTTGTCTTTTTCCAATCTGACGATGCGCTAACAGCGCGAAACGCGTTATTGGAGAATAAAATATTGCAACAGAGTCTAAGCATTTTTAAATAATTTAAATAATAAAAAATTAATTAATAAGAGAGTCTGAAACCCTTCTAGAAAAAAAATGTATTCCTTCATACCGTCTTGATTCCAAAATATTTATTAATTAATGACGCATTTCGCCTTTTAGCACTGCATCTTCAGATTATCTGCGTGACAAAATTTACACAAAATTACAAGGCGGAATTACAAACGGGTATAATGGTACATTGACTTCTTTTGTGTTAAGAAGACAGTATAAATGCTAAACAAAGCTTACAATGCGCTCTCCGTGGTGTGACACCGTAAGTTGTTATTGTGGTGTCTCTATTTTTCTGGAATTTTTGGATTTCCTTGTCGCCCTAAAAATGATCGCGTAGCAACGAATTACAGTGGGAACATACGCGGTAAAGATGTATGTATGTAATTCATTGCTACCGTTGGTGCCGATCGGTTGAACGGTTCGACCTAAAAAGTGGGAACACGTCACAGACAGACATCGTCAAATCGCTGTTGTATTTTTTTTTTTTTTTTTCAAATATCTCTGCAACGATGCAAGATATGAAAAAAAACATAATAGAGCGAAGTTGAGGAGAATTATCCCCCCTACCAATTAGGTTATTCAATTTTCGTGTCAAATGAAAAGTTAAGTCGTTATTTTCATTTAAATTTCGAGCTGTCAAAGACGATCGCAAAGGCCCACTTTTAGTGTTACTACCGTAACCTAAAGTGGGCCAAAAAGGGTTTTAGGATGCGACGATAAACAAATGACAACGTTCTTACACAACAAATCGATTATAGAAAAGAGTTGAGAATTCAGTAGTGAAAAACAAAATGTTCAACTGTTTTGTAAATCTATCGGACCAAGCTGCGTGGTCATCAGTCCGTAGCTTAGAAACGACTTAAACCTAGATAAACTAACCTAAGGACAAACACACACACCCATGCTCTAGGGAGGACTCGAACCTCCACAGCGAGAAACCGCGCGCTCCACAGCGAGACGCTTTAGACCGCTCGGCTACTCCACCGCAACTAGTGAAGAACATCTCGTATTTATAGATTTTCGAAAACAATTTGACAATGTAGAGAAGTACAGTGGTCTATGACCGATGAAAGAAATGATCCCTCTCATATCATAAATGCTGAAATTACTGTAGGTACGGAAAATTATATGTCAAAGACATTGAACACAAACATAGAGGTAACAGAAGGCTGCTGCATTTCTCCAACACTCATCACAAAGGATATACACGACGTGATAAATAAATGGAAAATCAAAATGAACTTGCTACAAAAATTTTAAATTTATATGTTCAAAAAGTAAAGTCTCCGAGACTTCTTGACTGATTGTTCCGTTGCTTCCCGTCGAAGGTTCCAGTCCTCCCTCGGAAATAGATGTGTGTGTGAAAGAGAGAGAGTTGTCCTTAGGTTTATTTACGTAATTTGTAAGCCTAGGGACTGATAACTACACTTATTAAGTCCCATAGATTTAAAAACATTTGAACAACTTGACTTTTTTTCACACTTTCAAAGAACGACACTTTCTAAATACGTATCTTTATAGATATATATTTCCTTAATACGTGATATATAATTTAAATATACGTATGTGTTGCGATTTTTTATTTCCTCACGATAATATGCATACTGTCGCGTTGCGTTCCGGAGAATCCTTCCCTTCTGCCTGCACGCCTGCACGCCTTCATCATTACTCCTTGAATAAGAGTCCATTTCTTTCTGTTTGTTTTTTGTGATCGTTGTAAAGCTTCATATGGAGGACGTGAACAATATCTTTTCATTTTTGCCGTTTTAAGGACGGGTCATAATCCTCGACATAGTATGTCACGTCTGACAGGCGACGTATGACACGATACGGCCCATGTATCGCCTCAGTACTTTTCTCATAGCCCAAGTTTCCGTACAGGGGTAAAAATCCATATCAGACATCATGGGCTGGACACAACAGATTGGTGCTTTTCGTTAAACAGCTGGCGGTCTTTCTCCTGGGCGTCCAGTGTTCGTATGCGACTCATTTGTCTTGCTTCTTCGACCCTGGTGATGAGCTGTTTGACATAGTCTACATCTACTACATCTTCGTGGGATACTCTGCAAATCACATTTAAGTGCCTGGCAGAGGGTTCATCGAACCACCGTTATACTATTTATCTCCCATTCCATGCTCGAATAGCGCGCCGGAAGAAAGAACACCTGAATCCGTTCGAGCTCTGAGTTCTCAATCTCTCATTTACAGCTCTGATTTCTCGTATTTTATTCTGATGATCATTTCTACCTATGTAAGTGGGAATCAACAATATATTTTCGCATTCAGAGGAGAATGTTCGCGTTGCAGTTTCATAAGTAGCCAACGCCCCAGCGATAAGCGCCGTTGTCGTAATGATTCCAATCCCAGATCCGGTATCATTTCCGTTACACTGTCTCCTCTGTATAGTGAAACGAGCTGTCCTTATTTTTACTCTTTCAACGTCAGTTATTTAGAGTTAATTGCCAATTTTTACACCATAATGATATCTTATTCATATCGTTCTGCAGTTGGTTTTTATCTGTAGATGTTTTTACTAGATGGTAAATGACGTCGTCATCTGCAAACAACCTAAGAGAGCTACTTAGATTTTCCCCTAAATCGTTTATGTAAATAAGGAACAGCAGGGGACCAATAACACTACCCTGTAGAACGCCCGATATCACCTCTGTTTTAATTGATGCCTTACCATCGATTACTACGAACTGTGTCCTCTCTGACAGAAAATCCCCTATCCAATCGCAAATTTGGGGCGATATACCATAACCACGCAATTTGATTAAAAGCCGTTCGTGAGGTATGGTGTCAAAAGCCTTCTGGAAATGAAGAAATACGGTATCGTCCGATTAGAACGGAAACAGCGTATGCATTGTCGTCTCAGCCTCACGACCATGGAGCAGGAAAAACGGAGTGAAACCTGTGGTGTCTTGTCTTTCTGTATTATAAACAGTATCGGGATCCTTCTGCTCAACATCGTCGTCATCGATAGCATACATGCTAATGTTAAAACATTCTGTAAGACCATTTGTCTGAGGATGGTAGGCGGTTGTTATTCTGTGAGCAATGTCGCAACGTGACATTTTCTCTGATACTAGTTTTGACTTTAATACTTTTCCTCGATCGGATATCATCACACGTGGTGCACCATGCTTCAGAATAATGTCTTCCACTAAGTATTTTGCGATCTCTGGGTCTTCTGCAGTCGGCACGGGTTTCGTGACGGCGTAGTGGGTGAGGTAGTCAGTGCAGACTATTATCCATCAGTTACCGGCTGTCGACTTCGGGAATCTACCTAAAAGGTGGAATGGAGCTGCTTCAGGTGGAATTTGTATCAGATGCCCTGGAGGTAATTGCAGCACATGCTTCCGTCGCTGGCCTTCCTTACAGTGACTCTCATAGTGCTTGACAGATCGGAAGAGACCTTCCCAGTAATACCTGCGTCTGATTCTGTCTGGGGTCTTCACGAATCCCAGGAGACCGGATATTGGAGAATCGTGGAAATACATGAGAATAGCTTGCCGGAGATCAGCTGGAACAACCAGTGGCCATTTGGGGCCCAGTAGATCGTAGTTGCTCTTATACAATGACGCGTTTATAAGTTGAAACTCTCCTTAGGCCGGTTCTCCTTTCTCCAAGGCCTCTATGTAATAATGAGGATCTTCCCTCTGTTCAGCTGTAATGCCACCTAAGTGGGGGGGGGGGGGGGTGAAATTTCATACTAGCTCTTGCGTTCGGCTAATTCCTGAAAAGGCAGTCGCGTCCTTTGCGCCCGTTTTTGAATAGCACTGTCACATCATACTCCGTAATTGGCCAGTTCGAGAGCGCGCCTAAAGAAGAACAATAGTGCGGCTCGGGTAGGCTAAGGGGTGCTGACGTGGAGACGTAACATGGCGAAGAGAGAGGGAGAAAAGTGGGGGGAGGTATATACTGTGCGGACGGTGCGTGCCAGCGGCACTCTAGCGCTCTGCCTTGTGGACGACACGTGTTGACGGAGAGCGAACCCTCTGTGGGCGTGATTTGCGCATCTTCGAGTGTGGACAAAGTGAGCGAGAGAGAATCGTAATTTAGATATCCAAGTTTGCTGCTAACAATATTTATTCAGCTTGTGCAAATTTACTCCAATACAAGCTTGTTTCGGCTTATGCCATTTTCAAGTTGACCTGGTGATGTATAATAAAATAATTACCTACTTTTACAATATACAATTTTGTATAAAAAATTTTAAAAAAATTTATTACAAATTCACTTACGTTGACGTTGGGCTGACGTTCATAAAGCATATTAGAGTTAGTGTCTTTTTGTGACAAGATGGTATAGTCACGCTTTATCTCGTTAATCGTTTTTTATTTATATAAGGAGCTCATTGTTCGATGGGGGCGATCTATAATTGTTTAATAATGATTTTGCAGCCAAGATCGCATTTTTCATTTATTATGTTACCGGTTTCGGCGTGCTCGACGCCATCTTCAGACCTGTCGTAATTTACATAACTTCACATTTTTTTATATCCTAAAAGAGTACATCCAGGTTGAGACATCACCAAACATAAAATTACTAGTGACAAATAAAATATATACATCCATCTAATGGTTCTGAAGCAAGGTACTTCAAAGTCTAAGTTCAATATTGAACTTAGACTTTGAAGCACCTCGCTTCAGAATCATTAGAAGTTATGTAAATTACGACAGGTATGAAGATGGCGTCGAGCACGCCGAAACCGGTAACATAATAAATGAAAAATGCGATCTTGGCTGCAAAATCATTATTAAACTTTTTGATTTGACACATATAGACACTATTTACTCTGTTGATGCTTTATGTTTACAGTAAATTATATCTGTGCTAGTCAGAGGGTTTACTCGGGTGTCATGGATAATATAATAGCAGAGAAGAAGCATCGTTTCTTTGTCTTGTGTGAATTTTTATCCGTTTTCCTTTTCCAAAATTTCAATTAAGTTCTGTAAATAATTTTTATCTTTTAAGTCTGTTTGTTCGTTGAGAATACCAAGTGGGTATTTTTTCGTGTGAGTGAAAATTTCTAGTTGTTCCAGAATATTTCTAATATGGCCTTTAGGAACTGTGTGTGGAATTTTTGAAACAGTTTCGATGTTTTCAGCTGTGTGATTTTGGCTTTTTAGGTGTGAGTAAAAGTTCGACTGATTGCTTTCACAGTCTCTGGTGTGTTCCTTAAATCGAAATTTAAAGTTTCTTCCTGTTTGCCCAATATAAAACTATATTACGATAATGTCATTTTTTGAACTTGTATATGCTGCGGGCCGAGTAAAAAAAAAAGCTATCGAGAGAGAAGACTCATTTTCAGTATTTTACTGAAAAGAGCAACTCTGTGGAAAGCAGATCTGAAATTACTTTTTGTTTGAGAGTAATCAGATTGGGCGATATTCGCTTCGTTGGTCAGGCACTTCTTGTCTGACGCGAATAAGGACAGAGTGAAACAGTTAACGCCTGTGGGCGAATTATTGTGGCGTCGCGGTGGTTTGATTCATGCTATCAGCGTACCACGCCAGTAGTGAGACTAGGATGTGTTATAGGTTCTCAACATCATTGAGACATAGTAACTATTTCGATAGACAGAGGTTGATCCAGTCAGACAGGTTGATTTTCAGCGCCGGCGCACCAGTTTGCAGCATTCTCAACGAACGGTACTGTGTGCAGTGCTCATGCTTAGGCAACAAAAACATCACACGTTTAGTGCGACAGCTTCGAACGTATCTGTAGCGTTGTGAAGTCAAGTTAGGCACGGTTTTTCAACCATTTTGGCGAGAACAGATTTATTTATTTTTAAAATTCATTAAAAATTTCGGGATAAAGTTTCTACGATTTTTCGTTGTAATTTCTGTTCCTCCAGTAAACAGCTTCTATCCTAACAAACGTGAATTCTTGTGAAATTTTAGTTAAATCAATACGTATTCTTTGTTTACATAAATTAAATACACAAAAATCGTGTTTCAGTAGCTAGTGACGTCAAATTTGTACCCAGTTTGACCTTACTAGTAATAGGGAGAGAGATGTTTTTCTTACAGATGTAATCTGAGTTTAATCAAAATATCCACGGGTATACTTCCGATCTATAGTGTCCGTTGGACACTATGACCGGCAGTACACCCGTTGATATTTTGATTATCAAATACGCCGGGAGAAACTGAAGAATCTACTCTGAGTTTGTTTATGTAATGTTGTAGAAACATATCTTAATTCAACAAGGAGCATCTTGCTGACTTCTACGCGACTTGATGTTAAGAGCCAGGGGTACAGTATCAGATAGCTAGTGCGCAATAAAAACCAGTTGGAAGTTAATGGAAAGTTACACCACAGCAAGCTTCAATTTTCGCGGTAGAAGTATACCCTTTATATTCCGTTTCTTGTCCGTGTAGGCTACGGCTCTTAAGCTGCCTAATCGGAGTCACGCTCATGCAGATGTATTGCAGGATACCTGGCGCTTCCAACAAAAAAGTGTCACGTTTCAGACTGCAGGTGGTCCGTAATTCGATGGCTGGTCGTGAATAGAACACAACACTTTACACTTCGAACACGTTGATTACTAATACAAGCGTACACGCAGTACGGACTGACTCCTGCTTGGAGTGGACCACTATTTATACATCGAATGAATATTCTGGAAGGTACAAGTCCATCAAACATAAGAAACATGTAGAACATTCTAGAAATAGTAAATATAAAGAAAAAAAATTGCCTGCGGCGGGATTTGAAGTGATGACCACAAGGACGCCGATCTACGATGCTAACCACGCGTGCTAGCGGAACGACTCTTGCCATTGTATTCATATATGACGTATGTATAGTATAGTGTACGTAGTTGCCAAGAATCCACGCGTAACTATTGTTTTTCTTGCATTGGGGAAGAAATTCCAGTCCGGATTAAGTATGTACGTTGGTGGTATATGGGCTGCTGTTGTTCGGTTTATAAGTGCCAACTTTTTCCGTGTCCAATTCCATATTTCATTTTGGTCTCTGCATGGAAATTTATGTGCAAGGGTATCAACAAGTTGACATTTATCACAATATGGCGTCGGTCGAAGATGTATTTTATGTAGTTTCTCGCCGATAGGGATGACTTCATTTACAACTTCATACCACACGGCTCGAACTTTAGAAGGAAGCGCCTTGTTATGGACATTCTTCCAAATGTTTTTCCAAAGGAATGTTTTGTATTTTCTGTGAATCGGATGGGAACCACTCGGCCATTTCACCGCGACGGATGTGGAATAGGCTTTTATTCGAAAAGCTGAAGGGTTCCTTGTTCCCAGAATGTTTCAACTCGAACGGCGAACTGAAGATCACAGTAGAGCACTGGCTCTCATCATTGACAACAAGAGGCAGTCGTCTACTGTGATTTTCAGTTCGCCGTTCGAGTTGAAGCACTCCTCTTGGAGATTTTGTTTTCTTTTTAGCAGCTCACAGGACGACGTGTCCAGGCAGTAGGGCAGAAACAGAAGTTGCTCCCACTTGAAATTCGCCGTGCGCTTTGTGTGACCCTGGAGACGCGTGGACTCGATTTATCATGCAGCAGAATCACTCCCTCTATGTGCAGCCCAGGCCGTTTGTTCGAGATTGACTTGTGTAGGCCCTGGAGTGCTCGAAGAATTCGATGACAATATTAGTAGAGCGAATTAATGACTAACAAAATTGTAGTAAGCAAAACAGTTAAAAATTGGCTTTTGGAATACAAATTTTTGGATCTAGTTAAAGAGAGGAAAGCTGACATTTGGAAGCAATATATAGAGGGTCTATACAAAGAATATAAACTTAAACGTAGTATTCTAGAAAAGGAAGACTAAGTTGAGGAACATGAGATAGGATATACGATACTGCGAGAAGAATTTGACAGAACGTTGAAAGATTTGAGTCGAAACACGGCCTCTGGAGTAGATGATTTTCCGTCTGAACTGCTGATATCGTTAGGAGAGCCATTCATGAAGAAATTGTTCTATGTGGTGTGAAAGATGTATGACTCAGGGGAAATACTCTCCGACTTCAAGAAGAATATAGTAATTCCAATTCCATAGAAAGGAAGTCAGACAAATGTGAAAATTACAGAATTATCAGTTTAACAAGGGATGGTTGCAAATTACTAACACGAATTATTTACAGACGATTGGATAAACTTGTGGAATCCGACCTTGGGGAAGATCAGTTTAAAATTATGACAAATGTGGGAACACGGGAGGCAATACTCACATTACGGCTTAGGTTAAGAAAAGGGCAACCTACGTTTTTAGGGTTTGTAGATTTGGAGAAAGCTTTTGTCAATGTCAACTGCAATACACTCCTTCTGAAGGTAGCAGCGGTAGAATATAGGGAGCGAAGAGTTATATTCACCTTATACAACAACCAGACAGCAGTTATTAGAATCGAAGAGCATGAAAGGGACGTAGAGTTTGGGAAAGGAGTAAGACAGGGTTGTAGTCTTTCCCCAATGTTGTTCAATCTGTACTTTGAGCCAACAACGAAGGAACGCAAGGACAGATTTGGAGAGGTAATTAAAGTTCACGGAGAAGAATAGTGGACAGTCTTGAAAATAGGGTATAAGATGAACATCAACAAGACCAAAACAAGAATAATGAAATGCAGCGTCAGAAAAGCAGGTGATGCTGAAGTAATTAGATTAGGTAATGAGGCAATAAAAGTAGTAGATGAGTTTTGTTCTTCGGGTAGCAAGATAAATTCTGATGGCCGAAGTAAAGAAGATATAAAATGCGGAATGGCTGTGGGAAGAAAAGCGTTTCCGAAGTAGCGAAATTTCTTGACATCCAGTATTAGTTCAAATGTTAGGAAGTCCTTTCTGAAATCATTTGTCTGGAGTGTAGCAGATTCAAAAGGGTGTAGATTGCCTAACTTATTCTCAGATGACGAGTCTTGCCCAGGATAGGGTAGCATGGACATCTGTCAAACCAGTCTGCGGACAGAAGACCACAACAACAACAATGAATAGCACTTGATGATAAGTCCAATCAGTATGCTTTTGGACCGACCTGTACTGCACTGCATGGTGTCGGGTGTGAAAACTGCTCCTAGCCATGGGCTTTGGAAGTTGCATGTCAGGCAACCTATTCAGTACAGGTGAAACAACGACGTTCTTTAGCTGCATTAAATTACTTTATTATCCATTGCGGCGTTCCTCTCAGTGTTCCTCAGAGCTGAAATGCGTAGTTGTCGGTCATGAGCTACCATAGAAATTCATGCGGAGTTACTGTATATCTGTACCACCTCCACTTCCCAAAAACATCGCTTTCCGTCATTCCGAGACGTCCGGGAACATCCCTAGTCGAGAGTCCCTACAGACACAAAGTAACAGTGCGGATACCATCAAACTTCTGAATTGACATTATAGACATGGCGGAACTATAGTTAATACAAGCAGTTATTTCCTTACTGGTGTTATCACTGGAACTGATCGTCCGTGTAACCCATTCCGTCGCACTGTTACAGCTCATCTGTGGCTTTACACATCCCCATGCGGAGTGAGTGGCATCCATGAACAATCTAAGAAACTGTTATCTTAATGCAATACAAACTCTCAACGTCAATGTTCAGGACGCTTTGGAACCAAGAGAAAGCCCGTTCTTTCGAATTTACTGAACGAAAATGAATATCTTTCTTTAAACGTGCAGTAACATCAGTCATTTGCATTATAGAAATATTATATTCGATTCTAAGGAGGGAATTAAGTGTGACGTTGTACGTGTCTGAACCATAATGGAAATCTGACAAGTCATGATATTCGAAATTCAGTCATTCGTTACTGCTTGGGCTGGTCATAAAAGAGTTTTTAAATACAGCGTGTAAATTAGGTATACCGAGATACACTAACAGCCCTTATTTAATGCATAGGAATATCTAGGGGAAGCCTTCATTCAGCAGTCGATCTTAGATGATAAATACGATGATAGAAATACACATACATATGAGGCATACCACCTCCAAACAGGACCATTCCTAGTAAATCACTGTGGTGTTCAAACCAATCTTCGGATTGTTGACTGCTTATTCTTCCATAGCATTCTAGATAATACGTTCATTTAATTTAGTTGTTCAGTACATTATACAGGATGAATCGAAATTCGCGCAGTCGGGCTTCGCAGCGCGGTTCCTTAACTGCCAACAATGAAAAATGTCTCCCTCAAAATTTCATCCTCCGCATATTTCTGTTTGTAAATAGACCTCAAAGGTTGAGATGGCTGTGTGTTCCATACGTAGTGTGTTTGATAATTACACCAACAAACGTGTAAGGAACATATTAGGCGTCTTAAGGAATCAAATGAACATGGATACCAGCGCGCGGAAACGCCATTCAACGACGCTACGGAGAGTCCAAGTTACGGGCACCAGCTCCTGGCTCTAGACATCCCTTCCTGCAACGTAGATGCTATGTGGCGTCATTGGATGACGTGTCCGGGCATGGGTTTCTACATCTACATCTACGTGGTAGACTCTGCAAATCACATATAAGTGCCTGGCAGAGGGTTCATCGAACCACCATTATACTATTTATCTCCCATTCCATTCTCGAATAGCGTGCGGGAAGAAAGAACACCTGAATCTCTCCGTTCGAGCTCTGATTTCTCATAGTTTATTCTGATGGTCATTTCTACCTATGTAAGTAGGAGTCAACAATATATTTTTGGATTCGGAGGAGAATGTTGGCGAATGGAGTTTCGTGAGTAGCCCACGCCGCAGCGATAAGCGCCGTTGTTGTAATGATTCCCATCCCAGATCCTGTATCATTTCCGTAACGCTGTCTCCCCTGTATCGTGACAATACGAAACGAGCTGCCCTTCTCTGGACTCTCTACGTCAAACCCACCTGATAGGGATCCCACACAGGGCAGCAATACTCCAAAAATGGACGGACAAGCGTAGTGTATGCAGTTTCTTTTCTGTTGCAACTTTTAAGGGTCCTACCAATAAAACGCAATCTCTGGTTCTCCTTTGCCACAACATTATCTACGTGTTCTTTCCAGTTTAAGTTTGAAGTAATAGTAATTCCTAGGTATTTTGTGGAGTTTACGGTCTTTACTTTTGATTGATTTATCTTGTAAACAAAGTTTAACAGATTTCTTTTCGTACTCATGTGGACGACTTCACACTTCTCATTATTTAGAGTCAATTGCCAATTTTTAACCGTAGTGATTTCTTACTCAAATCGTTCTGCAGTTGGTTTTGATCTTCAAATGATTTTACTAGACGGAAAATGACGGCGTCATCTGCAAACAACCTAAGAGAGCTACTTAGATTTTCCGCTAAATCGTTTATGTAAATAAGGAACAGCAGAGGACGAGTAACACTACCCTGTGGAACCCTCGATATCACTTTTGTTTTAGTCGATGCCTTACCATCGATTACTACGAACTGTGACCTCTCTGACAGGAAATCCCCTATCCAATAGTAAATTTGGGGCGATATACCATAGCCACGCAATTTGATTAACAGCCGATTGTGAGGTATGGTGTCAAAGGCCTTCTGGAAATCAAAAAATACGGAATCGATTTGCGAACCTTTGTCGATAGCACCCATCACTTCGTGTGAATAGAGAGGTAGTTGTGTTTCGCATAAATGATATTTTCTAAATCCGTGTTGACCTTGGGTAAATAGATCATTCTGTTCGAGGTAATTCATAATATTTGAATACAGGATATGTTCCAAAATCCTGCTGCAAATTGACATCAATGAAATAGTTCTGTAGTTTAGTGGGTTACTCCTACTGCCTTTCTTAAATATAAGCGTGCCCTTTGCAACTTTCCAATCTTTTGGTACAGATCCTTCTTTGAGAGAGCGGTTGTATATGGCTGGTAAGTATGGAGCTATCGCTTCAGCATAATCAGATAGAAATCTAATGGGTATACAGTCCGGACCAGAAGACTTGTTCTTGTTTTGTGATTTTAGTTGCTGCACTACTCCGATGATATCTACTTCTACGTTACTCATTACGGCCTCTGTTCGTAATTCGAAATCTGGAATATTGGTTTTATGCTCACTTTGTTCCTCAAGACACCGCCCACATCCCCCAGAAGTTTGTTGGTGTAGTATTTTAATTCTGGAACACACTGACGTATGGGACACACACCCATCTCAATCTTTGATGTCCATTTACTGCCAGATATATGCGCAGGACGAAATTTTGTGAGAGACTTTTTTTTTATTGATAGCATGTCAGGAATCGTGCTGCGAAGCCCTAGCGCGCGAGCTTATATTCGCCTTGTATATTACAGATGCGCAAGAATACCAAGCAATTTAAAAGATTGCTGCACCAGTGAACAGCAAATACACGTTGTTGGAACTGTTACCAATAATATTCAAAGCTTAGACGGTACGTAGGACCTTATAGACTTTTTGTCTTTGATTGTATGCATAGTTGCAGGAACCATTTCACACAATTCACTGACGAACAAAATCGGCGAAGTGCCAACGAGATTTCAGACATTTAGTGAAACAGCAGTTTCTGCAGCGGCATTGCGTGTTATCTGTAAGTTGGTAGATTGCCAGAAGAGACTGAATACATTACAGGAAACTATCCAGGGCAGAAAAGTCTTTAATTTGGTAAAAAGCAACCGAGCTGAAAGAAACCCCCCCTGAATTCCAACGAGCAGGACCCTTGACCTCTTTCCCCCGTAAAGCAGAGTAGTAAATTTCGCGTAAGGTTTAATCATAATTCGATCAAATATAATTTCTTGAGATATATTTAGAAAATATCAAAACTACTATCACAATTTAAGAAAAGTTACAAAATACAGTAAATTCATACAACAAAGTAACACAAGAGACAGTAAAAATCATATTTGTTTGGATAGTTATTGCAAACTAATGTGTGTGTATTGTGTGTTTGTGTATGTCGGAACAATATAGAGTCACTGTTTGTATTGACAGTGCCCGACAAAAATTCACAATTAAATTTCGGTTGCCGCTTTGGCTACTTACAAGGAAAGTACGCCGGCCGCTGTGGCCGAGGGGACTGAGGCGCTCCAGTCACGGTCTGCACGGCCACTATGGTCGGGGGTTCGAATCCCCCCTCGGGCATGGATATTTGTGCCGTCCTTAGAATAAACTAGTTGATAAGTAGTTTGTAAGTTTAGGGACTGATGACCCCGTAGTTAAGTCCCATAAGCTATACAAACATTTGAACATTTTGTCCTGCTTTTTTAACATTCTTCCTATCTTTGATGAAATACTCCCGGTAAAATGCTGGAAAGCAACTGATTTGTGTGTCAAGGAAAGTACTTGGCCTCGAACAAACACATATACAACAAAATCGTATGAGAGATAATGTAAAGATCCCTTATTGCACTAGTGATACTCCCGCATCTGGAAAACTCTGCAGTCGTCCGTTAGAAGCCTCTGCGTGTGCCATGCCACATTGCACGTTGACCTGTCGGTTCGCCAGTAGGGACGGCGCAGTGGGCCTCCGAAGTTGCGTATTGTGATGTTATTTGTGTGGTGAAGCATCCTGCTAATGTATTGCGATTACTTGAGATGAAGTTACGAAGAACCCTTCTTGGTGAAGATGGTATTAGTGTAGAAGATGAATCATTTGCATGCTTTCTCCTATCTGTTATGGTACAGAAATATGAGCATAAGTTAGATACTGTTGTTACAAACTCATAATAATGATAATAGGGATGATAATGACGAACAACTCATTGCAAGCGGTAGTGCTATGGTAAATGCGGGAAGAAGCGATGGAAGCAGTGGCAGTGAATACCAACAGTCTTTCGGGAAGAAGGTTAAAGTTGCAACTATCATCACGGCTTTTGATGACAATTCGCTAGATAACATGCACGATGATTATTACATAAGTTATAGTTAAGATATCTGCATTACGTATGGCGTCTACAACTAAACATACAGTGCTATCTAGAACAAGGTTGCAGAGCTTTGCAGAAAAACGACAGCACATTGAGGTGTACGTAGAGATCCTGTAACCAAACGTTCATACAGATATGTTAGTTCGAGCCCATGTATCTTTCTTGTTAGTACCTTTCTCTGACCTGTTAGAATAAATTACAACTGACAAATGCTTTTTTTATGTGTGTATTTAACAAGTAAGCCCGATATTTCGGAATGCAGTAATCGTACGTGTATGTGGTTTTGTTTTATGCGCAACGAATAACACTTTATATTGTACAGTAGTTAATAAATGAACTGTAATTAAACTCGTAATTTGTCTACGCATTAATCACGTGTTCTAGAAACAATGTGAGCAAATGAAATGTTCAAATTTGATAGTGTGCACCATATACTAATGGACAATTCGACTGCGAGAGCCAACAAACGTGCGTGCTACTTCTGTAACACTATTGTGATTTGAATAAATATGTTTTCAAACAAAGATATTTAGAATTAATGGGATACTAATATCACTGTAATTGATAATGTGCCTATCTGTACAACAATTACCGTACTGATTCAATGATATAAGAATGTCCTTTAACTCTGGTAATGTTTTCCAAGTATCAAAACTTTATGATAGCATCATAACTGCTGTCAAATAAGAAAGCCATTACATTAAAAATTATTACAAAACGACTTTCTAAGAAAGGTACCTGTACAAACCATGTAGAGGTACAGATGCTGTGTGTGTGTGTTCCAAACAAATGGAATACCACTTGACAGTGCCAAATACAGCGAAACAGCTGTAGTGTGTAAATAAATAAATAAAGCTAATAAGCAGCAGTAAAGGATATGACACTTATTAAAAATGTCATATTACGATATTTTCAAACTATCATACACTGCAAATATTTCTTTTCTCTCTATGTGATCTAACTATTTCTCTTAGGCAAATTAACTGTTACTAACATTAAGTGACCTAATAATGTGAACATTCATTAACAAAATTGAGAAAATCTTGAAATATGAACTTCACTGAACTTACTAACAAACTACTTCCTAGTCTCATTGATAGATACATTGATCATGTCAAAACTGCCTACATTGAACTCTTCTAATTAACAGTTATAAAATTAGTAACACAATTCTTACACAACACTAATACAAGAACAATGATCTTAATGATGAGATCTGATAACAAATTAACTTTCAAATTAGTGGAAGGAAAGAGGAACTGGTAAACTGACTCTGGGTTAAATGATAAATGCAAGCTGCACTTAACTGTGTTCATTGGCATAAGACAAACACCAGCAACAATACTTCAAGTACGAACTACTATTATTCATAACAATAGAAATATACAAGTTTTACCTTATTTATGACAGTATTCATTAACATCAGCTTCCATACAAAAATTACAAACTGCAGACTTGGCTGCTACTCTTGAAAACGGCTAAAGCCTTAAACTTTCCGATTTTTACTCTTCGAGTCTAACACACCGACTGTCTTATTCGACAGTTCCACAACGACTCCCACTCATCGAGTGAGCTCTACGATAGTCACACAAGAACTTTCGTAACGCAACAACTGCGAGTAGACACACTCCGATGATAAAACATACAGTTTTTTTTTCACAGCAGAGTTTGACAAATGACTTCAGCATGTTATATCGATTAATAAAAAGATACAAAACATTACATAAATTTGTTTTTTACAGAATTACAGTTTACGTTTTCTTAACAAAATATGCTAAAGGCTGAACGACAGGTAAAAATTAAGTGAAAATTATATTACGTAGGTCAGGGTAGGGTGGGGAACAGTGAAACACTTTTTACAAACTTCAGTCTTTTGCTTGAGTTATTACAAGAAAATAAATTTGAAAAGTGTTACCAGCTAGATAATATATTAAGCTTTTATAGTTATTTGCAGACAGTGTCAAACGCCTTTCAGTATTATTAAAAAATGCGTTTTTCTGAGATAATGCACTCTGGTTCGCTGGTCCCCAGGTATGGGGTAGAATAAGCCAGTAACTGGGGAACTATGAAACAATCTCAATTTTTATGTTTTTCTTTATTTTACATCATGCTATACTTTCAAGTAGACGTAAGAATCATTGCTCTTGTTAGTTATATGCAGAACATATGGTGATGTACAAAAAAAGACTCAATAACATCTTCAATACAGTACTTCAACGGATATCCATACTTTTAAATTTTAATCCAAAACTTATGTAAGAGTTCTGACATTTTGTTACACCATATTGTTTAGTATTTTGCATATCAATCCTTATGCAATCGCTTGGTAAGGAATATTTGGCACTGTTTTCTCCATCTGAAACATAAAACTGTCTATTCACTTTACCACTTTTCTTCAAATATCTTATTTTGAAATCACGAGGCACTTCCCTTTATTTCACTATGAGCTAAGTAGGGTCAACATTATTGCTTTATTTGGGAGGTTTTCCATTTTTCAGACTTGGAAGCACATAATCCCACATCCTTACACTGGTGAAGTCCAAATCAGGAAATTGATCAGATGCCTTTTCTTCATCCAATAAATCGATGTTATCAGCTGATGACATACGATCAATAAATTCAAACAAGTTGATACCAGCTGAGTCTGTAACAGAACGAAACTTCATTATCACCTTCTTAGCTTGTATTGCAACTCTCGTTTGGCTTCTGTTTCTTCTCAAGAGCAAATTTCTTCCCTTCTTGAAGTTGGAATTTGACTGGCGTGTCCGTTGCTATTATGCTTCTGCACCTTCTGCATCCTCTAGTACTTTTTCCAGCTTTGTGATATGGCTTTAAGTCAGCCGTAGAGCATTAGGAAATTTTATTGTAGGACGATCTTGGTGTATGTTTACTGCCTCCTCAACAGACTTTGCCCTAGAATAATTTTGTGGTCCATCTTTCTAAGGGATGATTACAACCTCGCTTCTAATGCTAATTATAGTATTATCTATTATTATTGCCTAAAGTAGTAATTTATAAAATTAATTCCCACGGATATTATGCTGAAACTTCTTAGTGGTGTATAGTGAAAAAGTGGTTTATACTACCCCATTTTGATTGTTTCACTGTGCCCCAGAACTCCAGTCAGAAGAAAAATTTAGCTTCAATGTCATGTAATAGGCCTTTGTGTTTAATATTTTTGCTATGAATTGTGGTCCATCTTTCTAAGGGATGATTACAACCTCGTTTCTAATGCTAATTATAGTATTATCTATTATTATTGCCTAAAGTATTAATTTATCAAATTAATTACCACGGATATTATGCTGAAACTTCTTATGGTGTATAGTGAAAAAGTGGTTTATACTACCCCATTTTGATTGGTTCACTTTTCAAATAAATGTTCAAATGTTTGTAAAGTCTATGGGACTTAACTAAGGGGTCATCAGTCCCTAAACTTACAAACTACTTATGAACTACTTAAGAACTAGGACGGCACATATATCCATGTCCGAGGGGGGATTCGAACCCCCGACCGTAGTGGTCGTGCAGACCGTGACTGGAGCGCCTCAGTCACCTCGGCCACCGCGGCCGGCTGGTTCACTTTTCCCCAGTACTCCAGTCAGAAGAAAAATTTAGCTTGAATGTCATGTAATGGGCCTTTGTGTTTAATATTTTTGCTATGAATAATGAAACTCCATATATTCATAACCATATGTTATTAAACGTATGATTTGGAAGTGAGTAGAAATATAAGTGGTGAACGCAATGAAGAAAAAATACGTTTCTTCCATAGATATAAGAAAAAATGTTCTAGAACCAAAACAACTGCCGTCAGCTTCAGACAACCATAGATGAATGATAATAGTCATATTACCAACCTTCCGCAATTACAAGCACTAAATTCCCTTAAATACTGATTTAGGTATTGCCTTTGGTTCACTGTTTCCCATGGCCCACCTTCCCCATAGAGCGAAATCGAACCACTTAGAATGTAACGATACTTCGACTTTCAGAATATTTAAGTGATTGTCGAAGTGTTTGCAATAAACTTCCTAAATTTACTGCCCTCCAGAAGGATGGTTCTCGGAACTGAAAGCTGGCTGAAACCTCCGAAATATTTAGCAAGTTATGGAACTTGTCTCGACAAGACAGACGGCTTAAGAAAGGGAGTATTCACTTCAGGCTAAAAAACATTATTTTATCTACCGAGGCAGATACTGAGTCTGTAAAGACGGAGAAAAGGAACAGTAGTCAGTCGCAAATATTTCTTTATTATGGTAGGTCTAAATTTTAGTCACTGACAAACCATAATCAATGCTTAAAATTTAAATCATCTTTTTAAAGTTAACTTGAACTTAGTCTTACATGAAGTTTCAAGAACTTTGCATATTTTAATTTTAAGCATTGATAATGGATCGATAGCTACATCTGCTACAATAAATAAATATTTACGACTTCTGCACGTTTAAGACACTCACTGAGCATTACGATTTAAAGATATCGACTCGTATAAGAGTGGTAATTCATCTTGGTAAATTATCGGATACTGATCAACCGATTTCGACAACAGAAAAGTAAATCCATGCATATGAAATCAATACTCGGGAAGATGGATGCAATCAAACGATGCATTATTAGATGAGATTGGTTTCAAAGAGTACAAAGAATAAAGTTTTGTAACTGAGCTGCCGTGAAGATCCGCTGGCATGTGTGTTGACTTGCGGTCAGGATGCGCTCTTATCACACGTTCTAATACTCTCGAAGAGGGCTGAATGCCAATAACACACGACCGACACCTGACGCTCGAAATTATAGTCATATTAGAAGTACTCTCCCCATCGTCGTAATGATTACAGTACGTCAGTGCAATAGACACAGTGCAATACATCAAGTGACTAATACACTCTTGGCCATTAAAATTTCTACACCACGAAGACGACGTGCTACAGATGCGAAATTTAACCGACAGGAAGAAGATGCTGTGATATGCAAATGATTAGCTTTTCAAAGCATTGATACAAGGTATCGTTTTTAGAATAACTTCGTGTTGTAAAAGTAGGCACCGATGATCATAGCAGTTTGATTACATAAATACATTTCGCCTCATACCATGTGCAATCTGCCACTTTTAAAAATTACTGAACTAACATTCATTATAATTGTAAAAATCAACCATGCCCCAAAATAGACTGATAAATTTCGCCATCATAAGAATAGAATCAAAAGTAGATTTCAAAACAGATGATATCGAAAAAAAAAAAAAAAAAAAAAAAAAAAAAAAAAAAAAAAAAAAAAAAAATAGCCGATTCAAAAGCCAGTAAAATTGAATTCAGTGTCTGAAAAAGTTTACTCACTTTTATGTAAGTATTAAATAAAAGAAATGGAACTTTTTTTTTTCCTTTTTCATTTTGGTGGCAGAAAGGGGGAGCGCTAGCTGATTTATCGCACCCCGTCACCCAATATCCTTCACTCACTTGTACGAAAGGTCATGCTTGCTCCCGTTGATCACGGAGCACAAGTTTAACGTGTTCGCAAACATTCTGCCAGCCAAAGTGTTTTCCAGACAAAAATTACTTCTGCCAAGAATTCTTCCATGCAATAATACTCACGTTGCCCAAAGCAAATTGCATATTAAAACATGTGATATTCATCCCTTCCATGAGAACCTCTGATTATTAAATAAGCTAAATAAAACATGAGTTAAATCAAAGAAGTGACATTGAAGGTACCTGTAAACGTGCCTACCCTTCAGCACCTTCAGCTGAATAACGCCAGGCTCTTGTCTCTGCTGATATGCAATGCCCGTGACCCAATAGGTTTCTTTTTTGCTGTGTGTCCTTATTAAAATAAAACTGTATATTTTAAAATAAAACTAACCTATTGGGTCACAGGCAGTGACCCATCCCAAGTCATCCCAGTAACTGATTCATCAACAACAAATGGAGAAATCGTGGGGGTTACCAGCAATGGGGAGAGTCATGACACCCCTAATTAGATTATTTTAAATTGCCGTGATTAAATCAAGTTATCTTGATATATATCTTTGATAAGATAGCTGTGCTATGTTAAATAAGTTGCGCGAGTGTCTTCGCGCGTGCGTATGTAGACATCCTGCAATCACCATGCACTATGCTTACATGCAGCGCGCCACTCTAAAATCAAGATGACGTCATAGGGCGTGGCGTAATCGCTTGCGCGGAAGCTTTAAAAGCGCCGTAGGAGCGCTCTCGTGGTCTTTCTGGGTCGGATAGACGTTCAATATGGTTCGTAGGCGGAGGATGAGGCGTTCTCGTCTTACAGTGTTTAAGGCTATTGATAATATAGACATTAATAATACGACTAATAATGTAGGGGCACAGGTGTTTCTGCAAGGACCTAGTGTGTTTTGTGGTGGTGTTCTCCAGTTTACAGTTACTAGAGCTGACAATGCTCCGAGCCATGGTAATGGTAGGATTACAGCTGCAATTGTTCGTGGTAACGGTGATACTTTAAAGGCGCAAGGTGGGCTTGAGAGTTTTAATAATAGAGATGTGATTGCTTATCGGACATTTCAAGTGTTTGAAGTGTATAATAAGGATGTGAGTAAATCGTATTACTCGTGTAATATGCCATTTGTTATTAGAACTCGTAATCATTCAAGTGTTTTGGACAGGTCAGGAAATCTGCTAGTCTATTCTATGGATGCCTTGAGCAGATGGAGGGAATATTTTGAAGAATTGCTCAATGTAGGTGAAACGTTCAATGATGTGGCAGATTTTCAGGTAGAATGAGATAGGAAAGACGATGGAAACAGGATCTCATTTGAGGAAGTGGAGAAAATGGTCAGTAGATTACAGTACAATAAGGCAACTGGGGTGGATGAAATGAAGCCGGAACTTGTCAAATACAGTGGAATATCAGGTCTCAAATGGTTACACAAGATAATTGAGAAGGCGTGGGAGTCGGGTCAGGTTCCGTCTGACTGGACGAAAGCGGTAATCACGCCAATTTTCAAACATGGAAATAGAAAAGACTGTAACAACTATAGAGGTATCACTTTAATTGGCGTTGTAGGTAAAATATTCTCAAATATTGTTGAAAGGAGAGTGCGAGTATTAATTGAGGACAAGTTAGATGAAAATCAGTGTGGGTTTAGGCCTCTTAGAGGCTGTCAGGACCAGATCTTTAGCTTACGGCAGGTAATGGAAAAGTGCTATGAGTGGAACAGGGAATTGTATCTATGTTTCATCGATCTAGAAAAGGCTTATGACCATGTTCCTAGGAGGAAGCTACTGTCAGTTCTACAAGATTACTGTATAGGAGGCAAACTTTTGCAGGAAATTAAAGGGCTTTACATAGACTGTCAGGCAGCAGTTAGAATAGATGGCAAATTAAGCTCATGGTTCAGGGTAGGCTGTAACCTGTCACCACTGTTGTTCATCCTATTCATGGGTCATATGTCGAAGACAGTAGACTGGCAGGGCGGGAGTAAAATGAAAACAAAATAAGCAGTCTCGCATATGCGGATGACTTAGTTGTAATGGCCGATTCTATTGAACGGTTGCAAACTAATGTTTCAGAGCTCGAGCAGAAGTGCTTTCAAGGATTATGATACGAAGATCAGCATTCCCAAAACAAAAGTAATGTATGTGGGAAAGAGATTTAAACGGATTGAATGCCAAATAGGAGGAACAAAGTTAGAACAGGTAGATAGTTTCAAGTACCTAGGATGTATTTTCTCACAGCATGGCAACATAATGAAAGAACTGGAATCGAGGTGCAGCAAAGCTAATGCAGTGAGTGCTCAGCTAAGATCTACTCTCTTCTGCAAGAAGGAAGTAAGTACCAAGACTAAGTTAGCGGTGCACCGCTCTATCTTTCGACCAACTTTGTTGTGTGGGAGTGAAAGTTGGGTGGATACAGGTTACCTATTCATAAGGTAGAGGTTACATATATGAAAGTAGCAAGAATGATTGCTGGTACTAATAGATGGGAACAATGGCAGGAGGGTGTCCATAATGAGGAAATCAAAGAAAAATTGGGAATACACACCATTGATGAAGCAGTTAGAGCGAACAGACTGAGATGGTGGGGTCATGTTACACGCATGTGGGAACCAATGTTACCTAAGAGACTCATTAGTTCGGCAGCGGAGGGTAAGAGGAGTCGAGGTAGACCAAGAAGAAAGTACTTAGATTCAGTGAAGAATGATTTTGAAGTAAAAGGCATAACATCAGACGAGGCATAAATGTTAGCATTGAATAGGGGATCATGGAGGATGTTTATTAGAGGTACTATGCTCCACACTGAACGCTGAAAGGCATAATCAGTCTCTAATGATGATGATGAATTGATTCTGAAGTGCCTCTGACTTAAACCTTGAGAAAGATGGATTCAGTCCTTTTATTATTGACGACACATCATTGTGGTTGTATACCAATTTTATATGTTAAAAATTGTTGCAGTAGCAGTGAAGTCATGTAAAAAATTACTACAGGTCTGAACATGGCGTCTAGCACGCCGAAACCGGTCATGTAATTGAAGGAATAAAGCTATCTTGGCTGAAAACCTTTAATTAAACAATTCTAGATTGCCCCAATAAAGTGTTCCTTATATTGTCAAAAAATAAATAAATAAATAAATAAAAAGGGAACCTGGCCGCAGAAGCTTAAAGCTTGCGCACTGGAAGAAGTTTAAGATGTAACAATATAAGGCATTCCACATTGCTGAGGATAGGTGAAAACTTGTATACAAATAACTTTTGGGGCAACGGACAACATCTTCTAAAGTGCCCTCGTGACTTGCGGAATCTACTAGAGAGGTCCTTTTAGCTCACAAGTGAAACTTCGTAGTCCAAGATCTTCGGACCGGAAATTGATCAGGACGTCCGTTAGCTAAAACTGAAGTCGCGCTGGATGGACCCTGGATGCGAGGGAACGCTCCAACGATCAGCGGACATCGCCTGTTCTAGTTTCAGGGGACGAGACTGCACCGTGCACGCAGAAGTTGCAGTTGGCGCCAGCTAGGCAGCTACACTTCGCGCACGTACCGCACTGGTTCGCGGTGAGAAGCGCTTTTGACCGCACGAAATAGTAGTTGGTGTGGCTCGTGGACCGAGTGTCGTGCAGGGCGGTATTGGCACGGAGCAGGCTGCCAAATGCGAGGAACGCGGCTGAGAAGTAGTTTGGTGTCTGTGTGTTCAGTGGCCAGTTGGCGACGTACGTGACGCCCTGAAAACTGAAACAGCCGTTTTGCACTTCGCTCAATACAGAGGATTCAAGGACAGACGATACAAGCTCAATTTGTTCTTGCAAGAACATTTCTGATGTTACGGATCTAACTACGATGTTTTTTTCTTTTACTTGATGGGTTTGATTGTGTTGATCACAAAATATTGTTGCAGAAGTTGGAACATTATGGAATACGAGGAGTAGCTCACAAATGGTTCACCTCTTACTTCAATAATAGACAACAGAAGGTAATTCTCCGCATTGTCGAAAATGGCTATGACGTACAATCTCAATGGGGCCACAATAATTATTAAGGTCTTGTTTGGGACCGTTGTTGTTTCTTATTTATGTAAATGATATGCCTTCGAGTATAACAGGAGACTGTAAAGTATTTTTGTTTGCTGATGATACCGGCTTGGTAGTGAAGGATGTTATCGTAATATTGACACCGTATCAAATAATGCAGTTCAAAAGATAAGTACATGGCTTGTAGAAAACAAGTTGATGTTAAATCACAGTAAAACTCAGTTTACAATTTCTAACACACACTTTAACGAAAGCTGACATATAGATTACTACACATAATGGACATATGATAAGTGAGACTCAACTGTTCAAATTTGTACGTATTCAGGTAGACAGTAAGCTATCGTGAAAAGCCAATGTTCAGGATCTTGTTTCAAAACTAAATTCTGCCATTAGAACAATATCTGATAAAAGTGATTTTTTTAACACGAAAAGTAGTCTATTACGCTTACTATCACTCACTTATGAAGTACGGCATTATTTTTTGGGGTAACTCGTCTGTTGCAAAAAGGATATTTCTGGCTCAAAAACAAGCGGTTCGAGCAATATGTGATGTAAGTTCACGAACGTCATGTCGACCCCTTTTCAGTAGTCTGGCGTCACAATACGTTTTTTTCGTTAATGTGGTTTGTTGTTAATATCAGCTTATTCCCACGAGTTAGTAGCTTTCACTCGGTGAATACTAGACAGAAGTCGAATCTACAATAGCATCACACCACCTTGACACTTGTTCAGAAAGGTATACAGTATTCTGCAGGATCAGTTTTCAATAAGCTGCCACAAGAACTAAAGAATCTTAGAGGTTTTTTTTTTTTTTTTTTTTTTTTTTTTTTTTTTTTTTTTAGGAACGCACAAGAGACTGTTTGTTTGTAAATCTATCGGACCAAACTGCGTGCGTGGACATCCGTCCGTAACTTACAGACTACTTAAACCTAGGTAAACTATCCTAAGGACAAACACACACACACACACACATGCCCCAGGGAGGACTCGAACCTCCACGGCGAGCAACCGCACGCTCCGCAGCGAGACGCTTTAGACCGTTCGGTTACTCCACCGCGGCAATCTTAGAACTAACCCGCTCGCTTTCAAATCTAAATTGAAGAGTTACCTCATGGCTCACTCATTTTATTCTGTCGAGGAACTCCTAGAAAAGTTAAACAATTAAGCTATTTCATTTTTTATTTATTAATTCATTTCACTTTGTCTTAAGATTTTCATGTGCGTAGTACTACTTACAAATTTTCTACTACCATTCTTGTGTAAAAATTCATGTATTGACTTGTTCCATGACCATGGAGTCTCACTCCTCAATCGGGTCCCATGGAACAGAAAAACATATTATTATTATTGTTATTATCTCATAATTTTCCTAATGCGCATGGTCCCTAATAGTCTCCTTCATAGCTGATACACCGCTCCCAACGCCGTTACCGAAAGCATTCTTGGAACGCCTTTTTCAGCATCACGCGAAGCCTCGTCTGCAAATTGCCTTTCATATCGTCTCTCGTTGCAGTTATTCGTCCTTGCAACGGGTCTGCCAACAAAGGAAGTTAATGAAGTAATCAGGGGCTGCGTTTGGAGTCTACGAAGAATGAAGCAGCAAAGCGTCACCATGCTTTCGATGCTTGACCTAACCTGACGAGCTCTTTAAGCCTGGTGAACATTGAGTACGGCTTCAGTACTCCACCATAGTCTTTTTACACCATTTGGTGTGTTTCTGTAAAGATTTTCTTGCGTTATACTCAAGAATTAATACAAACTCATTGCTCCTCTGCTCTCTCGAAACTCTCAATCTGTGCAGCATAAGTTTTACACAATACAGCACTAAACAATAGCGAACAAACATTCGTCAGTTACTCACTCAACACACCCGTGTGAAGAGATGTCACTCACATTTCGCTCCAAACTGCAATGGTCCGAAATTACGAATGTTCCGGAATTGTTTGACCAGACTTCGTATGTGTAAACAGCGTAAATCATAAATTTATCCATGTTATGTGGATTGTTTTGAGGTCTGCGACTGTATTATAAACTTTTTGAAATAATTTATACGGCAGCAGTCACTTTTTACTAATATTTTATTAGCATATTTTTATTAGCGTAAAGGACACAGGAAATCCATTCCAAAATATTAAGAGTGATCTTCATATACCGCATAAAATTGATAACGGTCTTCTAATGAACCCTATGAAGAATTAGAAATATTCATCCTTGAAAAAAATACGTGGTGATTTTCTACTAAATGACAAACTTGAAAGCAATAATACCAATTTCTTTCAAAATTTCTCCAGTATTTGAATGTATTTTTCATTAAAGTCTAAAATTAATAATGTAAGTTTGATTGAATAATTCTATAAATGTATAAACTAATAATGTAAGAAAATAAGTATGTCGCTAGCAACATCTGTTTCAACACATACTATCTATATATGCACATTTTATGGCATATGCACTGTAAATATTGATGTAAGTAGGTTATTTTAGCTTCTAAGGATCTTTGGTACAGTCTACAGATCTAATAAAAATATCTACATGTGGTGTATACATAATTGTGTTCTTGTTTTGTGTGTGCCAGATAATAAGAATATCAACAAAACTGTAAGTAAATATAACAATACAATAATCCAGAAACTAGAATCATAAAACATAATACTGAAATAGCTATATATTTCTGAACAAGTTAAAACATCCAACCATAACTTACTGGCGCCCACAGCACAAAACACAACGAAACAGTAATGAACATGTAACTGTAAAAATTCACCCGATGATGGCAGCTTGCTGCCGAAACGCGTCGTGCTTTTAAAAATATTAGTAAAAAGTGACTGCTGAACCATTAATTATTTCTAAATTGCGATACTGCTTCATTAGTGAGGATGTAGTTCCTTTTCATTATTAAGAGTGAATTTAAGAAATCTATTTGTCAGCTTTTGTGTGTTTCAGAGGAGAATGTTAGTTTACCTGGTGCTAAGCTTATCTTCTCTTGATAAGACTGACAAGTAAGCGCAAACGGCATTGGGCTCACTGCTGTAAGCTTTGCAAATTGCGGGTAAACCTCTAACCTTCGTGGCCACGTGATGGAGTTTGTATTACCTTTATAGCCGGATATCATTTCTTAAACCTCACTTTAGATTGTGAAGAATAGTTGTTTGCCTTTTTTTTTTTTTTTTTTTTTTGTACGTAGTTATCAAATTTCTTATTTGCTAGTGTACCGAAGGTGGAGTAACATCGGGCGGAAATTTCATATTCTTTCAGATAACTTCATAATGAACAGTAAATTTCTCTCAACAAAAATAGCGAGATATTTTGGATGACATGGGACAGTAATATTATCATAGAACTTGAGTCAAAAATATGTTTTATTAGTATCTGACAAATAAAATTGTCCAATGTTTCCCCTTCTATGGAGTAATTTCGTACATTCATTGAATTTCGCCGCAAAATTCCATATTACCCTGTAATGGGGTAGTTTCTGACAGTGAATGTCTCACTAAAAAAACACATGCCGAGAATCAAGTTTTTCATGTTTAAATAACATTTTAGACAGATTACACACATCTTAAGTTAACCTTCGGAAAATATGTTCTCACTGTCTCATAATTCACTTCAGCACATTGCATTTTAATGTTCTGAGAGTTCCGGACACCTAATATGGCACTGTAAGAATGAACGCCAGCAATAAATCCTTGGCATGTCACAAGGAAAGCATTTTTGCCTTCGTCCGCATTTATCAAGATACCTGTTCGCTATGTACCCAAAATCATCACGAGTAAAAAGGAAACGCGATGTGGAATCCTTAGAATAGCAAGAACAAGTGTGTTCTCCTCAATGGCACTTAGAAGGCCTTTCAATGTTCAAATGTTTGTGGACCTACAGAACTTAATGACTCTGGTTATCAGTGAGTAAGCTTACAAATTACGAGGTGCATTCAAGTTCTAAGGTCTCCGATTTTTTTTTCTCCGGACTGGAAAGAGATAGAAACATGCGCATTGTTTTAAAATGAGACCGCGTTCATTGTCAATACGTCCCAGAGATGGCAGCACCGTAAGACAGATGGATTTTTACCGCCAGTGGCGAGAATGAGAACCTTTTTAGATACTTAAAATGGCGACGTTTTCCTTGCATGAACAGCGTGCAATCATTCGTTTTCAGAATTTTCGTGGTGTGACACCAATTGAAATTCATCGACAGTTGAAGGAGACATGTGGTGATGGAGTTATGGATGGTCGAAAGTGCGTTCGTGCGTGAGACAGTTTAATGAAAGTAGAACATCGTGTGACAACAAACCGAAAGAACCTCGGGCTCGCAAAAGCCGGTCTGACGACATGATCGACAAAGTAGAGAGAATTGTTTTTGGGGATCGCCGAATGACTGTTGAACAGATCGCCTCCAGAGTTGGCATTTCTGTGGGTTCTGTGCACACAATCCTGCATGACGACCTGAAAATGCGAAAAGTGTCATCCAGATGGGTGCCACGAATGCTGACGGACGACCACAAGGCTGCCCATGTGGCATGTTGCCAAGCATTTTTGACGCGCAACGACAGCATGAATGGGACTTTCTTTTCGTCGGTTGTGACAATGGATGAGACATGGATGCCATTTTCAATCCAGAAACAAAGCGCCAGTCAGCTCAATGAAAGCACACAGATTCACCGCCAGCAAAAACTTTCGAGTAACAGCCAGTGCTGAAAAAATGATGGTGTCCATGTTCTGGGACGGCGAGGGCGTAATCCTTACCCATTGCATTCCAAAGGGCACTACGGTAACCGGTGCATCCTGTTGTTGTTATGGTCTTCAGTCCAGAGACTGGTTTGATGCAGCTCTCCACCCTACTCTATCCTGAGCAAGCCTTTTCATCTCCTCATAAGAACGGCAACCCACATCCACTTGAATCTGCTTACTATATGCGTCTCTTGGTCTCCCTCTGCGATTTTTACCCCACACACTTCCCCCCAATGCTAAATTTACGATTCCTCGATGTCTAAGAATGTGTCCTACCAAGTGATCCCTTCTTTTGGTCAGGGTATGCCAAAAATTCCTTTTCTCACCAATTCTGTTCAGTACCTCTTCATTAGTTATGCGATCTACCCACCTAATCTTCAGCATTCTTCTGTAGCACCACATTTCAAAAGCCTCTATTCTCTTCCTGTCCACACTGCTTATCGTCCATGTTTCACTCCCGTATAAGGCAACACTCCACACAAATGCCTTCATAAAAGACTTCCTTACACTTAAATTAATATTCGATGTTAATAAATTTCTCTTTTTCAAAAATGCTTTTCTTCCCATTGCCATTCTGCATTTTATATCCTCTGTACTGCGACCATCGCATGTTATTTTACTATCCAAATAACAAAACTCATCTACCACCTTCATTGTTTCGTTACCTAATCTAATTCCTTCAGCATCGCCTGATTTTCTAAGACCGCATTTCATTATTTTTGTTTTGCTCTTGTTACTGTTCATTTTATACGCTCTCTTCAACACCCTGTCCATTCCATTCAACTGCTCTTCCAGGTCCTTTGCTGTCTCTGACAGAATTACAATGTCATCAGCAAAACGCAATGTTTTTATTTCTTCACCCTGAACTTTAATCCCTATTCCAAATTTTTCCTTGCTTTCCTTCACCGCCTTCTCGATGTACAAATTGAATAACATTGGAGAAAGGTACAACCCTGTCTTACTCCCTTCCCAACTGATGCTTCCCTTTCATGCCCTTCGAGTCTAATAACTGCGGTCTGGCTTTTGTACAAGTTGTAAATATCTCTCCTTTCCCTGTATTTTACCCCTGCTGACTTCAGAATTTGAAAGAGTGTATTCCAGTCAACATTGTCAAATGCTTTCTCCAAATCTACAAAAGCTAAAAATGTAGGTTTGCCTTTCCTTAATCTATCTTCTACGATAAGACGTAAAGTGAGTATTGCCTCCCGGGTTCCTACGTTCCTCCTGAAGAAAATGTTTTGAAGAACAAATTCCTTACTGCACTGCAGGGCTGCACCCGCACATCGATCTAACGTTACGCAACAGTTTCTTCGTCATAACAACTTTGAAGTGATTCTTCATGCTCCCTACTCACCTGACCTGGCTCCTAGTGACTTTTGGCTTTTTCCATCAATGAGAGACACACTCCGTGGCCGCACATTCACCAGCCGTTCTGCCATTGCCTCAGCGATTTTCCAGTGGTCAAAACAGACTCCTACAGAAGCCTTCATGTAATCATGGCGTCAGCGTCGTAAAAAATGTGTACGTCTGCAGGGCGACGAGAAGTAACGCCAGTTTCATCGATTTCGGGTGAGTAGTTAATTAGAAAAAAAAAATCGGAGGTCTTAGTACTTTCATGCACCTCGTACTAAAACCAACTAAAGAAACCTCAGGACTAACACACACACACACACACACACACACACATGCCCGAGAGACAACTGGAACCTCCGAAGGCGAGCAACCTCGCGCTTCGCAGCAAGATGTGTGAGAACGCTTGGCCACCACGGCGACCTTTCAGAGAGTTTGGATTATTTATTCTCGAACGTTGTACGTGGTATATTACATTTGCTTGGCGCCTTTCTCTACGATAGTTTTGCTGACCTCACTCCAGCAACCCCCTTTCCAAGATTTTCAGGATCATAAATGCGTCTCGAAAGAGCACCAAGCTTCATTTTGTAAGTCCGATATGACTTCAACGTGTGTAATATTCCGTAAAAAGTTCACTAGACACAAGCGAAAGTAAGATTTGGAAACAAGCTGTAGTCATATGTCTTTCTCAACATTTAAGAAAGTAAAATATAAGATAATTAAGATTCCCACTTTTCTCTCTTCTTGTAAAATGGCGAAAGTATTAGCATAAAGATAACCAGCAAACAAAACTGTACACTGCACGGTAGTCCGCTACACGCCACAGTCTCAACTTCCAACTGCAACAACGTGTGTTCGTAAATGCTTGAGTTACGTAACGCGCGCGAAATAGAAAATTTGCATTCAGAGACACCAACATAGGAACATATATACTCCTTTGCCGTATCAAATTACCCTTGTGTCTGATATAAACCCATCTTACAGTACCTTATGTCACATTAGATAAGTAAATATTATGCGTGACATTAACATTCACTTGAATTTCAAGTGGCGTAACTAGGACTTGGCTTTGGGGGGGGGGGGGGGATAGATCTGCTTGACGAGCAAAATTTTAGTCAGTTTCTAGACAGACTACCATCTACCACTCCCATTGAATAAACTAATTGACTCCCATCCAATGAAAGCACCCCAAGTTTCCAATCTTTACCTTTACCAGATTGCTGTTATAAGATTTCTTTCCTCTTTTTTCTTTCTTTCTTTTATTCTTTTCTTCTTTCTTTTCTTTCGGTTTCTGGAGGAGGGGGTTCTATCCCCCTCATCCCCCCCCCTTAGTTACGCCACTGACTTGAAACAATAGTCGCCGACAAACACACAAACATATTTAACCCGCGAGATCTCGCGATATGAGCATTTTGCTCACAGTAATTGTAAAACAATCGGCATTTTCTCAACAGGGCTCTCGTTCGCTCAATAGCTAAGTTTTACACTTCCTCCGACCGGTGCCCGCTGACGTTGTTGTGTCAGTGTGTGTTTCACTGGCAGAGGTCAGGTGGTTGGATAAGTCGCCGTGCGGCATTTAGCTCACCGCGCGAGTATATGTTTCGCCTCACAAAATCTTTAGAATGTCGCTTTACGGTTACTGTTCTTAGTTTATTTGTAGGTGGATAGACTAGAAGCAAAATTATGTCATGGCTTGAAGAAGATGACCTAGAAGATATTGAACATGAATCTGCTCGAAGTGATAATACAGAAAGTGGACAGTGAACACAGAGATCACTGTACTGAAACGTAACAATCATCAGAAGAAAGTAAAGATGACATTTGTTCAATCCAATGAAGAGGTCAGTTCTTTTATTTAGGCAAAGACAACTAAAAAATGTGGTGTTACAATCCAGGTCGTTCCAATGTGAGGACAAGAGCGCACAATATCGTAATTGGTAGACAGGGGGTAAAAACTCTGGCATAAATGCCAAGGATATTGTGGATTGTTTTCGTCTTTTTATTAGCTATGAAATGATAACTGAAATAGTTACGTATACGAATATTAGAAAAATCAAGCACCGATTTTCAAGGCATGGGGATTGTAACGAGACCGATGTTATAGAAATGAAAGCATTTATTAGCATTCTGTACATTGTCAAATGTTATTGTGTAATGACCACACTGCAATATTATGTGATATGTGCAAAGACCAAACATATGGTGATTAGGGCACCAAAGTTAACCAACATGTAATTGTTATTTTGTTTCTTCAATTTTTTATGTTCCTTAGAAGACGCGATTTCATTTGTCCTAAGATTATATGATATAGACGTAGTTGTTGTTTTCTATTGCAGATAAATAATTTATAGAACTTTACAAGTGTTTCATTATAAAAGTATCAAAAACAATCCTAATTTATACAAATTAGGTAAATTACATGCTGCTGGTTGTGTGTGAGCAAAATGCTCTACACGCGAGCGAGCGTGTAACTTTTAAAGGCGCGAGTTCTGGCGGGTTAATAACTAGCTGTAACACGGCGTTGTCCTGGTATTTATTTATTTATTCAAGCCTTGAGTTAGTACTTCTCCTAATCCCTCTTTCTCTGTCCATCTCCTTTTTCCTAATAACATGTTACATTTATCCGAGAATATGTAATAAATATGGCTGTCTTGCGTAGCCGCGGCGGAGTAGCCAAGCGCATTCGAATTCCCCCCACCCCCACCCTCACCGGCATGGATGTTTGTGCTTTGTAAGGTAGTTTATAAGTAGTTTCAAGTTTCGTGACTGATGACCCCGCAGTTAAGTCCCTTAAGCTTAGAAAACATTTGAACATTTGTCTTGCGTAGTGTACAAAATTATAAGTGAAGTATCCAAACAAAGAAAGTAATCAAAATACAAATGAATGTAATATTTATTTAATTCAGAACCTTACTATAAACAATATTTCTTGTGATTTGTCCAGGATCTAATAGGAATAATTTCTTTGGTGATGACACCCTCTGAGAAAGTGACATAAAGCTGTCAGTTTAAGAAACATGGACATGTCAAATCCACTACACAGTAGTGAATATATTGCCCTGTGATTTATTAATCGTAACAGAAAATACAAGTCTCACTGGAAACTGCACTCTCTGGAAGTTAAAAGCTAGATGCTAGATCTGTCCGAAATAATAGGTAAACGTTGGATGTACGCTGTTTCGTTCTCTTTCTTTCTTTATAGCTCTATAGAAGTCTTGCTTTTACCTACAGCCATGTGCGATTCACAGTTCAAAGTTGTCAAGAGCAGTCAGCTTTCAGGAATTTCCTTAAGCTGACTGGAATACAGGAGTGCTTTAGTGGTAAATAGGTAAATGTATTAATACATGGTGCACGATGTAACAGGTTTTTACCCATCTTAGTATATATGATCTCATATTTATTGAGTAATATGTTCAACATTTGTGTAATTGTGATGTTATTCATTGTACGTCGGGAAAATCCGTTGCGAACAGAGCTACTTGTAAACAAGTAATAGTTTGAAACTTCATTCGTGATGGGACGCTTTTCTATAAAGGTTACTGTTTATGTCTTTATATCTCATGAACTACACGTCCTACAGTGATAAAATTTCGAAAATACATTCAGCTGTATGTGTGTATACTATTTGTACAATTTCGTGCAACTAGAATTTTGTAGTGTAGAAATTATAAACTGTAACGTCATACCAAATACTGTAGTTTTGCTCTATAAACAGCGGAAAAGTAGTAAGAGAGAAACGTTTTTTCCTTTCAGTATTTAGGTGTGGCTTTCAGCACGGAAAAGTTTAATAGAGGTTCGAAATTATGTTTAAAGTTGGTTGCAAATCGTTGAGTAATGTCGTTCTTATACAGAGTGTGATTAAAATCTCGTCGCATTATGTGTCAGTCTTCTAGGATTCCTATTGTTTTTCACGTCTTATCTCCTGAACCATATTTTTCTTACCCTGATAGCATTGTTACCTCACGGTAAGGAAAATGTGTGCCAAATTTGGTTGAAATCTCCAGTGGTTTAAGAAGAAAAGTGCAACATTGTCGTTTGATGCAGTAGTTTTTCGCACATCTCGTTGTTTATGTCGTCATATCTCGTGAACAATGTGTTGTACATTATCTTTACACTTACGGCGACCGTTATCATGGATTGAAACTTACGAGGGCAGCGGCTAATCGTGGTCGTGCCCTGTCCACTGTTTTAGCTGACAACGAGGCGAGTGTGACGAACATTACAATTTTGTGAACGTTCTCGACTCTGGCCTAAGGCTGGAGGTTTTAGTGTGTTACAGGAGGGCTTGCTGATAACTTTAACATCAGAGACCAGTATAACTCTATTCTCTGACATTGCGTTTTAAGGACTTCTACGATTGTATACTTCAGTCTGCCACCTTACATCGCTGATTTGCAATATTTGTTTGTGCGTTCGTGTTGTTGCCAATACCTACATCGTTCTATTGCCTGATTTTATTTATTTACTGTCGCTTAATTATTTTGTCAGGACGTTAAAAACCATGCTGTTGTGCGCCCTAAACATCTTATCCTATCCTATCCTATCCTGAAGCTTACGAGTGCAAAATATCATAAATATTGGAACAAACCTGTCTATTTGTATGCAATACGTACACACGGACACTTTGCTTTACATATAAAATTAGTAATCTCTCAGCGCACTGCATCTTCTGCGGGTTGGCAAAACGTGTGGTGTGTCTGTTACATCTTTTTACCTGACTACATAAAAAAATTTCGTAGGCTAGGTCTGTCTTAGTAGTCACACCTCATAGTTTGCGTGATAGTTAAGGAAAACCTTTACGTGAATGAAGACATATGGACAGCTAGTCATGTAATAAAAGACATTGTGTAATTCTACATGTTTCTAATATTAAATCGAACTACTCAAATTCTTTGTTGTTTTTTTAAAAGCTGAGTAGGTCGCGTAAATTAAATTTACTTGTATCTACGTTACAGCGGTAGCGGAAGGCTATTGCGAGCTGACAGCGACTGTGGTCCAGAGTCTGCGGCGGATACCGTCAGACAGCAGGCGGTATACAGGATGGAACTCCGCAGCAATGTGTGCGCCAAAATTAAGGGTGTGGCACTTTCCACTCGGACATGTCACTAAACTGTCGCCCAAAATACAAACCGAATGCGAACCGATCGCGTTGTCGGAAAAAGAAACAGCTACTATGTAAGCTATTAAAGTTAAAGGTGAAATATTGAATTAAAGTTTGTGCCGCGGCCGGGAATCGAACCATAGTGAGCATGGGTGTCCCGGAAAGTTGTTCAGTACGTACTTTCCGCAAATGTGAATAAAGACACGACTTTCCGAAAGATGAAGAACAATAAGTGAACATAGGTATGTAAGTTACCATTTATAGGTTACAAAGAACGGGAGATCGTAAGATGGATCTAATCGATTTGGCTCTAACTGTATCAGAAGAAACAAGAAGATGAACCTTTCAAATTACTTGTTAAAGATTTACGACAACAGTATAAATACAGTATAAGAGTGTTTCCACATCTACATGAATACTCTGGAAAGTCACACAGAAGTGCATGGCAGAGGATTCCTTGAACCATTTTATGATACTTCTCTACCGCTTCATTCTCCAACACCGTGCGGGAAAAAGGAAGAACTAATTCTTTCAGTTTCTGATCTGATTCGTCTTATTATGATGATCATGTCTCCCTATGTAGACGGATGCTAGCAAAATACATTCTCATTCGGAAGGAAAAGTTATTGGAAAAAATTTCGAAAATAAATCTCACCACAACGAAAAACGACTTTATTTTAATGATTTACACCTTGACTCGTACATCGTTTCTGTAACACTCGCTTGTTATATGAAAATGTTCAAATGTTTGTAAATCTATCCGACCAAACTGCGTGGTCATCAGTCCGTCGCTTACAAACTACTTAAACCAAGGAATACCAAGGACGACACACACACACACACACACACACACACACACACTCACACACATACACATATATGCCCCAGGGAGGACTCGAACCTCCGAAGGCGAGCAACCGCGCGCTCCACAGCGAGGCGCCTTAGACCGCTCGGCTACTCCACCGCGGCTGTTATATCCCGATAACGGAAAAAGATCTGCCCTTCTCTGACCTTTCTCTATGTTCTCCGTGAGTCACACTTGATGGGGATGTCATCATGCACAGCGATATTCCGAAATAGGACTGAAGTGTATTGTAGGCAGTTTCATTAGTTCAACTGTTGGATTTTCTAAGTGTTCTGACAATGAAACTTAGCTTCTGTTTCGCTTTACGTACGATATTTTCTGTGTGTCGCCACCAAGTAAAGTTGTTCGTAATTGTTATGTTTCACTTGTATCTGACATGGAAAGGTCACGGGATTAGTCTCACCGATTTGGTTCAAAATGTACGAGAAGAGACAGGGGGTTGAATATTGTAAAATCGAGAAATATCTCACCTTAATGGGCTGTAGGAAAAGCGCAAAATGTCGCGCAAGATTTCCGGTTACAGTACATAGCAGTATAAAGTAGCGACAATCGAACCTTCGAAAGAAAATTAGTAAACTCCATCGCTACTGGTTGTGCTAAGACAACATTAGAAAGAGTGCTACTATAAATCTCTTGTGCTATCATAGAAAATTCTTCGAGTGCGACTTCTCTTAAGACCAATTCAAGCGATATAGTATAGGAGTTTAAACGTTCATCTTCACGATTCTTCTCGCACAGTTCGAGGCTAATCAGTGAGAACCATCCCGCGACCGTAATAAAGGTACTATATAATAGACTCTTGCAACACCTGTAACAGTTTTCATTATTCTAAGAATGAGTGGCAGTTGAAATGAACCTGTTAGCAACTACTTCATAAATTGTAGTTGTTCTGCACTAGATCTGAAGCTATGATTGGTGAAACAATTGTAAGACAGTATGGTATTGGTTTAGGGACTTACGCATGACAAGTGATAATTATTTCTGTACAGTACAGTGAATTATTTCTTTAAATAAAACTTGCTTATTAATTTCTGGTGTAAGTTTTCGTAATTATTATTCCATGCTAACGGGACTGCATATAGATAGAAGTAGCGATCGAAAACACTGGTTAGTTTGCTATGGCCGAGCGCACACGGGAGACTTTTTGTCGCGAGTCTGTCTCGTCTTTTTCACAGAGTATGTACGATCATATTTACAGCACACTCGGAGCGAAGCGACAGCGACACAACTTTTCATGCGGTCTGGCCGCCGACAGAAGAGCAACGCAACTCTATCCGTCTTGTCTCCTCTCGCAAAGTTTGTTTGTGGGCGCGCACACGGACGACAATGTAGTCGGCGTCTCTCTGTCGTGCGCTGTTAGCAACAGTGATTCCAAATTAGCCATTTTATGGCTCAATCTAGCATATTTAGACTTAATAATAGTGAGTAAAGACGAACGTTGAGCCGCCGACAGACACAAATAAAAGACACACTCAAACGCACACACAGTTCTAAATTTTCAGCCGCGTTCTTCCTCAGACAGCGAACACTCGTCCACACAATAACTCAGGCACACTCACCCACACACGTCAGCCATCTGTGACCACCCAATATAGTCTGATTCACGGCAAGCGGAAGAGATTGGAAGGGGGGTGGTAGAATGAGCGGATGAGGGGGGAATTGGAGTGGGAAGATGGAAGATAAGGGTGGGGATGAACAAGCAAAGGCGAAAAATCAGATGCAGTATGAAAAAGGGATATATATATATAAAACAGGAAGCACACAATAGGGAAAGGGGCATGAAACGGAAAGAAATGTAGGATGTGAGGGGAAGGGGGACTGGGCATGGGATGTAGGATGTTAGGTTATCTGAGGTGGGACTGCGGGAGGATGTGCTGTAGGGATAGCTCCCATCTCCACAGTTCAGAAAAGCTGGTAGAGGAGGGGAGGATCCAGATGGCTCGGGTGGTGAAGCAGCTGTTGAGGTCCATGCTGCGCTACAGGATAGTCCATATTGTTCTTGGTCACAGTTTGACGGTGATGGATGAATGGCCACCGTCAAACTGTTGCCAAGAGGAATATGGACTATCCTGTAGCGCAGCATGCAGCGGAGCACACCTTGGACTTTAATAGTTGCTTACCACCCGACCCATCTGGATCCTTCCCTCCTCCGCCAGCTTATCTAAACTGTGGAGATGGGAGTTATCCCCACAGCACATCCGACGGTCCCGCAACCATCCTGGCCTCAACCTCAGATAACCTATCCTACATTCCATGCCCCTACCCCTCACATCCTACATTTCCTTCAGATTCATGTCCCTTTCCGTACTGTGTGCTTCCTGTTTCTTTTCTTTTTTTTTCTTTTTTTTTAATTTTTTTCCGTATATATTCATACTGCATCTCATTTGTCGCCTGACATCGCCTCTGCTTGTTCATCCCCACCCTTATCTTCCATCTTCCCTCTCCACTACCTCCCCTCCCATCTTTTCCACAGTCAGGCTGTGTTGGGTGGCTAGAAACAGCTGACGTGTGTGGATGAGTGTGCCTGAGTGATTGTGTGGATGAGTGTTCTCTGTCTGAGAAAGGCCGCGGCCGAAAATTTAGAATTGTGTGTGTTTGTGTGTCTTTTATTTGTGTCTGTTGGCGGCTCAACGTTCGTCTTTACGGTGAGTTGTTTCAAAATGTTCGAATGTTTGTAGAGCTTATGGGACTTAACTACGGGGTCATCAGTCCCCAGAGTTGTTTCCTATCTACGTATTAACATTCCTTAATAGATGTTCCATTGTTGATATTTAGACTTAGAAACTTTGAAGTCTGTAAAATGGCTGTTGTGAAGGATGAAAACATCGATCAGTCTGGCTAAATAACAATCACATTCAATGACAAGTCCGGCTGTAGCTCAAAGAAGGATTCGTTAATTAGACAAACAAGTAGTTCATTAAGTAGAGTGGAAACCGATGTATCGCACGAATGTAATAACGGATATAAATGTGATCGTGGGTGAAATAACAGACAATTTGTAACAGTGACTGATGGAAACAGAATTGCTTATGCAGATGTAGCACAGAGTGGAAACGCATAATTGGACAATTATGAAATTGGTTAGTTGTTTAAAGATCGAGGTTTAGATTAAAACTGCAAAACGGACTGTGTATGTATTCTGTTGCGGCCTTAACAGTTATTGTTGTGTGTACCGACACTTCTGAGATGAAGAATTAATTTCATTAACAAACTAAATATTCTGTTAATATCAAATGGTGTATTTAATGTTAGTGTAAGAAGCACTTTCCAGGATTGACAAGAAATATTAAGTACCTGACAAACTAGTTGGTTACGTAAGAGCACAACAGACGGAAACAATAAGGAATTAGTGTAATTAATTTGGTACATACAGCACTTCCCACGATTGGGAAGAAATAATAGTAGCGACCTGGCAAACTAGTTGATTACGATTTGTGTAACTGAATATAAGATCACAACAAACTGGAGTACTAACTATGTGCAAAATATTTATCAAACACACACAACAATCTACCTCCCTACTCTGAATGCGAATCATAAATAAATTTCACTCCAGTCACTTCTTTCTGTTGACAGCAGCCACTAGTGCATTAACAAATTGGGTATCGAATGTAGTCATGAATTATACTCAGTAAAGACACAACTTTTATCTACCCAGCCTTGACTGTTAAAACGCACAATATGAGATTGCTTGGTATTAATGGTAGGAAGATTAATTACGCCGTTCATGAATATTGAAAAAAAAAAACCGGTAGAACCTATAAAACTGCTGAATACGTTAAAATACTTTACTGACACTGTCCTCTACCTGAGTGCAACAATTCTAAAAATTAATTCCTTTCAATTCAAAAACGAAATGAATCTTCGTCTAAAATATGATCTTGACTGATAGAAATAAAATATAGAAATTGCAGATTATTATTGTTATTATTTTAACTGATTCAGGAACACCATTACAATGAAAACCAATAGGACGAAGTTACCATACATGTCAAAGATTCCTTTTATATGGTCGTTATCTACAATAAATATATTATACCAAAAAGTACATAATCTGAAAATGTGTTTTCTTCGACAAACCAAACCAGACTTAACAGCTCCTTACTACTACTCGCTTCATACCAGCTGCTAACTGCTCTAACTGCTAACTACTAACTGCTAATTTACTACTACACAACAGACGCCGGCCACCGCCGTCTCACAGTATGCGGCAACCAACCTCTCTGACCAGTCAGCGATAATAACCAAATGTGGTGTTGCCACCATTCAAGTGAAACAAGGGGAAATAATGAATCAGTTGTAAACGATAGGAACGTGAGGAAAGAAATAACGTTGAAAGGCCATCCGTTGTTTGTTCCCCACATACGTCCTATAATCCAAATAAGAAGACTAAAAAAAATGTTCAAATGTTTGTTAAGCTTATGGGACTTAACTACGGGGTCATCAGTCCGTAAACTTACAAACTACTTATGAACTACTTACGAACTAGGACGGCACAAATATCCATGCCCGAGGGGGGATTCGAACCCCCGACCGTAGTGGCCGTGCTGACCGTGACTGGAGCGCCTCAGTCACCTCGGCCACCGCGGCCAGCAATAAGAAGACTGAGGAACTTTACTCAATATACTTCAAGAGAGAAAAAGGAACTTCTTTATGTACGGATGGCCCTGCAACAATTTTTTACTTATGGTAAAAGCAATACCTACACCCGGAATATAGATGCACGTAGAGATTCTACGTGTAATAATACATTTCCAGATCATGTCTTTCGAATGACACACGTGATTGTTTCATTGGTGGCGTTCAGTATTCAAACTTCTCCAGCTATGCACGAGTGTTGACTGAAATATCTATGTCCGAGAACAACCTACCGCTGGAAACAGCTCGTACAGCGTCCTTACTTCTCCTTTATAATGGGGACAGTGTGAATGAATACATGGCTAATTTTTGGGGCCTTCATATGGATCATAAACAATGTAGGATGTCACTACGCACACTAGTGTTTAAACATTATACCTACACTCAGTTTCTGACGATTTCAAATAGTCGCTTCGTACATTTTGTACACAAAATGTAGCTATTCTGTTACTGATTAGTTCTCTCGAATAATAAATAGTGTCCAACTAAATAAAGTTCAGTAATTACATGCAACCTAGCTAAATTTAACACTGGCCCTCTTTTGTGGTGAAATTTCAAGTGCAATGTTTCTATTCTCGTAGCTGTAGGCAGATCCCATTGTTGTGATTGGCTCATCAAATGATGTTACATTCTCTTCCCACTTGAAAAAATAAAGTGAATTTCCCTCCATTTAGTCTATCAGGCATACTGGGTGAATACAATACTTCCTTTTACGTCGTCTCCTTCTTTGTCGAATTATAAGATCACAAACCACTATGTCCTCAAAACAGTGCATCACTGTGTACTTGTTGACTCCACTACAGTATCATCTGCTGTAAGACGGCACTTGATCTAAAAAATCTAAGCAACAGGAAAGCAACGAAAACGATATAGTTGCGCCTGCCCTTCGTTTTTAGTTGGGTTGTATAAGTACAATAAAATAATTCCAAAAAGTGGACAGCAATAAGGAACGTCGCTTCCTTTCATAAAATCCTTCAGTTAGATTAGGTGCATTTAGTAAAGATGTCCGTCGGCCGCGGTGGCAGAGCAGTCTGAAGTGAGCCAGTCATTGTACGCACGGCCGCTGCGGTCGGGGGTTCGAATCCCCCCCTCGGGCATGCATGTTTGTGCCGTCTTTAATATAAGGAGTTCATAAAGAGTTTGTAAGTTAATGGACTAATGACCCCGTAGTTAAGTCCCATAATCTCTACAAACATTTGAAAGATGTCTGTTTTGAGCAGTATGTAGCGTCCCCCGGAGAAACGGTATTAATATTCTGTAAATAATGAAATGCCAAGATCGCGGTGTTTCATCTTTATTTATGAGAGACGACCAGTTTCGATGTAAACAGACATAATCTTCTGATCTCTGAACTGAATAATATTATTACATAAATACATATTGTAGCCAGTTGGATTGTACTGGTGGGTTTTCAAACATTAAAATTAGCCGTTTGGTTGTCAGATATAAAACTTGTATAGTCATATATAAATAAAGAGCCACCATATTGTACAGTTGTGACAACAAGCTATTGTACTGTTTACTGAGCTAATTCAGTGGCGCTCTGGGCCATAGGATGCTCTTAGGACGTCCTTGCTTGTTGAATGGTGTTGGTATTAACGTCATTGTGGAATAATAATTTGAATAGATATGTGCCTTCGTTCATGCGTCATTATATGGTCTAACATCCTCCCTCTAGTTCCATTTCAGGGTTGTTAATTGTTTCTCGGCATGTCATATTATCCAAGAGCGCCTTGTTTTCAATACTATTCCTTAAGTGGAACCAGGGTATTTTTTTCCTGCTTATGAAGCCATTACCAGTCATTTAACTACTCTGGCCGTCAACGTGTTTATCGGCAGTGTTCTTTATGCCCCTCTTCGAGTACTGCTTCGGAGAGCAGGTTTACTTGGACGTTTTAATCAAATTTGGGTAACCGCCTGCCTACCTTGTGTCAAAATATTTTTGGGTTCAGTGTTGAAGTGTTTGTTTAATGTGCTGTTTCCACCCGCTGGCTAGCTCTTTAAGCAGCTGATTTCCTGTGGTGTTTAACAGTTGGCATCACCGGCCTGTTTTAGGCTTTAATCATTGTCAGCCAAGTGTGTGCAGGACACCGTCAGACTTGATTCACAGTTTATGACGTTATGGTTCATATATGTATTGTAACAATAAATTGTAAGTGTTCATTGCACATTCTCTTGTCGTAATTGTACAGTTTCTTGCCAACTTGGTGCTTCGCCTAATATATATAAGGTAGGGTTTCATCCGTTGATTATTAAATTGGAAATTGAGTTTTACCCTCAGTTCAGTTTCAGTTCTTTTAGTGTTCTTCACCCTATCACCAGTTTATACCATGCAATTATATATTTTGGACAGCGTTCAATTAATGAAATCAGTTTTGGCTTCACTGTACTAGGTTTAGATGGAATACCAAAGTGTGCCGAAGGAAAATTTGTGCCCGGTCGGCATTCCAACCCGTGATCTTCAGATTGCTAGGCAGACGCGATGACCACTCTGCCACCGAGGACACAGTGACCACCCCGACTTCAGAGGACTCGTCCCTGCACGTCTCCCGCAACACCTCGCCTGCTTTCTCTTCTCTATAAGAGGCTACGGTATAGGAAACAGACAGCGTGGGGAATGGAGATTTGGGGGTGGCGAGAGACGATCAGGGAAGAGTCCTCTGCAGTGGGGCTGATCGCTGATCGCTGTGACCTCGGTGCCGTTGTGGTCAACGCGTCTGCCTAGTAAGCAGGAGATCCCAGGTTCGAATCCCGGCCGGGCACAAATTTCCATTCGCCGCACTTTCGTATTCCATCTAAACCCAGCACAGTGAAGCCATAACTGATCGCAAATTGCGATTTATTTCAATTTATTTCACGGTTGATTTAAAAGGTAAAAATTTATTTGATGACATTGTTGTTTTACAATCTTCTTAATGGTTAAGGTACGGGTTTCATAATTTGTTTAAATTTAAGTCTGGGCTTCACTCAAAGATTAGGTTATTTTGGTAGTATTCAAAAGTTTAATGAGAATTGCCTCTCGCCTTTCTGATTTTCACAGATTAACTGTTTAAATTATGGAATGGGCTTCATAATTATTTTAATAAACATTTTTAAGATGGCAATTGCTTTTGGTTTAAGCACTTTTCGCTTGCCTTGGGGCAATTTTAACCATTACATGGTGGACAGCGGTTCAAATCCATCTCCAGCCATCCGAATTTAGGTTTTACGGGATTTTCCTAAATCATTCCAGGCGAACGCTGTGATGACTTTTCAAAGGACACGGACGATTTCCTTCCCCCTTCCTTACTCAAAAATCCGAGGCTGAGCTCCACGTTGTCGACGGGACGTGAAACTCCAAGCTTCCTTCCTTCCTTCCTTTGACCCTAAGAAAACAATGGTGAAATCCAACATCTATTGATTTGCGACAAATACGGTTCTCAGCTGAATACGCACCAGTCACCAATACCGCAATGCTCAGTATTCTCGCAGACGTCGGATGCTGTCAGCTCTCCGTCAGGTAACGCCGCCACCTTTAGCACTGAGTCCATGCTCTGGAACGCCTGCCGATCACAGAGGCGCGTTCGCTGATCAGGGACCGCTAGCGCCTCCTATTAATCTGCAGCAGCTATGTAGGTGTGCTACGTCCCACCCAGCTGCAACTGCAACTCCTGAGGACCCATCCTCGAAAGTCACTGGTACTGGTAGCAGTGTAAACGCGTGGCCGTTTTCCTCCTTCCTCCCCACAAGTTAGGAGTCAGCAACCTCAGATACCTAGGCTTGAACAGGAAGGATTAAGGTTGGTAGAAGGGGAAAATTCCAGAACGAAGAGAGTCATCCTGGAGGGGAAGGTGACGGAGAGGATGTGGAGAGTGTGGAGGTGAAGGGAGGGAGGGATAACGAGGTATCGGTGTGGCAGAGGCCCGGGATACGGTATACAAGCAGGTGCTGGGAGTCACGTTTGCGATTACACAGTGGAGACGGAGGTGTTCAATTAACTTTAGCAGGTATGGGAAAAGAATAAGAATATAAAGGATCCATATGGGGTAAGGAAGGTGGATGTAGTAAGCGAGGCAGAGGGCGTGACGTTCAAGGATCTGGAGGGATGGGTTGTGAGCAGAAGGAGCGGTAGTCCAAGTCCGGTGGAAGCAGCACAGTATAGGACGCATGTTGGAGTGGTAGGTAAAGAGGATGGTGGAAGGGTTGAAGCTCCATGTCTGGCCGGAAAAGAGTTTGAGGAAGTTGAGACGGGAGAGAGCTGTCATCGACTTCAGCGTTGAGGTTAGGGCGTGAAGCCCTCCGTAATGACGTGTTGTCGCAAGACAATCAGATTCACCACCAGTGAGCAACAAATGATTGCAACGCCCTCTGGACCAGTACCTCTAAGACTGGATCATCTAGGAACAGACTAGCATTGATCCCTATGACCAATAACCTCAAGCTGAAAGAGCTGGAGTATTTAAAGAAACAAGTAGATAGCTTCTGACGCGAATTTAGGTTTCGAATGACCAAAACTTTGCTAGTTATTTTTGGTATATCCGCTTGACAAACTGTTTACTGCTCACTTCAGTATCCACTAAGTAATCTTGTGTAAGAGTTACGCGACGTTTCAAAATGTCTAGCGAACAACAAACGTCGTTGTCGCAGTCATCTCTGTGCTGAGGTTTCTCGCTCGCGTGTGGTTTCGCAACGTGGCATTAAACCGTCTTACATGCAACTAATCGCAGTGCTTTCTGCTTCCGCCTACAGCTGTGCCATTACTATCGTTTGAGACTACATGACTGAACTTCTAACAGACGCTTTACTATTCTGTCGGGTAACATTAGTGTACTGTGCAGAAGGCAGGGTGCACAACACGACCATCGTGTATCGGAAGCCGGGGAACAAATTCAGGACTTTATCCAGGTAGATCCTACTGTGAGTACTAGAAGCTAAGTAGGTGTATTGCACTCTGTCGTTGATAGCATTTTGAAAGCGGAGCGTCTGCGGCTTTATAACATTCAACGAGTTCCTGCTTTGGAAATTTCCTTCCACGAAGCGAATTCTCAGAGTGGTATCCATAACAAAGTGCGCAGCATGATTTTGCATACAAAATACTCTTCACACATGAAGCGTGTTTCACTCACAATGAAATATCTAATTTCCATAACAATTAAATTATCGCTAAGTAGTAGCAACATGTTTTTATTATAATCGATGATCACATTTCTGGGCCTTATGTTTTACCGGCTTTTGACTTGAAGTTTTTGGACAGCTACGATAACTAACGTACGCCTAAATTCACTTGATCTGAAATTCCATTTTTGTTACAATATATTTATATCCCTATCCAGGGTGGCGACCGTTTTTGTTAAACATTACAGTTCATTTAACTAGCAGTTTATACTGAACCTGACAGCATTATTTGATAGACGTTCTCTCTCTCGAAACGAAACATCTTTAGAGACGAAGTTGAAAAACGATTTCTCGTCCGTTAGACACACAACACAGTTAAAACTAAAACCCTAGCACAGGCGTATTAACATAACAGTGGTGTTTCGCAGTGCATAACGCACGCATACCTTCGTGTTGTGTAACTGTGAGTGTGCTGTAGGGATACCACTGGGGTGGGAAAGAAACTGAAGATTAAAAAAGAAAGAGTCAACCTTTGCCGTAAATCTGCCCATTGAAACCATATTTATGATGTAGACTGTAAAATCTTACATACTCTCAAGAAAAGCATTAAGATGACACTGTTGGAAATAGTGGGAATCAATAAACATATGAAAGAGGCTGCCAGAATAGTATTAAACGATCAAACCCAGTTTCCCTTTTCCCCTCTACTAAAACAAGTTGCAGTTATCAGTTTGTTAGTCGTATCAAGATTTACCATTTCAGCACCATTTTGAAATGTGACAACACCCACCTCCCGCATCCCTCTTCCTGCTTTTAACAATGAATATTCAAGTTCTAAACCTCTACTTATAAAATCAGTTATATATAATTCAGTACCATGAAAATTAACTCTCTCCTGTGAAGATTTGAATTTGTATCTTTGCAAATCGCACAAATTACATGTCACATCATAAAGTATGGTATAAGCGCTAATACTTACGTCACAGTTTAAAAATGTAAAATTCCCTGGCTAGCATCTAAGGATTGCTTACATGAGTGAAAGAGGAAAAACATCTGTTTAAGTAGTTTGTAAGAACAGACACGGATAACCACAATAGGTAACTCCCATAGTTTTACAAACATTTAACCATTTTAATCGTTCTTGGCAATCAATTAATTAATTTTAACCAGTCGTTTTCTCTTTACGAACAATAACATACGAAGCTTGTGATAGTAAATAAAAGCTAACACCAAAGCAATTTGTGGTGTATTACTTACAGGCAACTATTCCATAAAGAAAATGTAATTCCGATTATTTTCCTTTTGTACAACGGAAAGAAAATCCAAATTACTTTGTTTCCTTTAACACTAGTACTACAATGAGTGTCCAAAATGCCTAACATTCGCTTCTAAACATGCTTCATGACGGAAACTGCATTTTCGTACCTCACTTTCATACACATGCAAATTTGTCTTTATGTTATTGACTGAATCGAGAAGTCTCTCTATTTGTCCATATTATTTTCTTTCTGAACATAAAGTAGTTCCTTCATTTGGCCCCAATAGTAAATATCCAGTGGATTTAAATCATGACTGTGTGCTGGCCACCGCAACGTCCTATATATCATTCTAGAAATCGTCTATAATCGCCCATTCAGATTCCTCGTAGTCTGTGACCAATGTGCGATGGAACACCATCGTGAACAAACCAAACGTTATGACATAGGCTTAACCCTAGAACGGTCGGGCTGGGTCTGTGAGACCCAGTAGTTTCTGTTTCAATGATTTTATATTCTTATAATTGCTGACTTGACTCGAGCGGTCCGCTAGCTTCCTGAAACACCCGAGAGAAAGCGTTGACAGCTTGAATGAGGTTTTTCATTGTTTAGTCATTGTTTGGCAGTCTTCAAAAAAGCGCGCGGGTCTGTCAGACCCAGACCGACCGTCTACGTAAGTAAATTCTGCCAGTGCGATCCCGCTTACATTTAGTTGTATCGTTTAGTTTCCAGATACATTGCGGACTATTTGTGATCTCCTAACACCAAGTTATCATTCAATAGTTTATAGTATAAAATTGGCACGATAACGTCTCTCGTACAGTGAAATATTCAAAATTTTAAATGACAGTTGACAATTAGTTTACTACTTACCGTATCGTCAAGAGGCTGTTACATGAGAAGAATATAACTATTGTCGGTAGGTTAAAAAAAAGTAGCCTGAAATTCCGTTTGAGTGTTTACCCAAAAAGTCTAAAGAAATGTACTCAAGTATGTTTGGATTTCAGGAGTACATCACATTGCTGTCATATGTACCAAAACGAAACAAATCAGTATTGATTTTGTTATCATTGCATAATGATGATGAAATTGATAGTGACAGCGGCGGAAAGAAAAAGCTGAGTATAATAACGTACTTCAACAAAACCAAGGGCGGCGTAGACGTTGCTGATGATATGTGCGGTGAATACACAGTTGCCAGAGGAACAAAACGCTGGCCTCTCTGTCTCTATTTTCAGATGTTGAATATTGCAGCTCTGAATGACTACATTGTGTTCAAAGCCAACGGAAATGTTTCATTTAGAAGAGAGTACCTGAGAACGCTAGGGAAGTCTCTCGTAACACCATATTTGAAAATGCGCGCAACCCAGGCAAACCTTCCTGCGCCAATTCGCAGGCTTGCTTCTAACCTCTCCGGCACCCAAGAACAAGGCATAGTTGAAGATCCACAACCAGGGAGAAGGGGAAGACGCTAAGAATGCAAAGACAGCAAAACGAAATACTTTTGCAAAGTTTGCAAGGTGTGGTTATGCTTGGCGCATGCAGAAATAGTTTGCGGTGAATGTTTTGAAAAGTGACGACTTCAGAGGCCTATACCTCACAAACTATTCATATGTTCACAATTTCCATTTATGTAGTGATAATTCAACATTTTTGCTTCTTAGTTATTGTACTTATTCTCATTTATATTCATATTTCAATGAAATTTTCGTGTAAATTCTGTTTACTAACATTTGGTACTACAAAGTTGTATGTTTTTCAGTTTTATTTTATTGTAATTTTTGTACAATTCAGACAGGTAAAATAATGTCACTGTATCATTAAGTACTTTCTGAATAAAATAAAAAAATAGTCATTTTATGAAAATATACATTTCGTCACTTGTTAAAAGTGTTTTTATATATTGGGTCTCTCAGACCCAGCCCGACCGTTCATGAAACTTTTTTCGCCTGACCGTTCTAGGGTTAACGCAACATCTTCTAATAAAGTCAGTAGCAATATTTCCTCTACAAATGTTCGGTAATTGTCACCTCATGAAAGTTCTGACTTTTGATAATGCAAATAGATTTGGTTGCTGACTAAAACTTTAGAAAATGTAACCTTCAACAAAATAGTTAATATTAAACTTTCAGTTAGTTTTGTCTGTCTAAACACTATTCAAATAATTGGTTCTTGGTTACTGTACTGATAATATTTCACACCAGTAGTGTTCTGCTTAACACACACACACACACACACACACACACACACACACACACACACACTGCATTAAAAGTTCTTGCAAATAACAATATTTATTCTCAGTATTCTTGGAACTCGCATCACCAGGAAAGGAACCTACTAGGTAGTATGACTTGGGAAAAATCACGGTTTGGTACAATGTTTTTTGATGGATCACTCTATTATTTAACATTAAATAAACTGCTTGTTCATGCAAGAATACAAAACTAAAGATACATTACTTTCAGTACTGTATGTGGCTGATTAGGTGATTTAGTGGCCGCAATATGCTTCCCGAAACATTTCAGCAGTTGGAGTGGCTGTGTGAGCTCATTTCCTCTTCGTGGCGAAGTTAGTATTGCACAACAAGCCAACATGACGGAACCACATTACTTCGGAAACTATGTACTTACATCGGAGACTATTGATAACTTGCAGCAAATTAATGAAGCCTCCAATTCCACAGCTTCTTCATAGTCTCCAACACGTTTGCCACAAAAGCCAGTATTTCCGCTTAATTTGGTAGTTGGCTACTTCTGTACTCCATACTCGACTGCTCGCGATTACCACTGAACCACAGTTCTCACTGAACTACCACTTCGCCAAATCTGCCTGTTACCACCTCTGCAGTAGCGTCTCCCGCCAACCAACCACCTTTTACCTTGCCCTGGCCATCTTTCCGTTCCTAAGTACTGCCCTCCATCTTTTAACTACAATTACTAAATTTGCTCTAACATGAACCAGCACACATTATTTCATATGTTATACAGAAAAATTCATATAATAACAACTGCAGTATGTTTAAACAGATAATAAACATTGTCACAGACAAATAATTAGGTTTTACAGTTTCTATCAGAACACTTATTTCTACTAAGACAAGAATTATAAATACAAACATCAGTCATTACAATACCATTGACAATCGATATATATCAAATTATTAAAATAAATAATTTAGTAACAATTGCACAAAACAATAATAAACAATGGATTATCAAAGAAAGGAGTATGCTATAGTGTTACAGTACCAGTCAATAAATATAGAGCACTAGACAACACAACACAACAAAATTAAATTCACAGTGTAACTAGGAGGATCTTCTATACATTTCATGGACCTTACTATTGATATCAGCACTCAAATTCACTTATTCAGTATACAGAAAATCAGTAGTAGCTTGCACAGCTATCCATGCTAGCTCACAGCACTTACACAGTCATAAACATGCAGCTTTCCATTCAATGGTGAATAGCCTCATATCAGTTCTATTATCTGATTCTGCATTTCAAACGGAACTAAAAACCATGAAATATATAGCATCCAGTTACTGCTATAGCCCTGCCCTCATTGACAATATCCAACAAGAGAAGAAAATGAGAAAAATTTTAGCACTTTTGTAATCTGTCCTAGGAGAAGAAGTCAATAGGCATAAAAACTAGTGTGTCACACCGAATTTGGGCAAAATATCATATCACCATGCTAAAATTTTAAAATCTCGAAATTACAGACCTGCATTTTACAACACATACAGCATTTCAAAAAAAATTTCATCCGTAAGGACAAAATTCAACCCCTAGCACAGAGTGGTGTGTATATGATCACATGCAGAGATTGTGGAAAAGCGTATAATGGTCATTATGGCAGGACTGTAGCAATTAGATTATCAGAACACGAAAGACGCAGGAAGTTAAAAAAAGAAAGATTTAACCTTTGCCGAATATCTGCTCACAGAAAACCACACTTATGATGTAGACTGTGAAATCTTACATTCTCTCAAGAGAATTAGAAAGATGACACTATTGATAATAATGGAAAGCATTAAACATATAATAGAGGAATGTCAGTATAGTATTATACGATCATACTCGGTTTTAAGTTATCAGTTTGTTAAATATATCCGATGATACTCTTTCAGTACTAATTTACAATGTAAAAACCCTCACCTTCTCCTCCTCCCCCCACCCCCTCTGCTTTTAAGAACGAATATTCGAACATGGAACCTCTACTTATAAAATCAGCTTTTTATATAGTTTATTCAGTGATATGAAAATGTAACACTCTCCTATGAACACGTGAATTTGTTTCTTCTGTATTTTAATAACATATCTGTAAGTCACACATTTGTGACGAAATGTTAGCGACATTCATTTGTTACCTGATGATGGCCTAAGAAGCCGTAAGCCGCTTGGTAACTCAATAATTAATTTTGTAGAACATCTGGAATTTTTCTTTTTTGATATTACTATCGTGTTGTGTCAAGCACCGATGGAAAATTCAATTAGAGTTATTTAAATTTATATTTAAACTGTCTCAAACTAATTTAAACAAACCTAAGATCAACACACACACACACACACACACACACACACACACATGCCCATGCCCGAGGAAGGACTCGACCCTCCGACGGGGAGAAACCGCGGCCTCTGCAGCAAAGCGCCTTAGAGCTCTGGACCATTGCAACGTGGCACGAAAAATCAATTACGCGCTCTTGACAATCCAACGACTGTTTACGTTGCTTTCTTTAGCATCACCAAACCGCGGTGCCACGTTGTTGTACTCGTCGCTTCGCAAAGTTTATTGGCGCTTTCTCTCTCGCACATCCCACGCGTGTGCTAGCAGACAACGCTGACAATGTAAACAGAAATACCACTACTATGAGTCCTACAGACATTGATTTTAGGAATAAAAAAAATAACAAGAATATTTCATTAGACTCTTTAATAATGGACACTAATATGTACCGTCTTTATAATTTTAGCAACTCATATGATTTTCACAATATTTTGCTGTGGAGACAATGTAGCTAGAATATTGAAATTTTATTTAATATTGAGTGCAACTCTGTACCCGATTTCATGGTCCAGATATTGTGCTTTGTATCCATTAAATGACCCTCGTGATTAGACGTGTTCTGTACGTGAAATTTAAGAAAAGACTTCAATGAGAAAAAATTTAATTTTCACAGTGTACTGCTTGACAACTTTATTGCTTGTTATTCGTACAGCGTCCTCATTCGTTTCGCGATATATTGGTGTTTAAATACGTCAGAGAGGCGGTAGGAAAGACACCCCCCCCCACCTCGTTCACCTGTCAGCCTGGAATCACCACCGCCGCTGCTATCGCCTCCTCCCCTTCCGCATCGTCTGCGCGGATAGTGGCCAGGTAAAATTGTGCGCACTCTACCGTTATATACATACCGCTGAGGTCGCCTACAGCAACACACTGAACTCTCGCAGTACTTTGAATCAGCACGCTTCAGTTGATCTTTAAACATCTCATTTTACACGATAGTAGCTTAAACCCGCAACTCCGCTTGCGTGTTGGTTGATTATGATCGATACGCTATCTTTCAGTAGTGTTCTATTTATTTATTCTTATATTTCCTTATTCGAATGCTTATCCTTACAGAGAAATAGCTGAAGACATTGTAGCACGCATAGACCAAAGATATGGTCTGTGGCATCACGTTTCGCTGTATGTAACCGCCTTGCTATAGAATCGCAAACGTCATCGCTGGCCTTCAGTTCGAATTTTTTTATAATTTGACAACTTTCCACCACCATATTTTCCACCCCCTTATAGCTATCGGCACGGAACTGCTATGGTGTACGAGACTTCGGACAACAATTACACACAGACCATTCGTTTGCGTTCTGTAGTTTTCGCTGCAGAGCGAAATATTAACACACACACAAGTAGAATTTTATATGCACCGATAACTTTCCATCCCAATATACTCCACCCTAGTATCATTATCAACCCTCAAGCAGCAATGCAACCAATAAAACCATTTTCAAAGAGTAAATATAATTTTCAAAGAGTAATTATTGTTCCGCATTTCGCGTTATATTCTTCAAATTACTAAATATCTTTCAGATCGCTATAAAACCGAGCCTAAAACCTCCTCAGGTATAAATTAATAACACTACAAATATTTAAGTCTCTGCGTCTTGTCGTTCGGACGTGATAATCGTACACCGAACAGACATTCACATTAAAATATATATATATATATATATATATATATATATATATATATATATATATATATATATATATATATATAGAGATAAATAGCTATCCGATCGCCATAAAACCGTGCCTAAAGCCTTCCCCGGGTAGACATTTGTAACTGTACAAATTTTTAGCTCTTTATGTCTTGTGCTACAGACGTGATAAACGTACACCGAACAGACATTCACATTTATAGATATAGATAATACATAATTATAGAATAGTACAGTAGAGTCCCGAAAACTCGTCACTCGGAAATTCGGCAGACCGGATAACTCGGCCACACACCGTCACACCCCCTGGAATTACTCTGTGCTCGAATAATTCAAGAGTGAGCTGAAATGACAGTGTGTAACACCTACATGCTACGCTATTTATGGGCCAAGACATCATCGTTTCTTGTGTCACTTACATTCTATTTAAGAATCCTTTGCGTATCATTATTCATATGAAGTGTTAAGTGCCATCGACAAGGGATCTCAAATCGATTCCGTATTTCTGGATTTCCGGAAGGCTTTTGATACTATACCCCACAAGCGACTTCTAATGAAATTGCGTGCTTATGGAATATCTTCCCAATTGTGCGATTGGATTCACGATTTCCTATCAGAAAGGACACAGTTCGTTGTAATTGACGGTAAGTCATCGAGTAAAACAGAAGTGATATCTGGCGTTCCACAGGGAAGCGTTATAGGTCCCCTACTCTTCCTCGTGTTTATAAACGATTTAGGAGACACTCTGAATAGCTGCCTTAGACTGTTCGCGGATGATGCTGTCGTTTATCGGTTAGTGAAGTCAACAGAGGATCAAAAGCAACTGCAAAGCGATTTAGACAAAATTTCTACTTGGTGCGAAGATTGGCAATTGACACTAAATAAAGAAAAGTGTGAAGTAATACACATGACCACTAAAAGAAATCCGCTGAACTTGAATTACACGATAAATCAGTCTAACCTTAAGATCGTAAATTCTACCAAATACCTAGGAGTTACAATTACGAACAACTATGACTGGAGAGAACACACAGAAATCAAAGGTTACGTTTCATTGGTAGAACGCTTCGAAGATGCACCAGTTCCACCAAAGAGACTACCTACATCACACTTGTGCGTCCTCTCCTGGAGTACTGTTGCCCAGTGTGGGACCCTCACCAGGTGGGACTGACGGAAGATATTGAGAAGGTTCAGAGAAGGGCAGCTCGTTTTGTTTTACCACGTTACGGGGGGGGGGGGGGGGGGGGGGAAGCGTCACGGAAATGTTGCACGAATTGGGGTGGAAATCATTAAAAGAAAGACGTTATTCATTACGGTGTGATCTGTTTGCGAAGTTTCAATCACCTACTTTTACTTCTGAATGCGAAAATATTTTGCTAGCACCCACCTACTTAGGGAGACATGACCATCCCAATAAAATAAGAGAAATCAGATCGAAAACGGAACGATTTAGGTGTTCTTTCTTCCCGCGGGCTATTAGAGAATGGAACGGTAGAGAAAAGTTATGAAAGTGGTTAATGAACCCTCTGCCAGGCACTTAAATGTGATTTGCAGAGTATCTATGTAGATGTAGATTAATGTAGTATGTAGATGCGTTTTAATACTGAAAACAGTCGTGTTGAAAACTACTGTAGTGCATTTTTTACAGTGTCGTTTAAAATCAGCTTAGATGTGATAGACAAATAATGAACTTGGTTACAGCAGGCAGTAATGACGCTTATGTGACGCGGCCGCGTGCGATCTGCCGCTCAGCCTGCATACTTCCTTTGTCTTTTCTTAACCGATTTGTGTGAAGTGGTTGTGAGTGTAAGTAACGAATATCATTTGTTAGATATTGTGTTAAGTTTATTTCGTATTACTGTGTTCCATTACTTTTATTGTATTCTAAAGTAACAACAGAAAGTATTTTATAAGAAAACAACCTCACTTATTCCTTTTTTAATAGTGTTCCCTATAACCCGGCGTTTTCACAAACGCGGCCAGCCTTCGGTCCACATTAGGCCGAGTTTTCTGGACTCTACTGTAATGGTGTGGGTTGGCCGACGACATAGTAATTCTGTCATAGACCGCAAAAGATCTGGACGAGCAATACTGCGGACTGAAGATCACAATAACACACAACAAATATAACCTACCGGTGTTTCACCACAGCGTTTGTTTAATTTAGCATACACTGAGTTCTAAGAGAATGATTTTTAGCTACCTGAACAATGTATCCGGATAGACATATTGTAGCAGTTTAGCAAATTTACTTACTTTAATCAATTTTTATCTGCATAATAATAAATAAAATCGCCGGTGCAAATTGAGTTTTTATGCAGTTTTTTTGCTGTTCCCAGCTGCTGAGAAGAAGACCAGTATCACGTTCCAAGTGGCAGTTCAGGGCTTCTAATACCAGGGAGGCTCCCGAGGACAAATTCGGTAGTGTAGACATTTTGTCTTCAATATGCGCAATTGTTACTAGATAATGTAGTCATCGCTACATAATCATTTAAGATTTCTAATGACATTCGGCGTTCAGTCTGGAGCACATTCTCCCTTATAAAAACACATCACTGTCCCTTATTCAACGCTAACATTTGATGCCGCGTCTTATGTAAAGCCTGCTACTTCAAAAATAAGAGTATCTTGTCTACCGTGACTCATCCTATCTTCTGCATCAAAATCCATGACACTCTTAAGTAATCTTGTTCCTCCCATGCGTGTAATTTGAAACCCGCATATTAGCCTGTTCACTGTTCATTTCCAGTTTTCAATTATTTTCTTATTATGGACACACTCATGCCATTGTTGAAAACCATTCGAACCTGGAAATCATCCTTATAATTTTCATATTTTTAACATCAAACCAATGAATAAGGTAATTATCTATCAAGCTTTACTCTCATACAACAACGTTGGTCGAATGATTGAAAAGTGTACTGATAATTTTGCAGTAGATCGTAGCTGAGCGCTCACTTCACTACCTTCGCTACATCCCGACTTCAATTCTTATACTGCGTTACCATCCTGTGAAAAATATATTGAACATACTTTAACCGTTCTACCTGTTCTTTGTTCTTCCTGTTTGTCAATCAATCTACTTCAGTCTGTCTCCCTCAGCCATTTCTTCAGTTTTGAGATTCTGGTCTTCATACCATAACCGTTACATTTCTGATCTAGCTTTGAAATATTAGTTTGTAGCCTTTGCATCAGATCTGCTATTTCAACTAACTCGTCCACACATGGGAGACTGATTATTTTGTTGTCACCTATTTTAGATTCACTCTGCCAGTCTAATTCTCGTTTACTGGATTTGAGAAATAACGTGAACAAATTGTTTTGTATTCAACGATCAAACGATTGATTAATTTTGTATTACGTAGAAATTAATGCACGTAATCAGTAGAGCCGAAAGGAGGACAGACAATATTATAAGATGGCTAGACTATAACTTCTCATAGATCACCAAAAAATATATAACACCATCCTTTTAGCACCAAGAGATCGACGTTTCCAGCATCGTCAAAAGTAAGTAAAATACGTCACCGAAGGCGATGATTCGGCGGCGACAATAGAATACTAACTAGCAGAGTGCTCAATGTTGTGAACGAATAAATTCCATTCCGGTCGTATTACGTATACTTATGAGAAGACATACTCAACAAAACATAGAACTTACGCCAAAATATTTATCCGCGATACCTAGTTTGCATCTTTCGCCATAACCAACCTGTACTCATACAAGAAGCTATAACAATAATCCAAAACAAACTTAAGACACACAAGAACTTTGCTTAGGTAGAAATTGTGCATCTGACGGTACTCTTCCAACCTACTCTAAGTTACAAAAATTTAACATTCATTGGGAACATTTGTAAGCAGCCAGGTGGTCTAGCAATAGTACCATGTATTCCCGGTATCATAGCAGACATCTACGGAAATCACCTGGAACAAGAGTTATTTACAAGCCAAGAACCCTGCCCGGAAAAGATTGAATTGTATAGGAGAAATGTAATGATACATACTATTAATGAAAGGAGATTTCAACGATATAACAGACATCCTAAACCGTCTCAATACCATACACCAGGAAATTACATTTACAAAGGAACATGAAAAAATATGCACTAATTGCTTCGACCTGAAAATTAGAAGAAACAAAACACTTGCACATTTTAAATATCAGAAAAAATAAAGGTTAGAAGTTGGTCGCTGGATACCAGAAAATCGTCAAGTAATCCCAGTTTTACTCTTCACTAGTGAAAACATATTTTCAAGGACGCTTCTCTACAAATCTGTGGTGTGGTTAGAGCGATAGTCAGCTCACTGGGCTAGTTACGGTACGGAATTGTCTAACAAGACCATTGCACCGTTATTGGAAAAGATTCCTGTGGCTACAAGAATGCGTATGTTCTTCCAACATGAATGGGCTCCTGCACATTCTAGCCGGCAGATGACATCTTTCATGGTGGATCGAACGATGGATCGGTAGGTATGTTCACGTTTATTAACCAAAAAGTTCCTTTGAATTGTTGGATAAAGGGATAGTTGAAGGGCGAAGGCTACAATGAGAAAGGAACATAAGATTGTTCGGATGATCGAACTACAGCCCTTATAAAAGAAAGAAAAGGAGGGCTAGAAAGTGCTACAGGTGGTGTCAGCAAGGAAAGTCAAATGTACACTGGAATGGTGGTGGAATTTATGAACTTAGAAGGTCCCCTTTTGTCTTTGCTATAAGTTTGCTTGGGTTACAAACTAACATTTAAAAGTATGCTCTGAAAAAAATGTAACGCATGTTTTGCGTCATTGACCTTCATTAGTTTGTTGTTGTTGTGGCCTTCAGTCCGCAGACTGGTTTGATGCAGGCCTCCACGCTACCTTGTCCTGTGCAAGTCTCTTCATCTGAGAATACGTATGGCAACCTACAGTCCTCGATCTCCCCGTATGATTTTTACCCCAAACACTTCCTTCTATAGCTAACTTGACGATTCCTTGACGTCCCAGAATGTGTCTCACCAACCTATCCCTTCTCATAGAGAGGGTATGCCAGAAACTCCTTTTCTCCCCAATTCTGTTGAGCCCCTCCGCATTAGTTAGTAGCGCCATATTTCGAAAGCTTCTATCATCTTTTTGTTTGAACTCCATATCGCCCACGTTTCATTCGCATACATTGCTACACTCCAGACAAATGCTTTCAGAAACGACCTCTTAACATTTAAACTAATATTCGATGTCAACAAATTTCGCTTGTTCAGAAACGCTTTTCTTCCCATTGCATTTTACACCTTCTTTACTTCGGCCATCAGAAGTTATCTTGCTGCCCAAATAACAATATTTACTACTTTTATTGTCTCATTATCTAATCTAATTCCTTCAGCATCGCTTGATTTTCTGACACTACATTCTATTACTTTTGTTTTACACTTGTTAATGTTCATCTTATACTTTCCTTTGAACACATTGTCAACTCCGTTTAATTGCTCTTCCAGGTATTTTGCTGTCTCTTACGTAATTACTATGTCGTCAGCAAACCGCAAAGTTTTTATTCCCTCTCCCTGGACTTTAATTCCCTCACCAAATTTCTCCTTGCATTCTTTCACAGCTTGCCAGCTTGCTTGATGTACAGACTGAAAAACATTGTGGAAAGGCTGCAACTTTGTCTTACTCCCTTCCCAATCACTGCGATTCTTTTCATCCCCTTCGACTCTAGTAAGTGTTGTCTGGTTTTTGTACAAGTTGAATATCTTCGCTCCCTTCGCTTTTACCCCTGCTATCTTCATAATTTGAAACACTGTTTTCCAGACAACATTGTTAAAAGCTTTCTCCAATTCCACAAATACTAAAAACGTAGGTTTACCCTTTCCTTAACCTACCGTCTACGATAAGTCGTAAAGTGAGTATTGCCTCGCGTGTTCACACATTTCTCCTAAATCCTGATTGATCTTTCCCAAGGTTGGATTCCAATAGTTTTTTTTTTCATTCGTCTGTAAATAATTCGTGTTAGTATTTTGCAACCATGACTTGTTAAACTGATACTTCAGTAATTTTTGCATTTGTCTGCACTAGTTTTCTTAGGAATTGGAATCATTCTATTATTCTTGAAGTCTGAGGGTATTTCCCCTGTCTCATACATGTTGCATACCAGGTGGAACAGTTTCTTCATGACTAGCTAAGAGCAATTCTACATAAGCATTTAATAATATTGGTCACATGTTTTTGTCATTAGTCCATGTTAGGTTAGTAACACTAAAAGTGGGCCGTTTACGATGGCCTTTTGAGAGATGGAAATTTAATTGCACAACCGTTCGTCTGAAACGGAAAGTGACTACAAGATACATGCAAAAGATATCGGCGATTATACACTGTCTGTAACGCGTTCTCTATGTTTAAGTCGCGTCGTTCAAGCGATCGGCTCCAAATGTTACACACGTGTTTTTAAGGCCATCGGCGACCAGAACCTCCCTCCTGTCCCACAACCGGACGCCGCTAGTGGGTGCCACTATGCCACAACTCATTTTGTATCGAATCGGTAGAAATTTCAAGTTGTTCAGCTTTTAATATTGAGTAACTTTGGTTTGGACTTTTTTTCTCGATATTTTGACTCTGCAGGTTAGTTATTTGGCCTTACCATAATATTGTTTTGCTTTAAGTCATGTAATATACATTGATCTCTCATCTAGGGATGAATATATCACAAGAAAGTGTTCCTTCATAGATAAAATAATCTATATCTATAAATGTGAATGTCTGTAAGGTGTACGTTTATCACGTCTGAACCACAAGACATAAAGAGCTAAAAATTTGTACAGTTACTAATGTCTACCCAGGAAAGGCTTTAGACACGGTTTTATGGCGATCGGAGCGCTATTTATTTATATATATTAATGTGAATGTCTGTTCGGTGTACGCTTATCACTTCCATACGACAAGACGCAGAGACTTAAATATTTGTACAGTTACTAATTCATACCTGAGGAGGGTTTTAGACACGATTTTATAGCGATCTGATAGATATTTAGTAATTTGAAGAATATAACGCGAAATGCGGAACAATAATTATTCTTTGAAAATAATATTTACTCTTTGAAAATGGTTTTATTGGTTGCATTGTTGCTTGAGGGCTGATAATGTTAAAATGGTGGAGTATATACAGATGGAAAGTTATCGGTGTATATAAAATTCTACGTGTGTGTGTGTGTGTGTGTGTGTGTGTTAATATTTCGCTCTGCAGCGAAAACTACAGAACGCAAACGAATGGTCTGTGTGTAATTTCTGTCCGAAGTCTCCCGTTGTATACCATAGCATTTCCATGCCGATAGCTATAAGGGGGTGGAAGATATGGTGGTTGAATGTCGTCAAATTGTTAAAAAATTCGGACTGAAGGCCAGCGATGACGTTTGCGACTCTATAGCAAGGAGGTTACATACAGCGAAACGTGATGCCACAGACCATATCTTTGGTCTGTGTGTGCTACAACGTCTTCCGCTCTTTCTCTGTAAGGATAAGCACACGAATAAGGAAATATAAGAATAAATAAATAAAGCAGTAAAAAAGAAATTTCTATTAATACTTCTCTTAAAAAAAATCCATTTTGACGTTTCGCGTATTACATCAAGCGATCTATCTCTGATATTATTACAATGATTATAGTTGAATTTCGTGATTGGATTCTTCGAAACGAGTGCATTTTTACGTGTGATTTGATCTACAATACCTACTTTCCTGATAAATAGTAAGTGCATAGATTTCTGCAATCTGATAGGAATAGTTTTCAGTTTGTTTCTAAAAAAGGTATTGTATTTCATTTCATCCTTCAAAACCGGTCTCATAGCACACTACTGAAAGATAGCTTATCTATCCTAATCAACCAACACTCGAGCGGAGCCGCAGATTTAAGCTAGTTTAAAATAAAAGCACTGGCTTCTTTCGTGGACCATAGTTGTAAATGTTTCGCACAATCTATATCAATAATTATGAATTGCCGCAGTATGAAAGCGCATCACTTGAGAATGGCTTCACCGATTTTGCTAATCTTTTCTTTGTTCCGATCGTAATTGTCAGTACAAGGTTTGTATGAAAGAAAATTTTTGGAAAATATCATAATTTGAGAAAAACTGAAAGTGGACTTCCAGTTCTAATCATTTTCTCGATTCTCCAACAATCAACATACTCATTCGCTACTCGCCTAGCGGCCACATACGCTATAACTGAGCGGAAAATACAGCAAGGAAGTTAGAATAAAGGGAGATGACGTTATGTACACAAGGCAGATTTAACATGAAATGTTGCTTCTTTAGATGCCCCTCCGTATTATTCTTACCTCCATGGTATGATCGGTGGTGATCATATCTTTGGAGTGTTGCAAAATAGTGGTATTTTTTAGTGTTACAAACAAATTGCGTACATATTGTGGTTTATTTTTTTAGAACAATGCCTCCATTGCGGCGTCATAATATCGCTCTGCGTACGCGCAACGCAATCCTACTACCTGATGGCAGAGTCAAAGAGACCGAAGAAGATCGTACACAGCGGATGAAGGTAAATCGAGAAAGAAATTCTCAAGCGCCATCCGTTATGACTCGGGAACAACAGGTACAGTCGAGTTCCACTCGCCTAGTTGCAACTTACGCACGTAATAAATTGAATCGTCGACAAAACATACGGCCACGTGTGACGTTTGGCGTTCAGACACGACACAGCAGTCGATTACGCAGCGGATGCATCAGTTGGTTTCGGAACAATGAACAATCTTTCTTAATATTTCAGTGATTTGAAATGAGGCACGAACCGTCGGGATTATAATGTGCTGGTGGAAAGGTCAAATTACCAGAATTTACTCTGCCACGAGAGTCACTGGCATCATTAATTTCTGGCCAAAATCCTCGGTCGAAGCATTTCTTAGGTAATATGCAGATGTATAACAGTTCCTTCCAGATGACATCATTTGGGGCGAATATTATCGAGAACGAGGCTCTAACCCAACTTCTTAGGTAAATTCGTTTTCGAAGGCTTTGACCCAATTTTTGTCAACCATACGCAAAGAATTATGCGGCTGTAGATTCAAGGACAAGTCCACCATTGTGCAGTATTGTTTTCCTTTTCCCAGTCATCTTTAACATAAAACAGGAAAGTTGTTTTTGAGCCTAAATTTATAATCATACCTGTTCGTAGAATTAAACCATTGAAAGTACGGCCATTAAAGCTACTAATCTCACCGGTAGAGCAGCTCGAAAGGTCTGTCTAATAACCAGTTTCCAATTGATTTACCCATCCATTTTGATCCCAATGAAGGCCCCGATTCCTGTAACAATAAATAAGATCTGAAAGAGGGGGGCGAGGAGATAAGGATGGGTGAATGAAATGAGTTTAAAAATGGGGGATGATATAGACGCAGAGAGGAGGGGGAATGAGATGGATACCGTGTGGGATAAGAGGGGAGTGGTGTGAAGGTGATGGAGAAAGATAGGGGGAGAAGGAGATAGATAAAGGAAGGTGCGAGGAGGCGACGGGAAATAGAGTAGCGAGGAAGGAATAGATATAGGGAGAAGAAGAGAAGAGATTAAGGTATATATCCCATACACATTCGCTACTGCGAAGTGTTGCCGGGTTTGCTACTAAATTAATAAAAATGTAAATAATTTGTAATATGAAATTACCCCTTTCGGACCCACTGGTTACAAATGTGTACATAACTTCTTCGGTGTCTGACATGGTTCAGAATCATTTTTTCTCAATGGAAATAACAAGTATACAACACCTGATTGTTCAATCATTTCATCATGCACCTGCGGAAGTTCACAATAAAAATATTGCCACGAGACACCACGTACACCGACTGCCGGCGTGGCGCAGGGGATAGCGTCACCGACTGCGGTGCTGAAGTTCGCCAGTTCAATCCCGCCCATCGACAAAAATTTATTTCTTTGTAATTAACAATTCCAGAAGTTTCTACATCTTTCTTATGTTCACTTGTAAATTCTACTTGTTTCTTATATTAACTGCTCTTCTAATTTCTGGTACATTCTGTCTGTGTATAAATAGCAGAGCACTCTGTCCGAGAGCCAGTTAGTACTGCCTGTATGTTAAATTCGTGATAAGTGCTTTCCGTTCAGTTGCCTTCGAAGTCAAACCTGCTTCCATTGCAACGCGACAATATTAAGAAGCGGGTGTTGCACTGCCCAGCAGTTTGCGAACTTCATGGAACACGGAAATTGTGGGTTACTTGTATTCCACTGTATAACTGAAAGTAGTAGTTGTTATTTTGCGATGTAGTTATTGAACGATCAGTTATTTATTTAGTAAAATAGTTGGCACAACAAAATTAATTAATGTAGTCCTTAAAAAAGCCTCGTTTTTCAGTGTACGAAGTTTTTTAGTATTAAAATGGGTGCATATAATTGCATAAATCTTGCTTCTAAAATCATTGAAAATTTTACTTAAGAGTGTTACAGCATTACAAATAATTTCCTTGATAGAGGGAAGAAAAGGTCAGAAAGGGTTAAATACATATAATATTTTTATTATTAATTTATATTGTTATGTTTAATTTTCTATATTTTTGATTATATAATTCTAATATTCATGTTTTTATTATTTTTGGCCAAAATATTTGCAAAAATCATAATCCTATATAAAATATAAAGTGGGATGTAAAACATGCAGTGCGATTTTATAGTAATTCCCGTATACTACCACTTCCTACAGTCTTTACTGTTACTCATGAGCCACCCTGTATAACTCAGCAAATGGAAACCTACGTTCGGCTGAAAGGTTTGCATCAACTGGAACGTGAGCGGACTTCGCTGTTAGACCACGGCTGCTTGGCCAGCTGCGCTGACTGAGGGGTGCGGCGTGTGAGTATCGATCAGGGAGAAGGAGGGGCTGCTACGCGCGCCAGGCTACGTACGTGCGTCTCTTTACTGGAGAAAGGCACTAACAAGTCCCCTCGCTGGGATTACGTACGTAGTACGGAACAAAGGCTTACGTGCGACTCTCAGACTTCCTCTGCATTGTGAAGCAGCTAGCTGCGCACTAGGAGGACAAGAGTCTTTTGTGCCGTAAAGTACGGCACATCTCTTTAATCAGCCCTTCCATGATGATGTCGTGATGTGTGGGATGCTGCGATGGATATAAGGTCTCCGGCGACCGGCGCAACGTCGTAAAATCCCAGTTATAAAGAGACATATTTTAATAAATTTGTAACAAAGGAAAAAAATATTAAACACAATGTAATGCATAAGGAAGGTTTCAAATAACTTCTGTAATACTAGTATACAAACCACAACTTGGCAAACTTTGGTTATTATTCCACCTCGTTTCGGATGGTATCAGCAAAAAATCAACTTCTATCGAGTCGTGTCTTCCAGATAATAAATGAAAATGTACTCGAATTCTTCTTTCTTTTTCTTGAATGTGTGACACAGTCAATTAATTACCTACTTATGTTTTGTGCATTTACAGCTTGTTAGTTTTATCATTTGACCTAAAAAGAATGAATATTTGACAAATACGAAGATATTTTTTGGATAAGGTTACTTAATGTTTTCAAGTGATGAAAAAAGGAATGATTTTCTGCACTTAATACTTGCGACACTGCCTGACCATACACTGCTGTTCTCGCAGCTAAGCAGAGACATACTCGTGTATAAATTACACCGACATTGCTGTAAGCAGTCGTCGGCGCACAGGATACCGTGCCCACGGGTGCGGTACCTGTAGGGGGATGCTTGTCATTTGTTGGTCGAGCTGATCTCTACGAGATTACGAGAGTAACTCGGGCACCCGATCCTTGATTGTCTTGAGTACACTCGTGTTCTCTCGACAATTCATTTTTAGTCCGGGGCAAGTCCCGGAGATAAATTAAATTGGTCCCAATCCCCCGGTTCCGACCAAGGTTTTCGGGAGGTTTTCCTTGGTTGTAAGGCGTATGCCGGAACTGGTAAGCCCCTCCCACTTATTCCCAATTGGGATTCCCCCTTTGCCCCACTATCAGCTTGTCTGATAATTGGCTGAATAGAACCGCGACTCTTTATGGGCCGGATCTCAAACAGCCCGCTCCACTCCTCGGAGTGGAGAATGAAAAGAATAAGGTTCTGTAAGCAGTCACGACGCACAGGATACCGTGCCCACGGGTGCGGTTCCTGTAGGGAGATGCTTGTCCACTGTTGGTCGAGCTGATCTCTACGAGATTACGAGAGTAACTCGTGCGTCCGATCCTTGATTGTCGTGAGTGCATTCGTGTTCTCTCGATAATCCATTTTTGTCCGGGGCAAGTCCCGGAGATAAATTAAATTGGTCCCAATCCCCCGGCTCCGACCAAGGTTTTCGGGAGGTTTTCCTTGGTTGTAAGGCGTATGCCGGAGCTGGTAAGCCCCTCCCGCTTATTCCCAATTGGGATCCCCCTTTGCCCCACTATCAGCTTGTCTGATATTGGCTGAATAGAACCGCGACTCTTTATGGGCCGGATCTCAAACAGCCCGCTCCACTCCTCGGAGTGGAGAATGAAAAGAGATAAGTTTTTTTTTTTTTTTTTTTTTTTTTTTTTTTTTTTTTTTTTTTTTTTTTCTGTAAGCAGTGGTGGACGCACAGGATACCGTGCCCACGGATGCGGTTTCTGTAGGGAGATGCTTGTCCACTGTTGGTCGAGCTGATCTCTACGAGAGTACGATAGTAACTCGTGCGTCCGATCCTTGATGGTCGTGCATTCGTGTTCTCTCAATAATCCATTTTTGTCCGGGGCAAGTCCCGGAGCTAAGGAGCTAAATTAAATTGGTCCCAATTCCCCGGCTCCGACCAAGGTTTTCGGGAGGTTTTCCTTGGTTGTAAGGCGTATGCCGGAGCTGGTAAGCCCCTCCCACTTATTCCCAATTGCGATCCCCCTTTGCCCCACTATCAGCTTGTCTGATATTGACTGAATAGAACCGCGACTCTTTATGGGCCGGATCTCAAACAGCCCGCTCCACTCCTCGGAGTAGAGAATGAAAAGAGATAAGTTTTTTTTTAATTTATTTTTTATTTATTTTTCATTTTTTTATTTTTTTTATGTTTTTTTTTATTTTTTTTATTTATTTTTTTTTTTGTAAGCAGTGGGACGCAGAGGACACCGTGCTCTAGGGTGCGGTTCCTCTAGAGTGAAACCTTGTATACTGTTAGTTGACTCAGTGACGAAATATATCTAACAATTAGTCCTCTTCAGGTTACGGTAGTATCACTAATAGTGGGCCTTTGAAGTCGCCTTTTGAGGGCTCGAAATGTAAATGAAAATAACGGCTTAATTGTTCATTAAAATTGTTTTTTTATTAAATATTAAATGTTTGTAGGGTCATCAGTCCCTAAGCTTACAAACTACTTATGAACTAGCTAAGACTAAGGACGGCACAAATATCCATGCCCGAGGGGGACTCGAACCCCCGACCGTAGTAGTGGCCGTACAGACCGTGACTGGAGCGCCTTAGTCCCCGCGGCCACCGCGGCCGGCCTGTTCATCTTACAACAAAACTGTGTAAACTAATTTGTAGAGGAGACAATGTTCTGCGACTTTGCTATTTTACATTTTTTTCATATTTCACATCGTTTGAGAGGTAATAATAAAAATAACGGACATTTGAAAGTGTCTCTTGATTTTACGTAAACCAGGCGTTCGGAAATCAGTCACATGGAATTCCTCTGCCAAAACTCTCTCTGGCATTCGCGTCTTGCTTTCTGTATTTTCTTATAATAACTCACGCGTAGATATTTCAAATCACTGTCGCACTGAATAAGTAACAAAAACATGTCGTTCTTGGTACGATACATTACAATATAGTGTCTAAAAATGCCCTACTGACAGGTAACACCTGCCATCAATGGTACGAGAATTGCGAAACATAAAATGCATTTTTAAAACCATCGGCCGTTTATTAAAAACCTTATAAATCAACCAGTTTCGGTCAATAGACCATCTTCATGGATAAAAAGGTGTTAAAACTGAATGGTAAAATGCATAAAATAAAATACATCTAGTTGAGACAAACAGGGGCCAGTCTAAGTAGAACTTACCTTTTATGTTGTGTTGACTGATAGGTTTTATCTAAGATGACCACTGTATTTTTAATATTTGTAGTTATACTTACTCCTGTTTGTCTCAACTAGATGTATGTTATTTGATGCATTTACCATTCAGTTTTAACACCTTTTTATTCATGAAGATGGTCTATTGACCGAAACTGGTTGATATATGAGGTTTTTAATAAACAGCCGATGGTTTTAAAAATGCATTTTATGAAATATATTACGGCTGCTGACACTCGCCTCACCAAAGCATTTCGTAGTTGTTCGACGTTATGCAGTGGGCAACGCGTTAGGTTATGATGCATATAGTCGGTAATTCGAAACCAACCAGTACCTTATTTTCGCCTTGGCTCCGAAAAGGAGTTGGGCACTTTTATTAATAAAATAGAGCTATGTTCTGCAATATGCAATGTGTGCTCCCTCTAAAATGTGCGCTTGTTCTATTTCGTGAACATGGTGTGAAATACGTACCAACGAATTGAACACTGGTCTTCTGAAGCGTATGTACATAAACCGAGGAGATACTGTAGTAATGAATAATTTAAACAGCGTGTTGATGCTGGTAGTTACATGTGTAAATAAAGTCCTAGATTTCTGTGGCAACTGCCGTTCCTTGGTTAAACGGAAGGGAAGCGTATACATAGCAAAAAGCTACCTTGTTTCTTTTATTCTGAGTAATTATTCACTATTTATGAAATATGTTGAATGTCATTAATTAGCATCGAATCGTCAACTAAAATGTTTGTCTTTGGTATGGTTGCCATTGATACTTTTAATGTAGATTCAATTACCTTCTCTCTAGTTCACATATGACTTCGTTCATCTTATCTTTCTTCTGTGCTAAGATTCTGTTTCAAATCGTGACTACGTTTTCTTTTACAGCTAAATTAACAAACGAAAGAAATGTGGTAATACTGAATTCCACAAACTCTAGTACTTAATCTATATATAAAGTTACTATTATCGCTACCTCTTTTACAGCAGTCATTATAACAGTTTCTCTCCAGTTCATGTGAATGTTATGAAGCTTGTGTTTGCAATTCGCTGGTCTGTATTCTATGGCAAGTTCACAACATAGAACAAATTCACTCTTCAGAGAAAGCATATTACCTTTAAACAACTCGGAATACTGCAGAAAGTGTGTTCAATTAACAAGAGTGTGCAGAAACCTTTTAGCAATCAAGATGAAAAACATTAATTGCCAGTGGCGGTTTTAAAACCACATCTAACACGTTCGTGTATCACAACCTAATGCGCCGTCCATTACGCTACGGCGAACAAATGCGCAGTAATCCGTAATTATCCTGTCACTGATGTCAAATGTTAATTGCTAACATAGCATTTTAGAAACTACATTATAATTCATTGTACTAAGAACGACGTATTTTTGATAATTTTCAGTGTGCCATTGTTTTGAAATGACAAAGCTTGAGATATAATAAGAAAATAATTAAAGACAGAAAGCAAGATAGCTTATGTAAAAGAAAAAGAGAGTTTCGGGCAAGGTTTCGGGCAGGGAATGTCACGTGACTATTTTCCAAACACCAAATGTATATTACGTTCCTTAAAGGATATAGTCATTCGTAACCAGTACAGTAGAGTTGACCAGTATTTCATTGTTGGAAAACAATGTTTCGATACGCAGAAATATTTCAGTTTTTCAAAATCGCTATATTTCAGGGTTTCAAAACGGTGGTGTTTTCATTCAGTTCTCTTTCGGATCACATTCACGGTCGATACTGAAACTGTTTGGTCCAGTCGGTTTCACTATTTCAAACAGCGGTGTTTCAGATCACTTATGAGGGAAGGTGGAACAGAAAATTCTATCGAAACAGTTGTGTTTCATTTTTATGAAGTTCGGTACAGATATACATTTAACTTACTATTATAAGAACAGTTTAAATACGATCAAGAAAGTAATTGACGGAAGTGAGTCTGCAGCTTAAGATTACTGAAATCAAGATTCGTTTCTGAAGTGACTGCTATTTTCCGAATAATGACATAATGCCATCTCTATAAAAGCAAATGAAGAATAAATGACACTCACTATTTGTATTACAATACCCAGTAATGTTCTAGGTTTATCTGTCCATCTATAATAACCATATTTAAAAAAGAGGACCAGACTTAAACTTCCTTTTTTCAAATAAGAAACAACATAAAGCCTGAAATAACAGATTTTATACTAACAAGGGGAAATCCAAAAATTTAATCCCATACATTTAGTTTTTTGCTAGTGAAAACGAAGTTACCTACCATCGTCACAATGTAGCCCAGACGCTCAATTATATATATATATATATATATATATATATATATATATATATATATATATATATATATATATATGTATATATACATACTTAAACGTTTTAAGTGTTACAAGAAGCAATGCTTTACAGCGCAAGTAAAGAAAGATATCCTACAATTGTTAAGTATAAGACAGAATTTCTTTGCCATGACAAACGAACGCTACATTTGTAGTCTGTGACGATTTTAAAATGGGTTTTAGTTGTAGGTCAGTAGATTCGTGAGCAATACTGGTACAAATCATTTGCAAGTATTTCGTACTAATTGGTCGAGCTAAGTGAAAAGTGAAGCACTTACTGGTATGAAAAGATCGCCTTGTCTCGCAAACTTTTATATCATCAAGAACATCAGTTAGCATTTCCATCTCATATGATGCTACTTTTCGTACTTTTGCGGAAACAAATGCTCTTAAAATTAAGTTGTGGGTTGCTGTTTTTGTTCACATATACATACATATGTTTACAAGATAGATCAATCAAAAGTGAAGGCCGTAGACTCTACAGAATACCTAGGAATTACTATTACTTCAGATTTAAAATAGAGAGAACTCTTAGGTAATGTCGTGGGAAAGGCGAACCAGAGACTGCTTTTTATTGGCAGAACTCTAAAAAGATGCAACAGAACTACTAAAGAAACTGCATTCATTACGCTTGTCCGTCCTTTTTTCGGAGTATTGCTGCCCAGTATGGGATCCTTATCAGGTGGGTTTGACGGAGGACATCGAAAGAGTTCAGAGAAGGGCAGCTAGTTTTGTATTGTCACAATATAGGGGAGACAAAGAGTTACGGAAATGATACAGGATCTGGGATCATTACAACAACGGCGCTTATCGCCGCGGTGTGGGCTACTTACGACACTCCAATCGCCAACATACTCCTCCGAATGCTAAAATATATTGTTGACTCCCACTTACATAGGTAGAAATGATCATCAGAATAAAATACGGGAAATCTGAGCTCGAACGGAGAGATTCAGGTGCTCTTTCTTCCCGCGCGCCATTCGAGAATGGAATGGGAAATAAATAGTATAATGGTGGTTCGATGAACCCTCTGGCAGGCACTTAAATGTGATTTGTAGAGTATCCCATGTAGATATAGATGTTAACAGTATTTATACAACGATTGAATTTTTCTATTGTCTTACTGAATTCTTATTTAACTAAATTGAATAACTGAATAACTACAAGTTTTATAAACATTTGTATCTTACTATTGACTAGAGTGATCGAATGAATGCCACAGAATTAATGATAATAAATTACTTGGATGCAGTGAACTGTATTCGTGATCCACTTTCCATACGGCGCAGTTACAGTACATGTGATTACAGTGATGCCAGATCTCAATATTTAACGTTCATTTACTGTCGGAAATGTGCACAGACAGTTAGGCTTGGCTAGGTGAGTAAATCATGGTGAGATGTCTGTGTGTTCGAACTTTTCATCATTCTGTATGTTACTAAGAGTATCTAGATATAGCTAACAGCGAGAGAAAAGATATTTACAGATTCTAAACACAGCAGTACATCTGATGTTGGGGTAAGAAAATTAACAATGATTGTATCCACTGCCCCCATACCCCTTCCTCTTGAATCCGGTATTACGCTTTTCGGGGAATAATTTGATATTCCGTAGGTTAAAACATGTGTTTCCAGATGTTTTTTACTACAAATTCAAGAAAAAAATAACACTTTTCGGAAAATAGTCATTAGCAACTTTTGTGTCTCGCTTCTGCCGATTGTCTTAGGTGTCGGTAGCCGAGTGAAGGTAGACCGACACAGGAATAAAGGATGCACGCGTGTGCGGGTACGGAGGTGACCAGCCAGTGGAACAACAGAAAGTAGAAACTCTAGACTAAATTAGAACAATATATATATTTCATAGAAACGTTCTAATACTTTTACAAAGTTCATTATTGCAGAATGCTGATACCTAGTTGAAGTAGATAGAGGCCTGCCTACTGATGATTCCTAGTGCCTATACGATAGCCAAGACTTAACTGGTGCCTATCTGATTCCGAAGTGCTAACTGGTTCCTATCTCAGTCCCAAGTGAACGATGCTGTTCAGTGGTGGCCACGAGCGGAGTTGCAGCAGAGGGCGCTCGTGGCTGACGTCGTAAGAACGCCGCGCCGTGCGTGCATGGCGGCGCGCGGCGTAAGTACGTGGCGCGCACTTCATACCTGTGCGACACCACAGCAACAAGATATTTCATAGTGTGAAAACTATACGACTCACATGGGAAGGACTCAGACATGGCAACCGATTAAGCTTAAATTTTGTTGTTTGTGTACAAAAAAACACTCTGTCGTAATTATTATGAACTAGCTGAAAATACGACGTAGCCCGGGTATTTATTTATTTGTTCGTGCCATTTTCAGGTATATATTCATTTGTATAAGGGCTGTATGTCTGTAAAATCTCTTGGGAATACAATTAGTAGTAAAGAATTAATATATTAAAACTTGGTGCTTGATAAGCGGTTTTCCATGAACGTTATTTGCTTATGTGCTCATATCTTATGAACTACGTGTCGTACTGCGATACAATTTAGAAGGTACATCCGACTGAATGTGTGTATACTGTCTGCAAAATTACCAGCAGCTACATTTGGTGGTGTACATAGCGAAAGCCGTGGTTTTAATCCATAAACATTGGAAAAGTAGTAAGCGAAAAAACTTTTTTCCTTAGATCATTCTTCTATGGTTGTCAGCGAGAAAAAGTTTAATAAAGGTTTGAAATTATGTTTAAAGTTTGTTGCAAGTCGCTAAGTACTCTCGTTCTCATAAAGCGTATTTATAAATTCTCGCCGCATTATGTGACAGTTTTTGCGATTTCTATTGGTTATGACGTAATATCTTTTGAAACATCTACCGTATGTGATTGCTATCCATGCTGCAAATGTTACCTCACTGTAAGGAATGTGTGTACCAAGTTTGGTTGAAATCGGTCCAATGGTTTAGGAGCAGCATTGTCGCAAAATGCAGCAGTTTTTCGCGCATCTCATTGTTTATGACGTCATATCTGGTGAACTATATATCGTATGTGATTCTTACACTTACGGCGACCATCCTCATGGATTGAATCTTACGTGTACAAAATTTCATAAATATTAAAAAAACTGTAGATTTGTATGCAACATTACAAACATACGGACACTCTGCTTTATATATTAGACATCAATCGGGTCGGAATTGATGGGTTCGATAGATAATTGTAAGTAGACCTGTATGTTGTCCGCAAACACCTTCTTTTCCATAAATTGAGAACATAAACTTTTACCTTTGCAACATATGATCATAATAAAATAAATATGATAATTTGAAATTTTACACATCACAATTAATAGGGATAGGAGGATTAATAAGGTAGATGGTTCTTTGTGGGAAATTCACAGCACTCTTACCCGATATTGTTTTCATGTGGTGAGGCTTAAAAGCTCAATTCGTTACTAATTCATTCCGTCCTGAGTTGCGTACCGTATTAACCCTCATATTTCTACGAATTCTCATACGAAAACCTACATTTTGAAGAAATGAGAAACGTAGTATAGCTTCATCGGGATTCGGAAACCGGTGTTTCTACTTCGTAGCCAAATACCTTGACCTTTGTACTATCGCTTCATATATCCATAAGTGACGGTTGTAAAAGTTTATTTCCTCGGTTTCTGGGAAAGTAAGCGTTTGCGTACCCCATACACGATGATGAAAAACGCTTTGTTTATGATTATCTATACATCCAGTCGTTTGCTCGTTATAAGCTCTGGGGTAATTTTTTCATAAGCGAAAAGGGGGGGGTCTAGCACCGAAATACCTTAGTTCTTCGTTTTAGGTTGTACACAAGCAACATGGCAAACCTGAAGTGAATCGGTTGTCAGATAATATGGTCCTGAGCGGAAGACGAAAATCAGAAACTGGAGTCCTGCGTGATTTGTGATTTCTCACTTTTTATCGGCTATACTGCGAGAAGAATTTGACAGAGCGATGAAGGACTTGAGTCGAAACAAGGCCTACAGTAGATGATATTCCGTCTGAGCTGCTGATGTCGTTAGGACCTGGTATGCAAGATGTATGAGACAGGGGAAATACCCTCCGACTTCAAGAAAAATATTGTAATTCCAATTCCAAAGAAAGAATGTGCGGACAGGTGTGAAAATTACAGAACTATCAGATTAATAAGTCATGGTTGCAAAATACTAACAGGAATTATTTACAGACGAATGGAAAAACTTGTGGAATCCGACCTCGGTGAAGATCAGTTTGGATTTAGGAGAAATGTAGAAACACGGGAGGCAATACTCACATTACGACTTATCTTAGAAGATAGGCAAGGAAAGGGAAACCTACGTTTTTAGCGTTTGTCGATTTGGAGAAAGCTTTTGACAATGTCGACTGGAGTACACTCTTCCAAATTCTGAAGGAATCAGGGGCAAGATATAGGGAGCGAAGAGTTATATTCAACGTATACAAAAACCAGACAGGGGTTATTACAGTCGAAGGGCGAGAAAGGGACGCAGAGGTCGGGAAGGGAGTAAGACAGCGTTGTAGCCTTTCCCCAATGTTATTCAATCTGTACATTGAACAAGCAGTGAAAGAATGGAAGGAGAAATTTGGAGAGGGCATTAAAGTGCAGGGACAAGAAATAAAAACATTGCGGTTTGCCGATGACATATTAATTCTGTCAGAGACTGCAAAATATCTGGAAGAGCAATTGAATGGAATGGACAGTGTCTTGAAAGTAAGATATAAGATGAACATAAACAAGACTAAAACGAAGGTAATGGAATGCAATGTCAGAAAATCAGGCGATCATGAAAGAATTAGATAAAGTAATGAGACAATAAAAGTAGTAGATGAATTTTTTTTATTTGGATAGAAAGATAACTTCTGACGGTCGAAGGAAAGAAGATATAAAATGCAGAATGGCTATGGGAAGAAAAGCGTTCCTAAACAAGCGAAACTTGTTAGGAAGTCATTTCTGAAAGCATTTGTCTGGAATGTAGCATTGTATGGGAGTGAAACGTGGATGATTAGGAATTCAGATAAAAAGATGTTAGACGCTTTTGAAATGTGGTCCTACAGACGAATGATGAAAATTAGATGGGTAGATCACGTGACTAATGAGGAGGTGCTTAACCAAATCGGGGAGAATAGGAGTTTCTGGCATATACTAAGAGAAGGGATAGATTGGTTGGACACATTCTGAGACATCAAGGAATTCTCAACTTAGCATTAGAAGGAAGCGTGTGGGGTAAAAATCGTAGAGGGAGACCGAGGGACAAATATAGTAAGCAGATTCAAAAGGATGTAGGTTGGCGAACGTATTCTCAGATGAAGAGACTTGCACAGGACAGGGTAGCGTGGAGAGCTGCATCAAACCAGTCTGCGGACTGACGACAACAACAACAACTACTACTACTCTCGATTCTCGGTCCTGAAATGTTGCAGAACTTTTATTCTGTCTGCATCTCAGCTCGAGCAGCTCCTCGCCCAATGAGACACCTTGCGTCGTGTGAGGAGAGCTTAACGACAAAGCGGAGAGAAATGCCCTCAGTTTTATGCAGACATTGTCTGAACAGGCGTCGGCCACACCACGACAGATATGCATCTGGGCGAAACGAATGGCTGCAGAGGACGTGAAAACGAAGCAGTTTCCGGTCACAGAGACCGAAACAGAATGTGTTGCATTGATTCACTGCACATGTATTCAAATGTTTACGCATAGCGGCACAGCCATTATGTATATGCGACTGCCGTGTGAATGGTGAATGAGCAGTGGAAGATTCAACTATGTGTATGGAGTGTGTTAGCGTTTTACACTTCTTGCTTTAATGTTCATTGTCATAAACAAACAGTACGGACAATACGTTTTCCAAGAATGGCTAGCTTTAGTAGTGAACATTTGTTCGTTTACGCTCATTAGCAGATTAAAAATAATCATGGGCTAATGAGAGTGTGGGAGGTGGTAAGGGGATGATTGGTAGCTGGTTCGTCCTAATATTTTCCGTAATTAGCCAAGTGTAATTCACTGCTAGAAAATATTCAAATGTTTGTAAATGTATTGGACTTGAGTACTTTGGTCGTCAGCCAATAGGCTTACAAATTACATGAACTGACTTATGTTGACAAAAAATACATCCATGCCCGACGGAGGACTCGAACCTCAAACGGCGAGCAGCAGGGCGCTCCACAGTTAGGCGCATTAGAACGCTCAGCCACTCCTCTGCGACCTTTCGAAGGGAACCAAACCTAAAATGATTTAATCATAAAAGTAGTCGAAGAAGGTATACCTGCGCAGTGCAAAAACTACTTGAAAATAACCCAGACGTCATGTCTCTAGAGCCTGTAGGAGCAAAACAAACAAAAGGCAAGCATTTAAATAAATTCTACATTCCTCTTATTAAAAAGTCTTACGTGAACAATAATTGACAATTCCTCGCGCTAGTACTGAGATAAGTGATAACAAACCAGGAATCTGTGTTTAACAGTCTTATTGATAATCAAAATATCCACGGGTGTACTGCCGGTCTATAGTGTCCAACGGGCACAATATTTCGGTGATCATACATGTCGTCATCATCAGGTGAACTGACGGACTGAGCTCAGTCCACCAGTTCACCTGATGATGGCGACATGTATGATCGCCGAAATATTGTGCCCGTTGGACACTATAGACCGGCAGTACACCCGTGGATATTTTGATTATCAAATACGCCGGGAGAAACTGAAGAATCACAGTCTTATTGATGTTCATAAACAGGACTCCTTTTTCCTTTTGCGTATCTCTTATTTCGACATTAGTGTTAATATACCAAATACAATAGTAAATAGTTGCACGCCATCAATATCCTAAATATAACACCAAAAAGGAAAGTCACAGCTAAATGTTTGTATAGTTTTATTTGTACTGAATGTCGGTTCTAAGAACTTACCGTTCTATCTTCAGTGCATGTAACATTATCACATATATTAGACATTTTCGACCGCAGTATCAAATTTAAGAAATTCAGTTCGAAATGTTGGTAAACATCTTTTATTTCTTCTAGTCTACATTGTTAACTCTAAGGAAATAAATACCGTAATATTTGATTTCAATCCATAGTATACTTCGTAGCCGCGGAGGAAGTGGCCAAGCGCATTGAGGCACTATGCTCCGATGCGCGAGGCCATTCCCCGGCGGGGGATCGAACCACCCCTCGGGAATGGATGTTTGTGTCGTCTTCAGTATAAGGTAGTTCATAAGTAGAATGAAACTTTCACTCTGCAGCGGAGTGTGCGCTGATATGAAACTTCCTGGCAGATTAAAATTGTGTGCCGGAACCGGGACTCGAAGCTGGGAACTTTGCCTTTTGCGGGCAAGCGCTCTACCGACTGAGCTATCCCGACACGACTCACGATGCCGCCTCACAACTTTACTTTCGCCAGTACCTCGCCTCCTACTTTCCAGACTTCACAGAAGCTCTCCTGCGAAACTTGCAAGACTAGAACTCCTGGAATAAAGGATATGGTGGATACATGGCTTAGCCACAGCCTAAGGGATGTTTCCAGAATGAAACTTTCACTATGCAGCGGAGTGTGCGCTGATATGAAACTTCCTGGTAGATTAAAATTGTGTGAAAAGGTCCCAGGGTCGAATCCCGGTCCCGGCACACAATTTTAATGTCAGGAAGTTTCAGTTCATAAGTAGTTTGTATGTGTGGGGACTGATGATCCCGCAGTTAAGTTCCTTAAGATTCACAATTATTTGAACATTTTTATACTTCGTAACATTTCTTTTTCAGTGGTATTATGTTTTCCTCCCAGAAGCAGAGACAAATCTGGTGATTTAGTATCATGTTTCATACAACAGAAAAAAAAAACGACATTCCAGCTGCAATACAAGGTGGAAAAAACGAAATGTCTTTATACATCTGTTCATATTTTCAAGCGCGGTTCAGTACAGAAAATGCAAATTATTTCAATGAAATGCACGGACAAAAAATTTTGATCTGATAGTTAAATCACAACCTGCAAATGGATTACGGACGAACTTTACACCACACGACAATAATGTAGCTAATGTAGTCAATGTATCTTAACGCAGAAAATGAAATCCTGCATATCGAACACTCATGCCTTATTTACACTATTGACTGAGTTCACGACCCCACGGATTACGTAGTTCAGCCTGAGGTAATAACTGTACTCCAGCAAGTGCGTCTAACTCTGCAGCACCTGGGTATGAACCTTGTCTGCCTTGCGGTACAAGCATTTTTCATAGCTTCATTTTAACAAATTCCAGATTCTTAATAAGACAGTGCCGTTCTTTGGCTGATATTACTTTCAACGTATCTGCCACTGCTTGCATTTTAATCAGAGGCATGTCCAATAAAGCTGGAAGGCGCCGGTGGGTACCACCAGCCAGCATGCCACAGCACGTGAGGGGGAACGTGTGGAATTCGCCCTCAGGCGCACCGAAAGCTCGGCCGCCCACGAGCGTAAAATATAGCGCAGCCACGCCACGCGGGCACTCAGGTGAACGGCCTGACATGCGGTCTTTGTTAGTGTTTTTCTACACACTCTCTTTTCCTCACCTCTTGTGACTAAGGGGAAATATTAAGACATACAAGGGTTGGAACTTGTTGCCGTTGTGGTCTTCAGTCCGCAGAGTGGTTTGATGCAGCTCTCCACGCTACTCTGTCCTGTGCAAGTCTCTTCATCTGAGAATAAGTTCAGCAACCTACATCCTTTTGAATCTGCTTACTGTATTCGTCCCTCGGTCTCCCTTTTCGATTTTTACGCCACACATTTCCATCTAATACTAAGTTGAAGATTCATTGATTTCTCAGAATGGGTCCCACCAATCTATCCCTTCTCTTAGTCAGGACATGCCAGACACCCCTTTTCTCCCCAATTCGGTTAAGCACCTCCTCATTAGTTACGTGATCTACCCATCTAATTTTCATCATTTGTATGTAGCACCACATTTCAAAAGCTTCTATCATCATTTTGTCTGAACTCCTTATCGTCTACGTTTCACTCCCATACAATGCTACACTTCAGACAAATGTTTTCAGAAAGTACTTCCTAACATTTAAATTAATATTGCATGTCAACAAATTTCGTTTCTTCAGAAACGCTTTTCATCCCATAGCTATTCTGCATTTTATATCTTCTTTACTTCATCAAAAGTTATTTTGCTACCCAAATAACAAACTTCATGTACTACTTTTATTGTCTCATTACCTAATCTAATTTCTTTAGCATCGCCTGACTTTCTGACGCTACATTCCATTATCCTTGTTTTACTCTTGTTGATGTTCATCTTATACCCTCTTTTCTTACTTAATGGAAACACGGTTGTGAGGACACTGTGCAATGGAATCTACTATTGTCGCTGTTAGCACGTGTTGTTGACATACACAGCCTACCTGCGAGCAAATGGACTTGTTCGTCCCACTCCACCGGAGTGCGCACAATCGAGGCAAACACAGTTACTTGTGAGCGATCGGTCTAACGTAACGGTGTCACTGTTTCGATATAAGAACAACGGAGTTGGATCAAGATTGTACGTGCCACAGGTGGTACAGCACGACTTTGTCATCATGGTCTTCAAGTGCGTCAGAGCCCCAGTATTGTGAAAGTTACGATGATTCTTGTGTACGACTATGATGGTGTTATCCTAACGCATTACGTTCCTCCACGGCAGGCCATCAGTGCACAGTATTACTGTTCGTTCTTGGAGCATCAGCTGGGACCAGCTTTGCGAAAGAAGCGCAACACTTTCTGCGCAACCCACCCATCTTTTTCACGACAATGCACGGGCGCATACAGCGCTAGCTGTGGCTACTCTGTTCGGTCGATTGAACTGGGAAGTGCTACACTATCCACTATACACCCTGGAATTAGTTCTTGTGACTTTGATTTGATTCCGAAGATGAAGAACTGTTCCAGAGGCTCAACAGACAGTAGACAGCTCCATTCGCGCCATCAACAGAACAGTTTCTCCTAACGTCTTCCACGGCAACGGGTTCTACACAACGCTGGTGACTACTTTGAGGGACAGTAACAGGTGCAAACATGTAACACTTTTCCATCGGTTGTGAATAAGTAGTTGCCACTATTTCAGTTCCAACCCTAGTACGTAATATAATTAAGCGAATTACCTTGAAAGCTCTAGATTTTTCAGTGTGCGAATATCACGGATAAAAAATGTTCAAATGTTTGTACAGCTTATGGGACTTAACTACGGGGTCATCAGTCCCTAAACTTACAAACTACTTATAAAGTACTTACGAACTAAGACGGCACAAATATCCATGCCCGAGGGAGGATTCGAACCCCCGACCGTAGTGGCCGTGCAGACCGTGACTGGAGCGCCTCAGTCTCCTCGGCCACCGCGGCCGGCTATCACGGATAGATGAACACAATCGGAAACTCACCAGCTAGCATTTGGAACTCTAAAATTGTCTCTCATTGGCTCCAAGGTTTGTTCCACACCTTACGTAGCAAAATACTGTCGAAGCGCATCACAGTCTCACGCGTTACCGGAGCTGCTCCTGGCTCAGGTTTACACATTAAACTTCTGGCCAGTTTGCCCCTGTCACTGCTGCAACACTCAGGCAGCTCTAGCTTACGTAAATCCAAGGGCACATGTATACCGAAACACGGCAGATGAACCTGGGTTATGACAAAATTAACGGGACCTGTTTGGCGTACCGTACCTGACACCAGCTGCTCGATCAAGTCAGCATGACTGCAAAATAACCACGTTACTTTTTCGTAGGTAGTTACACTGCACCTCATCTATCGTAATGCTGGAAGAAAAATGTACAATATTTCGTACTGAGTTCCTCATACTCTGCTCAAAACAATTAGGGATTTAGGTGAGGTGCTACACACAGTACATATACGGTACCGTATTTTATTCAGATAGAGGTTACAATTGTAATTTGCGGGTGATACATTAGGATATTTTGCTGCCTCAAGTTTTTACTTGAGGTTTACACGCCGTTTACTCAGAGTGATGCACCACGGGGCTACCATAAGAGTGGAAACGTCATTCTCTTTGCCCTGTAACATGGTGTGTGATCAACTCGGACGGCCTGTATAGTTTCACACTTGCGTGGCGTGGACAGTGTGAGGTTATCAAACCGCGATATTTGGCCAGTCTCCTACAAGTGCAATATCCTGCACCGCAACCGTTGTTGTAGATGCTGGTCTGGGTCCACTGTGTATGCCACGTGCATACCAGACATGCTCAATCGAGTTCAAGCCCGGTGAACACACTCCATTCTTTGAATTCCTTCAGCTTTTTGCACGTTATCTACCAGTGCAACTCTCTGCGGACGTCCTCCGCTCAGTTTCTGCGGAGTAAACGGAACCGCGGTTTTAATGGGACACAAACCATAGGCCTCCGTGGGTACAGGCCACATTCCCGAAGTCGATTTCGGACTGTCGGTGTTGATGTTGCGTGTCCTCTTGCTGCCTGTCTCCTTCATCCGGCCGAGAGCATTGAGACGATATGTTCGTTTGTCTGTATAGCTTATGGGACTTAACTACAGGATCATCAATCCCTAAACTTACAAACTACTTATGAACTAGCTAACCCTAAGGACAGCACAAATAACCATGCCCGAGGGGGGATTCGAACCCCCGACCGTAGTGGCCGCGCAGACCGTGACTGAAGCGCCGCAGTCCCCTCGGCCACCGCGGCCGGCGAGGCGATATGCTGTGATGCGCGAAGCCGTTCCCCGTCGGGGTTTCGAATCCCCCCCTCGGACATGGATGTTTGTGCTGTCATTAGTATAAGGTAGTTCATAAGTAGTTTGCAAGTTTAGGGACTAATGACCCCGTATTTAAGTCCCATAAGCTCTACAAACATTCAGGACAGTAAGGCCTTTTAACGGTTCCTGTCGTCACAAATCGTGTACAGGTTCTGGAAATTAGACTGGTAGGCTCCAATAGCTGCAGCCATCTCCCTATGTGTCTGATCCGCTTCCAAACTTTCTATGGAACCTCATGCATTAGTCACGTTGTTGTTACATTACACTACCTGCTCACTACACAATCAGAGGCCAAATGCTTGTGAAATTCTTTTGGAAAACGAACTGCAGCAACTTTCTGTTATTAGCAACACCTCGGTTGATATAATATTGTTGCCAGTCCGCGGAACCAACAGAAAGGCGTCGAAATTTTAGTTCACTCCCCCGATGACAATAATTCAGAATCTTGATATCCCAACTAATCTCCTAATTGTTTTGACCAGTGTATATTGCGAAAAGTAGTGTAATTTCTGCATTTTTACAGTAACAATAATTATTAGTATTTTTCGGGAAGAACAGACACTAATCTATAATCGCGTATATGCATCGAAACAGGCAATTGGCAATATCGGTGGACGGACAATATGCTCGACACCTTGCAGGAATACGGTTAGGCTCAGAGCAATCTCATTGAGAATTTGGGAACGAAAGTAAGCGTGCTTGGGTGGTTCGGATCCCAGTCCAGCACAAATTTTAAACTTCGCGTTTGAATTAACTTCAGTGCTCTGCGACGGCGGAGATGTTTGAAAATTTCCAAGTCGCAATTAACGAGAGTCTCAATACTAACAAATATGTAGACTAAAATTCCTATTACAATACTATAAACTTTCTCAAAAAGACTGAAAGCTTCGAAAATAATACAAAAATGTAAATCATATTGGAAAAGAATTTGGTTGATTGTAGCATAGCGGGAAGAAAGTAAGATATATATGAGTATTTTTTTAGAATGATACAACACGAAAAGGAAACAATTTTTACTGAAAAGCATTTCGTGAATTTACCATGACGTATATTGCTCAGTAAAATTACATGTCTTGGAAAAATAAATTAAAATTTGTGCACCTGCAGCACATTTTGCTGAAATAAATAGTCGGAAGTTAGTACACCCTCTTAGAGTTTTCTAATTGGCTCAGTATATATTGTTGGAACAGTGTGTATGGAGTACATCAGGAGATAACATTTACAGATCATTGACTGAAGAGGCACTGACACACCAGATGTCGATCCATGCTGAAACATCCTTAATAGCACGTGGTGTAGAGTCCACTGGCGGCAATCAATACGCTGGTTCTGGCATCGCCGGCCGCGTTGGCCGAGGGGACTGAGGCGCTCCAGTCACGGTCTGCACAGACACTGCGGTCGGGGGTTCGAATCCCCCCTCGGGCATGGATATTTGTGCCGTCCTTAGTATTAGCTAGTTCATAAGTAGTTGTAAGTTTAGGGACTGATGACCCCGTAGTTAAGTCCTATAAGTTCCACAAACATTTGAACATATTTTCGGTTCTGGCATCCATTCCATGATATCTCGACCTGTCACTTAGTTCTGCAAGTGTTGCGGGATGCCGAGTCCTTCGTGTCAGTTGCCGTTCCATCGCATCCAAGACATTGCTGGCCGCGGCGGAGCGGCCGAGCGCATTGAGGCGCCATGCTGCGATGCGCGAGGCCGTTCCCCGTCGGGGGTTCGAATCCCCTCTCAGCCATGGATGTTTGTGCTGTCTTTAGTATAAATTAGTTTGTAAGTAGTTTGTAAGTTGAGGGACTGATGACCACGCAGTTAAGTCTCATAAGCTTAACAAACATTTTTAGATATTGCTGATCAGGGAAACTGTTGCACGTCGTGCAGAGCAGTTTCAGTTTCACGCTTACTGTGTGAGCGAGGCTTACCCTCTTGGAGGAACACTTCACCTTCTAAGTTGCAGGAATGGCAAATGAACGGATTTTCAAACATTCTGAATGTATCGAGCGCTGGTCAGCATATTACCAAAAATAGCACCCCTGACTATAAGGCTGCAAAGAAAAAGGAGTACTAATACCTGAGGCTTGTGGTGAAATTATACAATTCCTACAGGTTGGAAAAGAAAACAGCCACCAATTGCAAGGTTGCAGATTTATTTGCAATCGGTTTCAAGCAATTATTGTACTTCTTCAGGCATCTGTACAGGAAAGAATTAAGAATAATAAACAAATACAAATATTACATAAAATTCACAAGAGAATCACAGTATTAAAGGGGCAAGATTTTTGTAAATATATTTATATAAGTACCTAAAAATTCTTCATTTTATGAACTTAATACTTTGTACAGTTCCTTAATTTATGAATATGCAGTATAATAGCGTATTACAATTCCTACACTTGCTGGGCTCTTGTTATTGGCTAGCTTGTAAATGGTTTGGGCACAATTCCACGCCGCGCGAGCGTAGCCGAGCGGTCTGGAGCGCCATGTTATGGATCGCGCGACCTCCCGCGTCGGAGGTTCGAATCCTCCCCTGGGCATGGACGTGCGTGTTATCCTTAGGTTAGTTTAACTTAGTTTAAGTAATTCGTAAGACTAGGGACTGATGACCAACGTAGTTTGGTCCCAATTAACGAGAGAAACAGTGTTCATACATTAGTAGCTTAATAGATAAAAAATCAATAACTACACAATTTATGAAATCGTAGCAAGATGACGTTCAAGTCTTTCATTACTGCGAACAGGCTGTTTTACCGAAGGCAGTTGTTAATGAATGAGAGGGAAGAAACTGCATTCTGCAAAGAAAACTGAGATTCAACTTTTAAATGAAAGAGGTTTTATTAAATGAAGTCAAGAAAATTTAACCTCACACTCACATTAATTCTGCGCGATCCTAAGTTATGAAGAGTATCCAATACACACGAAAGATATAAAGAGAAAGACGAATATAGGTGTCAAGCCTTCTCCACCCAATTGCAAGAGTAATACAAGAACGGCGAAGAAGTGCAAATTAGTAGGACTACGGCGACAAGCCATAGCAATCTCTATCAGTCTTTTCCCTAGATAACGTTTCTAAATAAACATGGTAGGTATTGGAACAGTATATGGTAGCAGCTTGTATAACTTGACACCGGCAGTTATCTGCCCCGATATTACCCTAGAAACGGTTGTATAAACTTTTTTGAGCATTTCATTACTTTTATCCTTTGAAGCTATTGAACATATCAAATGGATCGGAAGTTTATGTCATTACGCATCCTGCAAGGTGTACATTTGTAACGTTTACACCCGGCGCACACTTGACGCAGCAGAGGCAGTGCAAAGGCAGAGGCGAGGCGCAGGGACTCTGACGGTCAGCGCACACTTCACGCAGCGCAGGCAGAGGAGGGCAGCGCAGCTTGCAAAGATCACGCAACACAGCACATGCTGCACGTCTACTGCAAACCTCTCGCTGCCATTAGAAGGCGTGTTGAGCCTCAGGCAAAACTGACGAAAATATGGAGAACTTGTCTGGTGTATGGAAGTTCATTATAAGCTCATGAGCTATTCCGACTAACCAGATGACAGTTCAAAGAGAGTCACATGCTGAGTAAGAAAGACTTAACAGAGAAGAAAAAAATCGCACTGACGTGTTTTACGGCCCACTTTAGATTTGTAGTTTTATAAAAAAAACACATTTAGGTAATTTCGGGCTCCGAACCACCGTTCTGTAGCGTCATAGTCCAACGCGTTGCCCACTACGCAACAGCTGCCAATCGAAAGATAAGTCCTTTAATCTCATACTATTGATGGCCGTTCTTAACCGATGCTCAAAAAAAAAAAAAAAAAAAAAAAAAAAAAAAAAAAAGTTCAAATGTTTGTTAAGCTTATGGGACTTAACTACGGGGTCATCAGTCCCTAAACTTACAAACTACTTATCAAATACCTTATACTAAAGACGGCACAAATATCCATGCCCGAGGGGGGGATTCGAACCCCCGACCGTAGTAGCCGTGTAGACCGTGACTGAAGCGCCTCAGTCTCCTCGGCCACCGCGGCCGGCTAACCGATGCTAATATGGCATTAGTAGACACTAGATTATCATTTATCGTACGAAGAATGATGTGTTTTTGTTAATTCCTCAGTGCGCCATTGCTTTGAAATGATAACGTGGAAGTTACAATAAGAAAATCGTCAGATACGCAACGCAAGATGGATGTCGTATGCCAGAGAGAGTTCTGGGCGAGGAATGTCACGTGACATCTCCGAACGGCTGGTTTTCGTTCATTCAATGGAGGGTTCAAATCTCCGTAATTTTTGCAAATATGTCTCAAACGATACGAGATATGAAAAAAACGTAAGGGAGCTAACTTATAGAGAATTTTCTCCTCTACCGATCAGGTTATTCAATTTTCGTGTCAGATGCACAGTTCGTTTCCAATTACAATTATATTACAAACGGCTCTTTTTGGTATTACTACCGTATTTTTTGTTCTAAAAATTTAAAAAAAGGAGGTTCTGGTCTTTGGCGGCCTGCAATCATGTCTGTAAAATTTGGTGCTGATTGGTTGAACGGTTCGTCTTAGAAACAGGGAACACGTTACGGACAGACAGACGGACGGACAGACAGACAGACAGACAGACATACATCTCAATCGCAGTTATTTTTGCAAATATCTTTGAAACGCTACGAGATATGAATTTTCTCCTCTACAAATTCGGTTACTCAATTTTCGTGTCAGATGAATAGTTAAGCCGTTATTTTCATTTAAATTTCGAGCTGTCAAAGACGATCGCAAAGGCCCACTTTTAGTGTTACTACCGTAACCTGAAGTGGGCCAATAGTGATATGTTTTAGGAATGTAATCAAAATCAGATTTATATTTTTCTCATTTCTTTCATAATTAAGAAAAACAAGTCGCTGCAAATTCAATAATTAAAAGAACCTCTATACAACCAGCATATTTAATCATGATTGTGGTGCAGTATATAACATCAGATAACTTTTCTTCTCGATGGCGCCTGGTATGCTTTCCATTGTCTTACATTGAAAGATATATCGATATGAAAAAATTTTTGCAAATCAAAGTTTCCTTGTTTAACTGCATTTGCACGCAAAGTATTTCCTAACTTACGACTTTATTCGTAGCTCTTCCGTGGTCCTGAGTGCTAAGATACTGACGTCTGCTTTTTCTTTCTTCTTTGATGTCAGCTGTGCTTGTATGTCCAGTATTTCATTACACTGCATTCCGGTTTTTGACATCATTTCTAATGACAATTACCATCAGCAGCCATCATACTGGTTAGTAATTAGTTATATTGTGCTAGTATTTTTGCAATTATTGAATTTTTGAAAGTAGTATAGAATTCAGGTGCAGTAATAATGAGAGAGACGTTCCCAGCATCATCTATGATTTAGCAGTGGGCTGAAACTCCACGAAGAGGTGGACATTGTGTTTCGAGAAATGGAAGTAAGTCCCTAAAAAAAAAGAGAGAAAAGAAGATCGTTGCAGGTCCTTTATGGCTTCGCCGAACTTTTAATTCAGTTGTAACGGGACGTTTAGCCTACATAGTGCTGTCACGTCTGCCAGAAAGTTTACTGATACCACAGACTATATAGACCGTAAAAATACACAATCATCATCTTCAGTTCATGACTCTCGGCGTCTTTATATATCAGTAAGTTGTTCATTTTCATCTTGGGTCTGTATCGGCAGCATACGTAGATGGGAGACACGAGGCAGCTCCGCACTCGGCACAGCAGGCGGCAACAGCCGCACATGTGGCGAGTAGCTGCCGACCGCGTCGCGTCAGACGTATCTCACGTATTTTCTCGAGAATGGAAAGAGGCATGGCTCTCCTTCCACCCTTAAAAACAATTTCGATATGTTAGCTACATTTCGTATGCAATAATGTATGGTGTAAAACGGGCCAAACGCAAACTGGACAGCGACTACATTTTTCACTGCAAACTCTTCAAATTATGCGCGACGTTGTACTTTATTTTTTTATTATAACAATAACTATGGACAATCACTAAAAGAAAACCAGTCCAATACCATGCAGTTGTGTTTGGCTATAAGATACAAAAACATAATTTTTTTCCTACCGAATAGTTCCCGCAAAATCGATTTAAGAACCTGCGTTAGCGCAGAACACGCAAAAATCCGAAAATAGTGTCTTTTATTTTTTTTTTTTTTACGCAGCAAGTAAAAGTTAAAGGCTGTGTGTGTGTTGTTTAAAGTTGAACCTATCGTTTAATCAGACAACAAATTGTTCATTAACACAGTTTGGTTTCATTATGGCCCTGATATTGATGTATATACTGTTAAATAAGAAACAGTGCATTAAACTGATTATGTGCGCAACGGATCTTTTAACAAAAAAAGTGACAAATAACCTGCATGAAACACACAGACTCAACTCAAAAAAATTGACTGCGAGAAAGATATTAAAAAGACAAACCACTTTCTTAATATTATCAATAAAATTCTTCTGGGTATGAAACCGCGTCGTCATTTTATAAATTCCACCGACGTTTCGGCCACTGTTGCAGGCGGCCTTCATCAGGGTCTGTGTCTGACGACCGGTCTCAAGCCGGATGAAACTGTAACCCTTACAAATTATATTTTTTTGTTCACCTGGCCGACATCATCAGGTAGGCCGCAGAAATATTGTGTAAAGGTTACAGTTTCATCCGGCTTGCTACCCGACAATAATATGAGCGGTTAACACGCCAGGGAAGCATACATAGTTACACCCTATTGTTGGAAGATAGGCTAGCGCGATTTCTGAAATTTAAACTATGTATTTCTTCGTGACTACGTAGGCTTTCTCGGCGTAATGATTGATAATATTCTTCTCGGCTTTCCTGCCGGATAAGATATTTATGGAAGATTTTGAGGACACGGCGTTGAAAACATCGTTTTTAAAACCAACTTGTTTGTGGAGGTACGTTGACGATACTTTCATGATATGGACACATGGGAGAGATGCTCTGAACCGTTTTCTGGACCATTTTAAGTGTCTCCATCCCAGCATTAAGGTCACTATGGAGGTGGAGAGAGATGGAAAGCTGCCATTTTTAGATGTCATGGTGTATAGAAAGGGTGATGGAACATTGGGACTTAGTGTTTACAGAAAGCCCACGGACACGGACTGCTACTTGCATGCAACATGTTATCATCCACCTTACCAGCGCACTGGTGTCCTGCGTAAGGTGACAAATAGAGCTTTTGCCATTTCAGACGCTGATGGACCATCTGAGAACGGTATTCAAGAAGAATGGTTACACTGACCACCAGATCTGTCGTGCTTTCCAGTTTGGACCGTCGCGGGAACCACAAGAAGAAACTTTCAAATCGCTGGCTATACTACCGTTTGCTGGAAGCATTTCTTCAAAAATAGGAAGAATTTTAAAAAGACATTGTGGGGTCGCACAAGTCTAAAGGGCGCGCCACCTACTTTCGCCGCGCGCCGCCATGCACGCACGGCGCGGCGTTCTTACGACGTCAGCCACGAGCGCCCTCTGCTGCGATCCCGCTTGTGGCCACCACTGAACGACATCGTGCACTTGGGACTGAGATAGGAACCAGTTAACACTTCGGAATCAGATAGGCGCCAGTTAAGACTTGGCTTTCGGATAGGCACTAGGCAGGCCTCTAGCTCAACTATGTATCAGCATTCTGCAGTACTGAGCTATGTAAAAGTTAAGTATTGCACAAATTCTGTGCAATATATATCTCGTTCTAATTTACTCTAGTGTTTCTAGTTTCTGCTGTCCCACTGGCTGCTCACCTTCGTACCTGCACAAGCGTGCCTCCTTTATTCCTGTGTCGGTCTCTTCCTACTCGGCCACCGACACCTACGACGGAAACGAGACACAAAAGCGGCGACGAGGATGGGATACAAAAGACATGACATCCAATGTATATTCCGTCCACGTTCCAAGGTTAGAGCGCTAGCCGCGGTGGAGTAGCCGAGCGGTCTAAAGCGTCTCGCTGTGGAGCGCGCGGTTGCTCGCCGTGGAGGTTCGACTCCTCCCAGGGGCCTGGGTGTGTGTGTGTGTGTTTGTCCTTAGGTTAGTTTACCTAGGATTAAGTTGTTTGTAAGCTACGGACTGATGACCACGCAGTTCACAGTTTGGGCCGATAGATTAAAAAAAAAAAAAAAAAAAAAAAAAAAAAAAAAAAAAAAAAAAAAAAAAAAAAAAAGGATCGCTCCTGGGCTTCGTAAAGGATGACGTAGGACTGAGGAAACCCGGCGTCACTGTGGGAAAGTTTACATAGGTCAGACAATCCGAACAATTCAAGATCGATGTACTGAACACCACCGACACACAATATTGCTTCAGCCAGAGAAATCTGCTGTAGCTGAGCATTATGTTACTGAGGGATATAAAATGAAGTATGATGAGACACAAATGGTTCCCTCTGCGTCTCGCTACTGGGACTGCATTTTAAAAGAATCAATCGCAATTCGTCTTTCTGGCAATATTATAAAAAAAGACAAGGGTTTTCCCTTGAGTAAAATGTATTGTTTGATATCATATAACAACGGTCTCTCTTTAGACCTGCTGAATAGCGATCTATCGTTTACGCCGATTTCTACCACTAGCGGCGCTGAAACGATGAGGGCAGAACTGTCTATTCTTGCACACGCGCCCTCGGCACTTCCACGGAGCCTTCCAAGGAGCCTCCGCTGGCGGCTTGTACCCAGTCTCGGCGAGTCGGTGTACCAGCACTGTCACCTGAGGATGGCAGCCAGGTGGACCGCCGAAATATTGTGTCCAGATGACGTTTTTATCCCGCAGGAAACACAAGAAGAATATTATGTATATTTTTTTCCTTCCTTATTTTAGCCCGTGAATCCTTATTGGAATAATCCCTCAGTTGATTAATCTGCTTGAGTTCACCAGAAAATTTGATGATGTAAGTACTTGCCGATGTACACTTTCACACTTGCAGCTCTATTTTTCAATGTCGCATATGATGTCATTCTTCTCGTCTATATCCACACTCTATAACTTATGCATTTTTATAATTCTGATTATTCACTTTTATTACTAATTTTGATTTTTATTTTAACGGACTTATGTATCTGCTAATAACATCTAGGTTGAAACTTGTTTATGCTCTCGTTAGTAGGCGGTTTTCCAGATGAATGACTCATATAAAATGCAACTTCAAAATCGCGTCTATCAAAGGAAGTCCTCTTTTGTGTATTACTATGTCACATGAAATTCTCAGCGACTGCATCAGTACTAATTGTAATATGAGTATCAAATAGCACCAACAAATGGCAAACGCCAGGAGTCCTCATTTTACTACGAACTGTTCGTAAAATTCTTCTAAATCAATCTTCTTCTCCTTTCATGCAATTCTAATTAATTCACCGAGTATTTCTGCACTGCTCGGAAAGTTCCCGCCTTAACTGAATTCTCCCTATTAATTAGAATCTGGGAAGGTAATTAAATTTTCCGTGGGATTCCACGCGCGCACGGGCTCCCTCGACGCTGTGTTAAGAGTAAACATTTCATCCAGTCCAGAAAACGTGGGCGTATGCTCCTCGCCGTCATAAATCTTTGAAGCGTCTACTATCTCTTGAAGGAAGATTCCTGACAGGCAGTTTGGGTTTCAGTGTAAAACTTTACAATTATTTTGGCAGTGGACGATGATGTCGCAGCTGTTTGGACTTTAGTATCTATAAAGGACGACTCTCTGAGTGTGCTGGGTAAGTTTAAATATTGCACCAGACACCCTACAGATTTATTTCGTAGCTATGGACTTACGCTTCGTGCGGCTCAGGGGCACTAATTTTAACATTAAAATGTTGAGTCATTTTATCAATAAACAAAAAAAGTATCCAGTAGAATCGTATTGCAGTAAATAATATTCTATAACGAGTACTTTTCTTTTACGTCCTAACAGATTACAGTTCCAACCCAACAATGAGATACTGCAGATCCCTTTCTCATTACAGGATACACTTCTACCTCCTTATACACTGTCATTTCCCCTAAGTCGCCCTTAAATTTAGGCATAAACTGGTACAATGATCATCGGCAGTTTCTCTTTATGTAGCTAAAGGTTGCCCTCTCTTTCTTTTTTCTCAATTTTTAATTGTTAACTTTAAAGTTTGATAGTTTCCCTGTTCAAAACGTTTGCTATATCTGATGATACATTGATCGTTTCTAAATTTGTCTTCATAGTATATGGTCTTGAGAGATTATTAATGCCCCTGACAAATTTTTTATTTTCTTCTTTCTTGAGTTTTCATTTAGCCTCACTATAAGTTGTTAAAAGTACTGATATGTAATAGACATTAGCTTAGAACGTGTGTTTAGTGTTGTAATGAGGCGAACGAATAATGTAAGATAATTGAAAATACTCTTCCAATATAGGACTGTGTTGCAAGGTGGAGGCGAATGTGGAGGAGCAGGGTGTCTCTTAAAACCTTAGCTGGGGATTTGTAGATGGGAGAGATACTTACTTTTACAGAAAGTGCATTTATACAGAAGTTCGAAAGCAATTTAGGTTTTCAGACTTTTTTTGAATGTCATTGCAAAGATGCACTCACAATATTTTGAGAAAATCGTTGCCCTATGTGATTACCCAAAAGGGATTTTCCTTTTTCTAAACAACCTTTTTTGCTGCGTTAGTGAGATACCAGTGTAAGGGTTGAAGATAAGTGAAATTTCAAAGACTGGGATCATAACAAACTTAGGGCTTTTATTTAAATGATAGTAAAACAGCCCTCGGTCGCAGACGACTGTTTTAATATCATTTAAATCTATCAATGATAGATGACGCAACACAGCCATGTTAAAAAAATTAGAGAGTGGTAGTTATTCTCAGTATCAGCACTTCGTCATTAGAGGTGTGAAAAGTTTGATACGTCGGACGTCACGAAACTATCCTAAACAGACATTCAACGCCAGTTTCAGTAGGAGTGAGGTTACAAACGAAAGGTTTTGAAGAATAAGTTCAGTATAATCTAGTATGTACTGATAAGTGATTTGATAAGTTTCTTCTTAAGCTCAAGAGAAAAAATGTACATATTTTTAATATCTACTTACTTCAATCTACGGATCAACTTGATCTGATCCTTTGAAAAGTGTGTATGAATATGTTTGTGGTGCTATCTTGTTGGTGTTGTTGTTGTGGTCTTCAGTCCGGAGACTGGTTTGATGCAGCTCTCAACAATACCCTACCCTGAGGAAGCCTCTTCATCTCCACATAAGAACGGCAACCTACATCTGTCTGAATCTGCTTACTGTATCCATCTCTTGGTCTTCCTCTGCGGTTTTTACCCCCCACACTTCCCTCCAATGCTAAATTCACAATTCCTTGATGTCTAAGAATGTGTCCTACCAATCTATCCCTTCTGCCAGAAATTTCTTTTCTCTCCAATTCTGTTCAGTACCTCCTCATTAGTTACGCGATCCACCCACCTAATCTTCAGCATTCTTCTGTAGCACCATATTTCAAAAGTCTCAATCCTCTTCCTGTCCGCACTGTTTATCGTCCATGTCTCACTCCCATACAAGGCAACACTCCCATACAAATGCCATCAGAAAAGACTTCCTTAGGCTTAAATCAATATTCGATGTTAACAAATTTCTCTTTTTCAAGAACGCTTTTCTACCCATTGCCATTCTGAATTTTATATCCTCTGTACTGCGACAATCATTTGTTATTTTACTGCCCAAATAACAAAACTCATCTACCTCCTTTATTGCTTCATTTCCCAATCTAATTCCTTCAGCATCACCTGATTTCCTTACACTGCACTCCATTACCCTATTTTTGCTCTTGTTAATGTTCATCTTATATGCACCTTTTAGCACACTGTCCATTCCCTTCAACTGCTCTTCCAGGTCTTTTGCTGTCTCTGAGATTATTACAATGTCGTCGGCAAAACGCAATGTTTTTAATTCTTCACCCTGAACTTTAATTCCTTCTCCAAATTTCTCCTTGCTTTCCTTTATGGCTTCTCAATGTACAAATTGAATAACAATGGAGAAAGTCTACAACCCTGTCTTACTCCCTTTCCAACCTCTGCATCCCTTTCATGCCCTTCAACTCTGTCAACCGCTGTCTGGTTTTTGTACAAGTTGTAAATAACCTTACGCTCCCTATATTTTACTCCTGCTTGCTTCAGAACTTGAAGGAGTTTATTCCAGGCAACATTGTCAAAAGCCTTCTCCAAATCTACAAAAGCTAGAAATGTAGGTTTGCCTTTTCTTAATCTATCTTCTAGGATAAGCCGTAACGTGAGTATTGCCTCCCGTGTTCCTACATTTCTCCTGAACCCAAACTGATCTTCTCCGAGGTCGGCTTTTACCAGCTTTTCCATCATTCTCTAAATAATTCGTGTTAATATTTTGCACCCATGACTTATCAAACTGATAATTCTGTAGTTTTCACACATGTCTGCGCCTGCTTTCTTTGGAATGGGGATTATAACATTTTTCTTAAAGTCTGAGGGTACTTCTCCTGTCTCATACATCTTACGCACCAGGTGAAACAGGTTTGTCATGGCTGGTTTTCCCAGAGACTTCAGTAGCTCTGAGGGAATATCATCTACTCCAGGGGCCTTGTTTCGACTTAGGTCTTTCAGGGCTCTGTCAAATTCTTCTCTCAATACAGTATCTCCTATTTCATCTTCATCTACATCCTCCTCCCTTCCTACAATATTGTCTCGGAGTTCATTACCTTTGTAGAGCCCCTCTATATACTCTTTCCACTTTTAAGCTTTCCCTTCTTTGCTGAGAACTGGTTTTCCATTAGTCTACTTGATATTCACAGATCTGTTTCTCTTATCTCCAAATGTTTCTTTTATTTTCCTGTAGGCTGTATCTATTTTTCCCCTATTTATACATTCTTCTACATCCTTGCATTTGCCTTCTAGCCACTCCTGCTTAGCCGTTTTGCACTTCCTGTCAATCTCATTTCTTAGTCGTCTGTACTCCATTTTGCCTGTTTCATTTACTGCATTTTTATATTTTCTCCTTTCATCGATTAAATTTAGCATCTCCTGTGAAATCCAAGGATTTTTTGTAGGTCTTGCCTTCCTACCTACATTGTCCTCTGCTACCTTCACTATTTCATCTCTCAATTTTACCCATTCCTCTTCTACTGTTTTATTTCCCCCTGTTTCTGTCAATTGTTGCCTAAAGCTCCCTCTGAAATTCTTAAGAACCTCACGTTCCTTCAATTTATCCAGGTCCCATCTCCTTATTTTCCTACCTTTTTGTAGTTTCTTTAGTTTCAGCCTACAGTTCATAACCAACAAGTTATGGTCAGAGTCTATATCTGCCCCTGGGTATGTTTTACAGTTTAAAACCTGGTTCCGGAATCTATGTCTTACCATTATAAAAAACCTGTACTACTGTTGTCGGTGTTGGCTTCGTATCTATCTTGACAATGATAATGCGATCACTGTGCTGGTCATAGTAGTTTACCCGCATTCCTATTTTCTTATTCATTATCAATCCTACTCCTGTGATACCCCTAATTGATTTTGTATTTATAATCCTGTACTCACCTGACCAGAAATCCTATTCATCCTGCCAGCGAACTTCACTATTCCCCACTATATCTAACTTCAACCTATGCATTTCCCTTTTTAAATTTTCTAATTTTCCTACTCGATTAAGGGATCTAACATTCCACCCTCCGACCCGTAGAATGCCAGTATTGTCTTTCCTGATGATCACATCCTCCTGAGTAGTCCCCGCCCGGAGATCCGAATGGGGGACTATTTTACCTCCGGAATATTTTACCCGAGAGGATGCCATCATCAAATGTTCATACAGTAGAGCTGCATGTCCTCGGGAAAGGTAACGGCTGTAGTTTCCCCTTGCTTTCAGCCGTTCGCAGTAGCTGTGTGGCAAAGCCACATTAGCTGATGTTACAAGGCCAGCTCAGTCAATCACCCAGACTGTTGCCCCTGTAACTACTGAAAAGGCTGCTGCCCCTCTTCAGGAACCACACTTTTGTCTGGCCTCTCCACAGATACCCCTCCGCTGTGGTTGCACCTACGGTACGGCTATCTGTATCATTGAGGCACGCAAGCCACCCCACCTCGGCAATGTCTGTGGTTCATGGGAGTGGTGCTATCTTAGGACACACATAATCAAAATGTTTTAAAGAATTAAAGGAAGATTGCTTACAGTTCATGTAGCGTACACTTTAAAGGGAGAAAGGAAGCTTAGGGTATAACGTCCCGTCGACAGCGTGGTCATTAGAGAAGGCGTACCTTTTAAGTCTTAAGAATTCCATTCCTTTGTGTAATCTGTCACTAATTGGTTCTTAGAACAGAAACCGGGATATAGTTGTTTGTAGTAACAAGACAACAAACTTTCGTATTAATTTACGTACGGTAATTGAAAATGTCGTTAGATCACCGACGTTAAGCACTGTCGGGCTTGGCTATCACTTGGATGGGTTGCCGTCCGGGTCTGCCGAGTGCTGTTGGCAAGCAGGGAGCACTAAATCCTTGTGAGGCCAACTTTATTGAGAAGTAGCGGCTTCGGGCACGAAGACTGACATAACGGCCGGGAGTGCGGGGCGCTGTCCACGTCCCCCTCCATTCCGCATCCGTTGACGACTTCCGGCGGAGGATGACACGGTGGCCGGTCGGTACCCAGTGGGCCTTTCGAGGCCTGTCGGACGGAATTTAGTGTTTTTAATTGAAAATGTACAACTTAACACGTTTGCACCTGAGCCCAGTGCTGTCCCGGGTGCCAAACTAACTGAGCATTTTTCATTATTTTTAGTACTCAGTAACTGTTTAAGCTGTAATGCTACGGCTACGAAAAATTTACATTTTTGCAGCTCAATTTATCCTCTTTTTAAATAAGTCGGTTTTGACAGGAGAAAGTTGGAAACACATTTTTATGCAAAAAGACATTGCTAATTATTTTCTGATTTTTAAAAAGTCTTACATTCAATTTAAGACACATAATTTGTTTTTGTGTGATAATCCTTAAAACATTCTGGCATACATCAAGCGACATTACTCTCCTGACACCACCAGGAAATTCCTTCCTGATTTCCCAGTCTCTGCTTTGCTTCTATTTGAACTAACTTTACAAACCCGCGTGGGGTTTGCTTTTTTTATTCTGTCGCTGGTATCTGCTGCACAAAAAAATCTTCCTTTGAGTCTGTCGTTTGTTAGATTAGCCACAGGCTCAGTTACCTTGTGTGCTCTCTTGACAAGAAAGTATCCAACGTGAAGAAAAAATATCTTCATACTACGTTTTTATTTCTGTCCTCAGCACTTGTTACCTCATTGTATAATATATATACGCATTTGCGAGACACAAACATGTGAAAAAACAATTTTTTCCACCATTTTACTCCTTCCTGCCAAATGGATAGTAAGCCACCATTTGATAAGATCGATCGACTCCTGTTTTGTAAGTGTTGTAGTCCAATAGTGCAACTGGATTCATCTTTGTGATGTGACCCTGTTTAGTACGAACCCACACTTCCGACATTGTAGCCTTGTGACACGTTGAAAACATTAACACATCCCTTGTATCTTTCCACTTCAAACGAAGTAAATGGTCTCGCCTCATAAAAATCACAGCCAGTCGAGTCTAAATCGGGCTTAGGCAGCTCAGCAATATCGTGCAGCCCGAGTTAGACTCGGGCGTCGACACGAATGTGTTAAGACTATCCGTTGACAGTACTAAAGTTATCCGATGGCGCTGATAATGCTGACTCTTCCTCTCAAATTCAGTTGTGTATGCTTCCACTGTAAATGATCCCGAATTATCCCCAAGTTCTTTTCAGGAGAATAAAAAATTGAATCGTATGCAATTTATCGCTAAATATGAGAGGTCTTTTGGACCAAAGACCAGAAGTTTAGCGTATCTAAAATTCCTTGTGTTGTAGCTGTATTTAGTTTCAAAACAGATATTCTTAGAAACTTTATGAACGCAATTCTGATACTTCTGGGACCTCTGATATTACGTGTATCTACTGAGACCTGTTTGTTTCTACACTGGTCAAAACAATTCAGTTGATATTTCAAGATTCTGTAGTATTGTCATTGGCAGAACGAACTAAAATGGTTCGACATCTTTCTGTCGGTTCTACGGAGAGGAGAAAGGGTGCGATTTCAGACTTCAGGAACCGTTAAAAGAAAGTAAAACCATGTTCGTACTCTGGTAACATCATAAAGACATAAACGTTATCTCCGTTTAACAGGCCTTCGAGACAGGGGGCTGAATACAACTCAGCTGCAACACAACGTCCGGGCAGCAATAGAAAGCGCACTATCATCATGCATAGTCCTGAACTGCCTTGTAAATGTGGCCTCTACGCACTCAGGCGTACGGCGTGTGTCCCATTAAAAGCACGACAGCGCACAAACTGGGCGGACGAACATCGGGATTCTAAAGTTCGGCGCCAACTCTCCTACGTTAACTGACACCTGATCCAAACCTGCGTTGGGCTTTCAATGCTGGTGACGTGGAACTAACACTTCCTGTAAGTCCTGGCCTACACTTCTCCCATGCGAGCTACCTAACAGCAGAACTTTCTTCTTTCCATTAGCCTTTTCGAAAATTTTAGCTTTCCTGACATGACATGACTGCTGCTTGTTACCTACACCTAAAGCTACAGTAGGCTCGTTTCCATTCTGACAGTTGGTCCAACATATTATTCACACGCAACGTGAAGCTGTCTGAGAATCTCCTCTTCCCAACAGCTTGACAGCTGCCAGATCCCATTCCCCATCTCCTCTTCTCAACCCATCTAAATCCTCGTCCGCGTTCTACAACTGCACCTGAAGGGTACAAAATTTACGCTCCTGTTCCTCTATAAACAAACTTATTCTTGCTGCTTAACATCCAATTCTAGGAGAGAATTTCCTTAGACTACCTACTGGTTTCCCCACTGCATTGCCCCCAAATGAAATTACTTTGAACAAATCTCACACCATCACCCGCTGACGGCGGAGACCACGAATCACACTCACTGTAAAAATTTTACAGCACTAAATGACAAACTAAAAGGTAAATGCTTTATAATTTCAGATACCACACAAGTACAATCTATAAACTAAGTATGGTAACCCAAAGTTACTCTCTACTGATACGGTTACTACTGCTGTTAACAGTATTAATCTATATGAAATAAAACTACAACAGACATTTCACACTCTTGGTGGTCTAACACAGTGAAAATGAAGCACCCCCTGATAAACACACGCAAAACGCGAAAAGTTAGTGAATACTCTAAGCGAAATTATTCCAATTACCACGCTTTCCTAAACGTATGCATTCGGAGGAGAAAGTTGAAAAAAAAAATTCGCAAATATATTTCCGTCACCAATGATTCCCACCCCAAATCTCGCATACCCCTTCCTTGTAACGCAGTTCTCATGTCCTCCGGCAGTCCGTCCTCATCAGGATACCGCATTGCGCAACAATACTTTAAAAAACGATGGACAAGTGTAGTGTAGGCAATTTCTTCAGCAAAAGTGTTGAATCATCTACGTGTTCTGCCAATGAAATGCAGTAAATGCTTCGTATTCCGCACGATACATCCTAGTTCATGACTCAAATTTTTGTTAGTAATTGTAATTCCTCCGTATTTGGTTGAATTGACTCTTTAGGTGCAAGTATATATGACTATTTTCTACCATGCAAATATCTTATCTAAATCGTATTTCAGTTGCCTTCTGACGACGCCATCATCCGCGAACGGGTAAAGAGAACTGCTCAGGTTGTCTCCTACATTGTGTATAAAAACAGAGAAGAGTAGACATTCTATATTCCATGAGGAACGCCAGATATCTCTTCTGTTTTACTCGACTCGACTGACACGAAATCACAAATGAGACGATGTTCACATTATAAATGCAGAAGTCAAAGGGCTTAGAATTAGAAATACTGGAATAAGAAATGTAAAAATGTTGGTGATCTTCAAATTTCATATATGCTATGTCCTCTGTTCCACTTTCTCCCCATCTCTTATAGAACAAAAGAAAAAAAATGTAAATACGTGGCGACATAATTAACGTTCTTTGGGGCACAGAGGACAGTCGTAATTTCATCCCTTTGTTTCGTTTTCTGAATTACTTTCCGTAACACAATGCGGCGTTGCTCCAGGTTAAATGTAATTTTCACTACACTGTGTCCATATGAATCTACAATACTTAGGTCACAAAGTCGAAAATATTGACTTTACTTGTTAGCAATTAATTACATAGGTAATTAGTTACAGTGCTTGAACTGCAAATGTGTATAAACACGGTGTACCAAAAGAGATGGTTACTGATGACATTTAGTGGTTTCGTGCAAATTCTGGTCAAGTGTGAATTAATATGTTTGAGGATAAATAAGCTTCACGCATTTAAAAAAATAATAATTACAGTACATAACTGCTTTGATACTACTGCTCAACTTGAATATTCACCAAATTATGTGGTAATTTCCGGATCTGTTCCTTGAATTTACATTCCAATTAACGTGTAGTTTCTAGAATATTTAACATTCGATTTACTACAGTAGGAAAGGTGATTAATATTCAATGAAGCATATTTGTGTTTGGTTGTTTTACGGCAACTTTCACCCTCCTGGTTGTGAGAACGCTGACGAATAGAAAGCCAACAAGTGGAATTACGTAATAATATACATTAGAAGGTTTTCTTTTAATTTTTTGATTTCTAATTTTTTTCATTTGTATCAAAAATAAAGCAGTTATAAACACTTAATATTAATCACACTTACTGATGCTCTACGCAAGGGAAGGTATCACAAATATTACAATTATGAAATACATCGGGATAAAATTTAACAAAAAATTGCCATGATTGAGGTTCGAACCTGGATCCACGGATTGACAGTCCAGGACCTGGATTGCACTAACGGTGATGGCACTCGAAAATTCGCTCATGTTTACAAGTACCCATGGTGCAGCATTACGGCATGAAAATACAAAAATGTTAGTTACTTGAACATCATTAACTGTTGACCACATATATACTGGTTAAAATAAAGTTCATACTGAGACAATCTTTCGATGTATAGCATTGAAAATGTGATTTTCCATCATCAACTTTAACTAATTTCTCTTCAAAAAACTGAATGTCTAGCAAAACAGCCGAAACAAATGTCTCTTTGTATTCAGTATAGAACGTCTATGCAAAATTCGATGGAAATTGGTGTCCCACGTGTCAAACACTATCCTTCCCAGTATTAATTTAATCGTAATAAATTTCAGATGCGTTGCTAAAGTTCTAGGTAATTTCTGTTAAAGTAAACCGATGTCACATTACCAACTAACACCCCCACAACAAAGTGTACCTATACATTAAAATGAGGGACATTGTATCTTCGCCTTAATGCAGATGTGTACAATAACCGAACCATATATTAGTACCAAATGTTGCCAATATCGCTATTTTAATGTCTGGATACACGGTTACCATCATCGGATCATCTGTTTCAGACACAGACATTTTTGACGATTAGCGAAAGCACTTGTATTTTCCCATCAACGGCGACCACAAGAAGTTCGAAATAGGCTGCCACATTACTGCTGCTAGTGGTGCTTGTATGCATAGTTCACATTCCAACATCACAACCATATGATCATGATGTTGGAATGTGAACTATGCATACAAGCACCACTAGCTGCATTACTTAAGATTGTCCCTTAACCCAATCATTTTCACATTATGAATTCAGCCTTGTAAAAATGAAAATTCAGTATTTTCTGTATTAACAGAGTGCACTAAGACGTGAAATATGTGTTTTAAAATTTTTGATCGAACATTTGTTTTTTATGTCATGTATATCATGTATCGATGTATAGTATTAATTGGGACGTTCTTTTGCTGATAAATCTGTTATATAAATACAGCCAGCAAGTCACAGGGTTCTGGTGGAGCTCGGAGAAAAGAATAGAGTAAACCTATTGTGGGTCCCTGGCCACTCGGGGATCAGTGACAACGAACATGCCGACAGATTAGCCAGGATGGGGGCAGAGACTCCATTTATTGGACAGGAACCTGTCCTGACAATCACCAAGGCAGTGATCAAATTGGAGCTACGTAACTGGCTCAGAAGACAGCACGTAGAATATTGGACAAAAGTCTATCAACAAAAACATGACAAGGCAATGATGCCAAAGCCATGTTTTAAAAGAAGCTCTGCAATCCTGGGCCTGAACAGGAGAGAGATTAGACTCATGATTGGATTGCTGGCAGGCCATGGGAATTTCAAAAAACACCTACATACAATGGTAATAACAAAAGAGGACTCTAAATGTAGGATCACATGAAACTGCATCACATCTAATCTTCGACTGCATTGCATTGGAGAGTAAAAGGCACAGAACATTTGGGACAACCAGACCCGAAGAAATTGTGTCTAATGAAGAACTGGTAAAGGGACTGCTTGCACTGTTCAAGGGCATTGGTTGGCTTTACTAGATATAAATAGAGCGATACCGCACAATAAACTTAGTTTCGGTGCGGACAGTGGCGGGTTGGACCAAGACTGTTTCGGCTTCCCTGAGAAAATCAAATCAAATCGATCCAGCATAATCTTCTCCACAGCACCAAAGACAAGACATCAGGCATGATGCTTCTGGATTTTTAATAATTTATCTTAATGTAGCACAGTAATTTTTAAAATAATTGATTTCTTCTGTGTCATTACTCTTTACTGCGGAAAATATAGTTCCCTTTTCCAGTTACAAGATTTTTTATTCCTTTAGTAAGTCATGCCTTTTGCATGATTCCTTACTATTATATTTAACTAAATTCTTGGGAAGCAAGTTTTCAAGTATCATGAAATAAGTTATATTTTAAATTGGCATCAGGTTCCTTATAAACCTCATTCCAGTCAAACTGCTGTAGACTTTCTCTGAAATTTGTTTGTTAATGTAACCAAAGTGCGCAAGCTTTTTTTTTTTTTTTTTTTTTTTTTTTTTTTTTTTTTATCACACCTACGTGTGATAACACTCGGATTTCAAAAACAGATCTGTTATGTCGTTTCTGTGGTTCTGCGGTTTGCTCCACCAAAATGAATTTATTATCAAGATATAATCCCACGTATTTAATACGTCAACCTCTTCTCTCAGTTCTTCTTCATACTTTACGCATATGATGACTAGAAACATCGTACATGTTTTGAGCTGCATGTAGTGACTCTTTCCAAAGTTTAATGTGAATGAGTTTGTTACGAACCATTTATTAATGTTCATCAAAATATCATTAGAAGACCTTTCTAGAACTTCCTTGACATGCTGTTTATTGTAATGCTTGTATTATCTACAAACAAAACGAACTCTGCTTCTGGCAGTGTAACTGATGAGAGGTCATCAATATTGTCGCGTTGAAATGGAAGCAGGGTTGACTTCCAAGGCAGGGTTGTCAACTGAACACAGCACTTACACTGAAAGCAGATTTATTTCGAACATACACGCAGCACTGACTGCCTCTCTGGCAGAGTGGTCTGCTATTTATATACAGACAGAATGTACCAGAAATTAGAAGAACAGTTAACATAAGAAACAAGTAGAATTTACAAGTGAATTTAATAATGATGTAGAACACTCTGGAATTGTTAATTACAAAGAAATAACTTTTTTGCCGCTGGAATGGATTGAACCGGCGACCGTCAGCACCGCAGTCCGTGACGCTATCCCCTGCGCCACGCTGGCAGTCGATTTACGGGGTGTCTCGCGGCAATATACACAAGAAAACGCAGTGACGCTCTTTTAGGTACCTGGAGGTATTCTCGAAGGTTAACACATAGGCTGAAAACTTTACTTCATCTTAACAATATTTTGATTTCTGGTCGTAGGCTGTTATATCTGCCTTCTGATATCTGTACACCTTTTCCAATTATTTTGTCTAATTTTGGTTTGAAGATCTCTTTACCAAGAAGTAGTTACTCTACGAAATTTGCTTGATGTATCACTTTCTGTGTGGTTGCATTGTCGTGTGTAGTGATGACAACAAGTTCACTCACGTTTAGTGTAAAAAAGCGAAACAGGAAATTGATAAATGGTTTCAGAAAACATGAGAGCAGTGTACTTGTGAGAGCCTTCACTGAAGAGAACCTGCCAGGGTGGGGCTCTGAAGCTGTTGTATTGATTCCTGAACTTATTCAGAGATGCATAGTAATTTTGTTCAGTGATTTGGCGATTAGTTATGCATAAAAATGGAAATAAAGGGTAGTCGAATTTTGTACTATTCGCAGGAATATGTAGTAGTTGTGGTCTTCAGTCCGGAGACTGGTCTGATACAGCTCTCCACAATACCCTATCCTAAGCAAGCCTCTTCAACTCCACATCAGAACGACCACCTACATCTGACTGTGTCTGATTAATGCATCCATCTCTTGGTCTTCCTTTGCGGTTTTTACCCCAAATACTTCCCTCCAATGCTAAATTCATGATTTATTGATGTCTAAGAATGGGTTCTACAAATCGATCCCTTCTTTTAGTCAAGGTATGCCAGAAATTCCTTTTATCCCCAATTCTGTTCAGTACCTTCTCATTAGTTACGCGATCCACCCACCTAATCGTCAGCATTCTTCTGTAGCACCACATTTCAGACGCCGCTATTCTCTTCCTATCCGCACTGTTTACCGTCCATGTTTCACTCCCATACAAGGCAACACTCCACACAAATGCTTTCAGAAAGACCTTCCTTAGGCTTAAATTAATATTCGATACTAACAAATTTCTCTTTTTCAAGAACGCTTTCCTATCCATTGCCATTCTGCATTTTATATCCTACCACGACCATCATTTGGTATTTTACTGCCCAACTAACAAAACTCATCTACCTCCTTTATTGTTTCGTTGCCTAATCTAATTACTTCAGAATCGACTGAAGATAAAAAATCAATCTATGTATTTTAATAGGCCTGTAACTAACCAACAATAAGCACTAAATATTTTTAGATAGCAGCAATTTGGATTTATTTGCTTGCAGTGTTTGTCCTCACATCCAGCCACTCGTGGTAGGTAAATGATGTTATAATTCGGTATAGAATAAGGCCAAAGCACAAAAATGTTCAAATGTTTGTATAGCTTATAGGACTTAACTACGGGGTCATCAGTCCCTAAAGTTACCACCTTATACTAAGGACGACACAAATATCCATCCCCGAGGGGGGATCCGAACCCCCGACCGTAATGGCCGTGCAGACCGTGACTGGCGCGCCGCAGACCCCTCGGCCACCGCGGCCGGCAGCCAAAGAACATTACCTTTTTTTTAATGTACCAGAGTGAACTGAGCTATTCCTCTCTCAAATGATCTAAAATGGAGTTCTACCGGTTTTCATCTTAATGCACTGCTTTCCTTCTTAATGCACTGCATGTAATTTATTCATATACTGTAATCCTTGTAAAAGTACTGAGGGATTTTTAAGAAATATTTTGGATATACATTATGCATAGTAGCTACGTTAGTACGGAAAAGATGAACTTTTGACGTCAACAGCATATAAACAACCTTTATGTATCTAAATGTTACCTCTATAAACTTGTGTGCATCATAGATGAGTCCACTGCATGTCACCAGATATCTCTCATCTCCATTTACAAGTATTTAAGTAACCTATCCATTACAAGTAATACCTTATTCTCTTTCGTGTTTCACATTTAAATTACAGGGTGATGATATGAAAACCTTTCATAGAACAATAATTTCAGAGTCAGACGGGCGGATTTGCAGTGGACTCACCTCACTTGTCCAATCCAGTCGCCGGCAGCGGTGGCCGAGGAGACTGAGGCGCTCCAGTCACGGTCTACACGGCAACTACGGTCGGGGGTTCGAATCCCCCCTCGGGCATGGATATTTGTGCCGTCCTAGTTCGTGCGTAGTTCATAAGTAGTTTGTAAGTTTAGGGACTGATGACCCCGTAGTTAAGTCCCATAGACTTTACAAACATTTTTTTCCAATCCAGTCGATAACTTCATGAAGGCGTTCGAGAAACAACACTCTAGACTACCTCCATCCAAACTGCTTGCTCCGATACGTAGACGAGATGTGTTCTTTTTTTTTTTATTTTTTGTAATGGCGACATGTGATCATATGTTGCTAGACGGGGATTCCAACCTGGATTTCTCGCTTTTCGCAAACGGTGGCCGTTAACTGTTATTCTTTTCATTCTCCACTCCAGCTGGACAGAGCGAAACTTGTATATTCCACACATTGTTTCTGTCTATAAGTTCCAATCAGGAAGAGTAGTTTTACTCCAACTGTCGCTAGCCTTCCTGCGGATCTTTTAAAACGATGCGCGATGTCCGTGTTTATTGACGGAACCTATTACGGCTGTCAAATTAATTACTAGAAATGTATATGGTCACACAGCGAAGAGAAGCTTCCACCATCACGCCAGCAATACAAATAGATCCAAATCACTAGAAAGGTAGATAAGAAAGGGGTGCAGGCTTTTCTCGTCGCAGAAGCTTTCCAGAAGCAAGAGGCAGACATTGCCAGTGAGTGTCCCAGGTCTCGCGGGTTCCCACATGCAACCTTCGACCATCATCATAAGTAAAAACATCCACGCTTCACACGCTAATCAAGAGCTCATAAAATTAGCAGTGAACAACACCTGAAGATAAAAACATTAGTTGCATCATTGAATCAAATGGTCGTGAGAAGTGGTTGATAGCGAGAATTGTGGCAAAAGCTATGGAAACAAAAAAAAGTTTTCCATAGATAATTGCCACTTACTGGCAAGGCTCTCCATGCAGCAGAATAGCACCCCGGCAAAGGACATAGTGGAAAATTCCTGCTAAGATGATATAAATATCAATTTAAATATACATTAAGGAAGCCTGAGACCGTTTTTCGTCTCAAATATATCCACGACATTGAAGATGAAGGTGAAGCAATGAATTAAAACTTGTGATGCGGCCGGGAATCGAACCAGGACCTCCATACTTATTAGGCAGACGTCTTACCGTTAGACCACCACACCACTAACGATTAAGGCACCTCGTAATAGTTTAAGTACGACTTCCCTCCATGTCACAAACTTTAATTCTAAGTCTAACGGTAAGACGTCAGCCTAGTAAGCATGGAGGTCCGGGTTCGATTCCCGGCCGCATCACAAATTTTAATTCATTGCTTCACCTTCATCATGGACATATTTGAGACAAAAAAGTGCAGAAGAAAGATCAAATCATCGCCTTATTGCCATTGGTACGACGTGTCACCGAACAACCAAACATGTGGAGAAAATTCTTCGTCGAAAAGCTATCAAACCTATCATCTGCAGGGAGAAAAAAAATGACAGAGGCGCAGTACCAGGAAGAGTGCGGCAAACAGAAGCCCGCCAACTGCCGGAACGATATCTCACTTTGGAAACAAAATCACGAAGGCAACAGAAACAGCCAAGCGACCCGCTAATATGAGCAGACAGACCGGTACAGGCTTCCGATTTCTTGGCTGCCTGCAGTGGCAGACGCTAGGCGACAGTATTACCACACAGCTACCAAGCGACCCTCATTCACCTGTTTTAAACAAAATGTTCAAATGTTTGTTAAGGTTATGGGACTCGACTACGGGGCCATCAGTCCCTAAACTTACAAACTACTTATGAACTACTTACGAACTAGGACGGCACAAATATCCATGCCCGAGGGGGGATTCGAACTCCCGACCGTAGTGGCCGTGCTGACCGTGACTGGAGCGCCTCAGTCACCTCGGCCACCGCGGCCGGCCAGTTTTAAACAAGAATAGAAACACTAATCCAAGAAAATAATGCAAAGTCAAATAAAGGAAGCCCAAATACCTTCTCTCTTACTTGCAAAATCTTTTCAGATGATGGAAACAGTAACCACCGCCAGTATGGAAGTTCCTAGTTCGCCTCATTCATCACTAATCACGACACACAGAAGAAAGGTCGGTTGCATTAATAGCCTAAGAGTTGGCAGGGCTTTAATTCAAGTATTGTGATTATGCGGTCCAACGCTCAGCACAATTCTGTTGACAGTGACATTGGCCACGGAAGCCTTCGCCGGCCGCGGTGGCCGAGAAGACCCTCTCCCCGCGCCCGGTCAGGGAGCTCAACGCCCTCAGTAATAAAAAAGCTGAGCCAACCATTCAACGAACAAAAACGAACAAACACGAGCAACGTCCGCAACGAACAGAACTACCCATGGAGCAAAAAAAAAAAAAAAAAAAAAAAAAAAAAAGACTGAGGCGCTTCAGTCACGGTCTGCACGGCCACTACGGTCGGGGGTTCGAATCCCCCCTCGGGCATGGATATTTGTGCAGTCTTTAGTATAAGGTAGTTCATAAGTAGTTTGTAAGTTTAGGGACAGATGACCCCGCAGTTAAGTCCCATATTTTTTAAAGACGTGTTGCGTGCTTACATAATTTGATCAAAGCGGCTCTTTTGGTTACTTTTTCTTTGTAGGTTCTGCCTCTCAACCAATCCAACAGCCAATAATGCAATGTAGTAAAATATGCGGAACTTGGTTATCACGACACGTGGCCATATCCACAGACTCATCTTCCGGGGAAATGTTAGGTTCACACGATGCGTCCTATTAGAACTATAACGTGCAGGAGAGATGGTGAAAAAATATTCGCATTCTTCCAGCCAAAGGAGTCTCTTCCAGTAATACCGAAAGCTCATTTTCAATAAAGTGTAGGCAACAGGATGTTGTAAGACAATGCGTTAACACAAGAGACTCAGTCAGCTGAAGTTTCCTTTAACATGTGTCCCGTCCCCAATGGTACATGTTCTTCGTACCTCTGAGTGAATTAAGAATATTACTGATGCCGTCATGAGTGGAAATGGCTTCATGATTGAAGAGTAAAAGTGGGATTACTTGATTTTCCAATGATAAACTTCCAATCGTGTATCTTGATCTCCTGATCCCGTGCATTTGTAATGTGAACCATACACTTGTATGTGTAACATCGATACGTGCAGAAATTTTACCGACTGAGTAATCAGGCTTGATTCCACGGTGGTACGTTTCCTGAACGACTGTAATTTGTTACAAACTATTTGACTAGTAGAAATTCTTTTTAGCAATCAGTAGTAATTATATTTATTAACACACCTAGATTTCGAGCACTGTGTATGAACGCCACCTACAACGTTGATGTCGAGGTGTTTTACCTATTTTAATCGTTTTACTTTAAACGTTGATAAAGACCACGCAGTGGTAGAAAACTACCGGGTGATCAAAAGATCAGTATAAATTTGAAAACCTAATAAATGACGGAATAATGTAGATAGAGAGGTAAAATTTGACACTCATGCTTAGAATGATATGGGGTTTTATTAGAACCAAGGAAAAAAATGTAAAAAAAGTTCAAAAATGTCTGACATATGGCGCTTCATCTGATCAGAAAGCAATAATTAGCATAACAAATTAAGAAAAAGCAAAGATGATGTTCTTTACAGGAAATGCTCAATATTTTCACCATCAAAATAGCTGTAGTCGAGGAATAATGTTGTGAACAGCACTGTAAAGCATGTCCGGAGTTATGGTGAGGCATTGGCGTCGGATGTTGTCTTTCAGCATCGCTAGAGATGGCGGTCGATCACGGTCTCCTTGCGACTTCAGGTAACCCCAAAGCCAATAATCGCACGGACTGAGATCTGGGGACCTGGGAGGCCAATCATGACGAAAGTGGCTGCTGAGCACACGATCATCACCAAACGACGCGCGCAAGAGATCTTTCACGCGTCTAGCAATTTGGGGTGGAGCGCAATCCTGCATAAAAATCGTACGTTCCAGCAAGTGTTTATCGGCCAGGCTAGGCATGATACGATTCTGTAACATATCGGAGTACCTCTCACCCGTCACGATAGCAGTCACTGACGTTTCGCTATCCAGCGCAACCTGTTGGAAATTTTTTGAACTTTTCTATTTCTTTTCTTTGTTCTAATAAAACCCCATGTCATTCCAACTATGTGTGTACATTTTTACTTCTCTATCTACAGTATTCATTTATTAAGTTTTCAAATTTATACTGACTTTTTGATCACCCAGTAGATCTGTTAATAAATAAAACTGATTCCTGATAAAATTTCTACACGACTACGTGATTCACAATATTTTCATTTACACGTTCAGATGCAATGTGACTGCTTCTGATAACTGTACCAGTTAAATTTGAGAAAAATGGATATACACGGAAAGAAGTAAATAGGGTTTTGCGACCAAGGAAAGGTAAACAAAAGGGCAGCAACAAAACACAACGATGGAAGAACATCGTTTCTCTCCCCTTCATTAAAACAGTTACGGATCAGATAGGAAAGATTTTACGTAAACACGATATCAGACCGGTTTTTAAACCAACAAAAAAGATAAGTCAGGCACTCCGATCTGTAAAGGACAAACGCCCTCCTCTATCATCCAGTGGGGTGTACAAAATTCCGTGTTCTAGCGGAAAGGTTTATATTGGTACTACAAAAAGGAGTGTGAATACAAGATTAAAAGAACACAAACGTCTTTGCCGACTAGGTAGAATTGAGAAATCAGCTGTAGCTGAACATGTTTTCCAATCTGGAAATCATGAAGTGAAGTTTTCCGAAACGGAAATTTTATCTACAACGACGAACTATTATCCACGACTGTACATAGAAGCAATTGAAATATACAAACATGGGGATAATTTTAATAGAAAGGAAGAAGAAATGAAACTTAATGACATATGGACTGTGGCTCTTCAGAGTAGGTAGTTATGCTTTTATCTTTGACCATCGACCATCGAAAGTTATGTTTTATCTTTGACAAGGCTTATCTCTGCTGCTCACGTGAACGCTTGACCACTCCCCTTTTGGACAGTATTTATATCGCTCTCCGACGCCCGACTCGTCAGTCGGCAAGACTCACCGCTACCAGTAGCACCTCTGAGGATGTCCAGCGCAGCTCTGGACGAAACGTCAGGAGCAGATATGTTTCTTCGACCACGACCACATAACCCGGAAGATTCAACAGCAATTATTTCAGCCGGTCGTGAAAGCCTTCACTGCATGATCTGTACCAGTGTCATGCATTGTACTGAACACTCGAGTAAACGCTCTTGAATCTGGTAGCCTGTGATTAGGAATTCGTACGTCGTATTTTCTTCCATTAGTAGTAGCGTTTCCATTACAAAAGTCCTACACGTACACAATATCGGAATTCAGAGAAAGAATAAAGAATTGCGGCGTGTTTACACGCTACAGCACAGTAGATTCGGCCAACAAATGGCAATGACTGCTTCACTGTATAATTAATTATTGATATAATTTTATATATGCCCCCAACAGGCAGTTGACAATTTCAATACGGACGCATTAATACGCTCGATCCCTTACAGGAATGCAGAATAGGCTGCGAACAAGAGGAACTGCGGCCGCGGTGGCCGAGGGGACTGAGGCGCTCCAATCATCGTCTGCACGGCCACTACGGTCGGGGGTTCGAATCCCCCCTCGGGCATGGATATTTGTGCCGTCCTAGTTCGTAAGTAGTCCATTAGTAGTTTGTAAATTTAGGGACTGATGACCCCGTAGTTAAGTCCCACAAGCTATACAAACATTTGAACAAGAGGAACTAATGGGAAGGGGGGACTACCATCGTAGTGTGAGAATTTGGGCAGGAAGGGAAGCGTGCCTGGATAGCCTAAATGGTTAAAGCGACCACTGGCTCGAAATGGAAATCCGCCTACAAATCCCGATCCAGTGCAAATCTTAAACATTGCCGTCAAATTTATGCCAAAGCCTTGAAACAAACGGCCGAAATGTGTAAATATTTCGAATTCCCAACGTTATTGTAAAATAACACATGACTTCACAACTTGAACATATAACTGTACTTCTGAGATTCGATAAATACTCCCATACCTATCTGTGTACTAATACAAGAAAGGAATATCCAACGAAGTCAGTTTCATTTCAGCAAGCAGTACAAGTTTCACGCCTGTTATATGTTATTTTCTTACGCTGTATGTCCATGCTGTCACCTCCTAAAAATTTTACTATTGCTCCTGTAACAAACTGCATTCCTTTCTAGCAACTTCAATACTGCTATCATCTGCATCTAAATTGTTCATTGTTTATTTCTTTACTATGTGAGACCCGGTGTTGACCGGGTATATATTTATACGATACTGTAGTTAGTCCATCTCCTATTCCGTCCTCTCTTTGTGTTCCGCTCGTTTTGGACTAAAAGTACGCATTTTTCTTTCAAGATCAGAATAAAAATGTATCCTGATGTCGAAGTATATCGTTAAGTACTCTCCGTCATGCACCTTACGAAATTTTATGTAGATCGTCACCCTTTTGTTTTTACTGTCAAATGTAGAAAATTTCACCAAGATTGAAACAAAGCTGTAGACCTGAACGGAGTACAAAAAAGCACAGGGACACTATATTGTAAATATTGATAATAAATTTGTTTGAAACGTATGCACCCCATGACTGTCCGAATGTTTATTACAGTATCAAGTTCAACATACGGCTAAATCGGTCAAGAACTTTCCAAGATTCTTTGCAAAAACGTTGAACAATGACTTGTCGTTATAGAGCCATAATACCAGAAAATATCATGCTTTTCATTGTTTATGACGTCTATCTCTTGTAATATGTATCGCAATTGGTTCCTACACTTACATTAACTTTTACCTCACGGTAAGAAACATGTACACCATAATAAGTTGAAATGTGTCAATTGATTGAGGAGGACATGTGCTACATTTGAGGGTGATACAACATTTTTTCGTACATTTCTATGTTCATGACGTCATATCTCCTGAAATATGTGTTGTGCATACAACCTGTGCATACAACCTTTGCGAAATTGCATGCTATATGTTAAAGTTTCATTGCAATCTGATGAACGGCACGGTTGTTGTTGCTGTTGTCTTCAGTCTGCAGACTGGTTTGATCCAGCTCTCCACGCTACTCTGTCCTGTGCAAGCCTCTGCACTTGAGAATACGAACGAACAACCTATATCCTTTTGAATCTGCTTATATTATTCGTCCCTCGGTCTTCCTCTACGATTTTTACCCCACACACTTCCTTCTAATGCTAAAGTGACGATTCTTTGATGTCTCAGAATGTGTCCCACCAATAGATCCCTTCTCTTAGTCAGGATATGCCAGAAACTCCTTTTCTCCCCAATTCTGTTAAGCACCTTCTCATTAGTTACGTGATATACCCATTTAATCTTCATCATTCGTCTGTAGCACCACATATAAAAAGCTTCCATCTTTTTTTGTTTGAACTCCTTATCGTCCACGTTTCACTCCGATACAACGCTGCACTCCAGACAATTGCTTTCAGAAGGACTTCCTAACATTTAAAATACATTTGGTGTTAACAAATTTGACGTCTCTACAATCACTTTTCTTCCCATAGCCATACTGCATTTTATATCTTCTTTACTTCGGCCATCAGAAGTTATATTCCTACGCAAATAACAAAACTCTACTACTTTTTTTGTCTGATCAGAGAATCTAATTTCTTCAGCATCGCCTAATTTTCTGACATTATATTCCATTACTGTCGTTATATCTTAGCTTCAAGACACAGTCCATTCCATTTCATTGCTCTTCCAAGTCTTTTGTTGTCTCTGACAGAATTACTAGGTCATCAGCAAACTGCAAGTTTTTTACTCCCTTTCCCTAGACTTTAATTCTCTCTCCAAATTTCTCCTTGCTTTCTTTCAGAGTTTTCTCAATGCACAGTTTGAACAACATGGGCGAAAGGCTGCAACCCTCTATTACTCCTTTCCCGACCACTGCGACCCTTTAACGACCTTTCACTCTAATAATTGCTGCCTCATTTCTTTGGAAATTGAATATAACTCTGCGCTGCCTATCTTTTACCCCTACTACCTTCAGAATTTGAGAGAGTATGTTTGTCAACAGTGTCAAAAGCTTTCTCCAGCTCCACAAATGGTAAAAACGTAGGTTTGCCTTTCCTTAACCTATCTCCAAGGATAAAAAACGGTACGATAGTGCGTGAAATACCAACAAATTTTCATTTTTATATGACAAATTCACTTAAGTTTCTATTTCCTTCTCCTTGAGAGAGCGAGAGAGGGGGACGGGGACGGGGCGAGGGAGATTTGAACAGGAAACGTGACGTTCTCTGTGATACAATCTCCATTATAAACTTGGAAACCCACGCTGCAATAATAACAAGTGGTTTTGATATGCTTTGTTACCTTCTGCGTCTACTATAGAGCTTTCGCGCGCGCTTCACAGTTTGGAGAATAGAAACTTCGAGCTTGGAGAAGGAATTCCAAATGTCGCGTATTCAGAAGGCACTTACTTTAAATGCTAAGCTTTTGAGTTGAGAATCTTTTTGTGAACCAGGACAGATAGAGCCGAGCGAGTCTTTTTAAAACTGATACTGACAATGCGCGAAAGCGTGTGGGTGGAACGCTTCATCAGTACAAAAGACAGAGTGAATTGCCAAAGACAGACACACTGCAACTGGCATCGGGCCTAGAGTATGAGTAATGCCGTGAAAAAGCCGCTTTGCAACGGATTTAAAGTTAGCAAGCGACAAGCTTCGCGACACCAGAATGAAGAGAGATGACTATTTACTTTTATATTTACTCACACAGCAATAAAAAGCAGTTTTAAAACTTTCAAAAATCATATACTTATTGACTTTGTTTTTCAAGCTTTTCTTGCCTACGCTTGCTTCCTTCTATGTGGTGAGGATGATTGAATCTGCCTTAAGTAAACACATTTTTTTTTTTATTTTATTTACGCAAACAGGTTTCGGAGAAGTTTCTCTATCATCAGTGGCATTTCTTTTTCTTGTTGCATCTGTTAATGAGTTTGGAAAACATTGTTTCCTTATTTGGAAAGAACAGCGAACTTAAAATTATTTAAAGATAAAAATAACAGTCTAGTTCGCAAAATTTGACAATTTATTACTAAGGTAACCGGTTTCGATCTTAGATTAGATCATCTTCAGACCTCTGTGAAATACAACAAAAGACGATAAGCTATAGAGGGAAACAAGTATACCATTAATAGTTATGATAAATTTACAAACAGGATTAGAAAATTCCGTAAAACGAAATGCCTTTTTGCACCTTTCATGGGTTATTCATATATACATACACATTGCTTGTCTTATCTTTTAATATATGACGTTCCTTATTGGTTTATGATGTGCTGATGCTTCAGGCGATGGGCGGGGATTATCCTTTAAAACGCACGTCGTTCTCTCGCTGATTAGCAGTCGCCGCACGCTCATCACTTGAAGATCTACAGCGAGTTATACTGTTTTACGGAATTTTCTAACCCTGTTTGTAAATTTATCATAGCTATTAATGGTATACTTGTTTCCCTCTATAACTTATCGTCTTTTATTGTATTTACAGAGGTCTGAAGATGATCTAATCTTAGATCGAAACCGGTTACCTTAGTAATAAATTTTCACATTTTGCCAACTAGACTGTTATTTTTATCTTTATCTGTTAATGACACATAAAGAGTTTTAACATTATGATATCTGACAATTTCTTATGCAATCCTACTTACATTAATGATATATTTATACAGATTATAAAATTTTTGATTCATACACCTTAAGCCACATATTGTATATTTATGGCAGTCTGATGTTTGCAGGTTAATTTTTATTGCGATCCAGTATGTCATCTACAATTAACGACGTTTTTTTAGGGTTTTGTAATATGCCAGTAAAGTAAAAGAAATGAGACCTAAACTGATCTATAAGATCTAGAATTTATATTTTAACGAACAAGACAGAGTGGAATGATTGGGAGGGGTAATTAAAGCATTTGCTACTTTAACAAATCGACAGTTCAAGTAAAGTTGATTTAAGCGTCTTGAGAAAATTCAAAATGCTTTTTTTATGGATTTTAAACTTGTGAAGTTTACCAGGAAGACCTTTTAATTATTTTATGGAGTTGCGCATTACATTTTGCATGGCGATTACCTGAGTCATCGTGACTTGAAAACTGCAGTGATGATGTTCCATCATGAGAACAAAATCGACAAAATAGATTTGTGTATTTTTCTAACATAAATATTTCATATCGCCCGCCAAGCTGAAACTTCTTATTTTATTGCAATATTGTGTTGGGCTGGCACAATCTCCTTTGCGAAATCAAGTTACAAACACAATTAATCAAGTACACAGAATTTAATACCATACTTGATTCTATGCTAGAAATGACTAAATTTTTTCAAAAATTGCTTCTTTCTGGCACTTCACATGAGCCGCGCGGGAGTAGCCGAGCGGTCTGGAGCGCTACGTTGCGGATCTCGAGGCCTCCCACGTTGGAGATTCGAATCCTACCTCGGGTATGGATGTGTGTGCTCTCCTTAGGTTAGTTTAACTTAGTTTAAGTAGTTTGTAAGTCTGGGGACTGATGAACAAAGTAGTTTGGTCCAATAGAATTATAAACATTTGAACTTCACATGATACCAGACATTACAAAACTGGCATTTGATTCATTCAGCCCCATTTTTCATCTTGACATCATCTGCATATGCACCACATCTACTATCAAAATTATTCTGTGGCCTGGATATAGACTTCAGGAGTAGTATTGTTTACTGTTTTCTTCGATATTCCTGATGTATGGCTTGTTGTCCTTTGCAGAAAGTTCATAACTTATTCCTTTACGCTACTTTTGGCACACTGGGAGTTTTAGAACGTCTTCCACAGTAACTGACTTTTTATCTTGTTTCTGTCATTGTGTAACAAAGACACGGGCTAGAGCACAACCAGAGACAGCATCTCTGTTGTAGGGGAATATCCCAGTCTTTGCAAAGGTGTTGCAGATAGTAGTAGTCTGAAAAGCTTCTTGGTAAGTTGCAGCAAGAAGTACGGATGGCATAACGAATGGTTTTCCAAATTTCGAAAGAGCTGTACTCCAAGGATCAGATGAAAATTTCACGTGATACTCTTTAAGTGTGCTCCACGGGATCCCAGAACATTTACTAGCCTTGTAAATTGTCCAGCCTTCATTCTTCACCATGCGCGTTTCAGCTGTGTACGAATGCGCCGCTTTGCTCCGCTTTGGTGCCATTTCAGCACCCAACCTAATAGAAAACAAACCGTTGCCGTCAACGCGTGGCCAAATTTAAAAGTCAATTTAAATTTTAATGATACATATCTCACCTTTACTGGTGTTAAAGTGGAACTTATACACTGGAACACCTGCATATAAGAAATTGATATGTTCACTAGGGTCTTCACTGCATGTATCATACTCTCACGAAATCACTGAAGGTACTCTTGTCCAAGACTTTCTTGACCGCCCAAAGTATAGCGTGTGACGGCTTCCTAGAGTCCAGCATGCTTGTTACATATGATGGTAAAATCTTGGTACCCTTGGAGTTGAAGCTACGTCATGGCACAAGAAATACTGTTTATCAGGGAGTTACTTCATATCACGGAGTAACTTGAGTTTACCCTACTGACTGACTAAGTGGCTCCAAGCAGCATGGGACTGTGTCAAAGTGTGAACAGTTGAGCATCGGTAACTACAACAACGCCATTCGTGTTGGCAGGCGAAACCGCAGTCTATTCTAACAAGCTATGAATATATGCGCAAACGATGTACATAGAAGGCACTGTAAAATAGATCGATGTAAGAAGTACATACCGACACGGTCATCAAGGAATGCGATTTAAATAGAAGTGAAAAGATAGATGTAGTAACACAATAAAGTGAAGTAAGGAGGAAGTGATGTTGAAAAGGAAAGTTTCACCAACCATCAAATAAGGCAGACTACCCAGCGCTAGCAACAGGACGACGTCGAACAGGAAGATCGCGCTGGATCATAACCAGGAGCCACGACGGCTCATCCTCCTCGACTCAAACCTTAACAAAGGTATACAAAACTACTCGATCTTTGCATTAAAGACCGCGTTAGTCACTAGAACGAGCCAAAACGGCTCAACCTGGCACTAAAAGAGCTTTAAAATATATAAAATTTCCAATCGGAAATAAAAAAAAAAAGACACAAGTGAGCCTAGAAGGCTCCAACATGTTGCTCTAACAACTGGTTTTTCATTTTATGTCTCAGATTTATTTGTTATGGGTAGGTTAACTTCCCACTCCCATGAACCACAGACATTGCCGAGGTGGGGTGGCTTGCGTGCCTCAACGATACAGATAGCCGTACCGTAGGTGCAACCACAGCGGAGGGGTATCTGTGGAGAGGCCAGACAAACGTGTGGTTCCTGAAGAGGGGCAGCAGCCTTTTCAGTAGTTACAGGGGCAACAGTCTGGATGATTGACTGAGCTGGCCTTGTAACATCAGCTAATGTGACTTTGCCACACAGCTACTGCGAACGACTGAAAGCAAGGGGAAACTAAAGCCGTTATTTTTCCCGAGGACATGCAGCTCTACTGTATGAACATATGATGATGGCATCCTCTCGGGTAAAATATTCCGGAGGTAAAATAGTCCCCCATTCGGATCTCCGGGCGGGGACTACTCAGGAGGACAATACTGGCATTCTACGGGTCGGAGCGTGGAATGTTAGATCCCTTAATCGAGAAGTAAAATTAGAAAATTTAAAAAGGGAAATGGATAGGTTGAAGATAGATATAGTGGGGATTAGTGAAGTTCGGTGGCAGGATGAACAGGATTTCTGGTCAGGTGAGTACAGGATTATAAATACACCATCAATTGCGGGTATCACAGGAGTAGGATTGATAATGAATAAGAAAATAGGAATGCGGGTAAACTACTATGACCAGCACAGCGATCGCATTATCATTGTCAAGATAGATACGAAGCCAACACCGACAACAGTAGTACAGGTTTATATGCCAACTAGCTCTGCCGATGATGAGGAGATCGAAGAAATATATGAGGAGCTAAAGGAAATTATTCAGACAATTAAGGGAGAGGAAAACTTAATTGTTATGGGAGACTGGAATTCGGTAGTAGGACAGGGAAAGGAAGGGAAGATAGTGGGTGAATATGGTCTGTGCAAAAGGAATGAAAGAGGAAGCCGCCTGGTAGAATTTTGCACGGAACATAATTTAGTTATAACAAACACATGGTTTAAGAATCACAAAAGAAGGTTGTATACGTGGAAGAGACCAGGAGACACCGGGAGATACCAGATAGATTTTATAATGGTAAGACATAGATTTCGGAACCAGGTTTTGAAGTGTAGGACATACCCAGGGGTAGACATAGACTCTGACCATAACTTGTTGGTTATGAACTGTAGGCTGAAACTGAAGAAACTACAGAAAGGTAGGCAAATAAGGAGATGGGACCTAGATAAATTGAAGGGACCTGAAGTTCTTAAGAATTTCAGAGGGAGCTTCAGGCAACAATTGACAGAAACAGGGGAAAATAAAACAGTTGAGGAGGAATGGGTAAAATTGAGAGATGAAATAGTGAAGGCAGCAGAGGACAAAATAGGTAGGAAGGCAAGACCTACAAAGAATCCTTGAATATCACAGGAGATACTAAATTTAATCGATGAAAGGAGAAAGTATAAAAATGCAGTAAATGAAACAGGCAAAATGGAGTACAGACGACTAAGAAATGAGATTGACAGGAAGTGCAAAAAGGCTAAGCAGGAATGGCTAGAAGGCAAATGCAAGGATGTAGAAGAATGTATAAATAGGGGGAAAATAGATACAGCCTACCGGAAAATAAAAGAAACGTTTGGCGATAAGAAAAACAGCTCTATGAATATCAAGGACACTGATGGAAAACCAGTTCTCAGCAAAGAAGGGAAAGCTGAAAGGTGGAAAGAGTATATAGAGAAGCTCTACGATGGAAATGAACTTCGAGACACTATTGTAGGAAGGGAAGAGGATGTAGATAATGATGAAATAGGAGATACTATACTGAGAGATGAATCTGACAGAGCACTGAAAGATCTAAGTCGAAACAAGGCCCCTGGAGTAGATGATATCCCGTCAGAGCTACTGAAGTCTCTGGGAGAACCAGCCATGACAAAATTGTTTCACATTGTGTGTAAGATGTATGAGACAGGTGAAGTACCCTCAGACTTTAAGAAAAATATTATAATCCCCATTCCAAAGAAAGCGGGTGCAGACAGGTGTGAAAACTACAGAACCATTAGTTTAATAAGTCATGGTTGCAAAATATTAACACGAATTATATACAGAAGGATGGAAAAGCTGGTAGAAGCCGACCTCGGGGAAGATCAGTTTGGGTTCAGGAGAAATGTAGGAACACGGGAGGCAATACTCACTTTACGGCTTATCCTAGAAGATAGATTAAGAAAAAGCAAACCAACATTTCTAGCATTTGTAGATTTGGGGAAGGCTTTTGACAATGTTGATTGGAATAAACTCTTTAAAGTTCTGAAGCAAGGAGGAGTAAAATATAGGGAGCGTAAGGTTATTTACAACTTGTACAAAAACCAGACAGCGGTTGTCAGAGTTGAAGGGCATGAAAGAGATGCAGTGGTTGGAAAGGGAGTAAGACAGGGTTGTAGCCTTTCTCCAATGTAGTTCAATTTGTACACTGAGCAAGCTATAAAGGAAGGCAAGGAGAAATTTGGAGAAGGAATTAAAGTTCAGGGCGAAGAATTAAAAACATTGCGTTTTTCCGACGACATAGAAATTCTGTCAGATACAGCAAAGGACCTGGAAGAGCAATTGAACGGAATGGACAGTGTGCTGAAAGGTGCATATAAGATGAACATTAACAAGAGTAAAACTAGGGTAATGGAGTGCAGTGTAAGAAAATCAGGTTATGGTGAAGGAATTAGATTAGGTAACGAAAGAATAAAGGAGGTAGATGAGTTTTGTTACTTGGGCAGTAAAATAACAAATGATGGTCGCAGTACAGATAATATAAAATGCAGAATGGCAATGGGTAGAAAGGCGTTTTTGAAAAAGAGAAATTTGTTAACATCGTATATTGATTTAAGCCTAAGGAAGTCCTTTCTGAAGGCATTCGTATGGAGTGTTGCCTTGTATGGGAGTGAAACATGGACAATAAGCAGTGTGGACAGAAAGAGGATAGAGGCTTTTTAAATGTGGTGCTACAGAAGAATGCTGAAGATTAGGTGGGTGGATCGCGTAACTAATGAGAAGGTACTGAACCGAATTGGGGAGAAAAGAAATTTCTGGCATACCTTGACTAAAAGAAGGGATAGATTGGTAGGACACATTCTTAGACATCAAGGAATTGTGAATTTAGGGTTGGAGGGAAGTGTGTGGGGTAAAAATCGCAGAGGGAGACCAAGAGACGCGTATAGTAAGCAGATTCAAGTGGATGTGGGTTGTCGTTCTTATGAGGAGATGAAAAGGCTTGCTCAGGATAGAGTAGGCTGGAGAGCTGCATCAAACCAGTCTCTGGACTGAAGACCACAACAACAACAACAGGTTAACTTCCACTCACATAGCAGATCACAAAAACCAAACCACAGTAAATATATGAAAATCTTTATTGGTAACACAGCAAATTAGATATATGTTTTATCCAAATTACGACCCTTGTCTTATCTTGGGATCAGCATTTGTGTTCCCGTGTCGTTAAGGTCTGCCGCCTGTGCATGGAACCAGCGTTTTTGTTGTTTGTTAAGCTTATGGGACTTAACTACGGGGTCATCAGTCCCTAAACTTACAAACTACTTAGGAACTACTTACGAACTAGGACGGCACAAATATCCATGCCCGAGGGGGGATTCGAACCCCCGACCGTAGTGGCCGTGCAGACCGTGACTGAAGCGCCTCAGTCCCCTCGGCCACTGCGACCGGCGAACCAGCGTTTTGACAGTCGTCATCAGCTCTTCATCGTTGTCAAAACGCTATCTGAAGGACAAGAAATTCTTGAAGTACTAGAAAAAATAAACTGCGTACTGCATGTGTTCTGCTGCTCCATGACAATGCTCTTCAGCATACGACTCGGTGCATAGCAACTGTGGTTGGGAGCTGCTTGACCATTATACAGTCCTTAGATTGCTGCCAGTGATTTGCATCAATACAAAAGTTGACTGAACGATATGATGAATTAGTTATTTTGGTGATTATGTGGAAAAGTAGCCCAAACATTGTTGTAACAGGAACAAGCAAATTTTTTCATGAATGTTTGGCTAAGATGTTTTCTGGAGTAGCCTCGTTCTGTGTGATTATGTTTACATATGGTAGAGATATTACTGTACCCGAAGAGCGTGGTGGTGTCGTTTTAAAGAAATAGCTGCTAAATGAGAATAACTTATTCATTTTGTGGGGCTGCTGAGAAATCATAAATCAGAAATACGCCACTTTGTCTGGGAGAAAATGGAGAGGAAAGAGGGACACATTTATATACAGTCACTAACAAACAAATACTTCCTTGCAAAATAAGTATTCAGTCTGGAGATACGAATTCTTGGAGCTTATAAACTGAATTGTCTCGAAATATTAGCTTACACATATTAAACCTTCATTGAACAACTGTTTTCTTCTGTCTCTCAACTCGTGAAGCGTAAAAACCTGTTTTATAATTTAATAATGGAAAACTGAATAAAGTTACTGGAATCAGAATTTTTTTATTCAAATTCTATGAAGGATTAATCTTATTCCATAAAAATGGAACGATATTTTTTCGGATTCTTTTGGAAATAGATTCTCGGTACAATAATTACTTCACTATCGAGTGATTTCCAACAAAATTACGTGTAACATTGCGTTCCCAACGACAAATTTTCATTTCCTTACCTGTTCGGTACGTACTTCGCTTGCAAAAAATCTTTAACTCCCTCGTGAAACACCATTTACCAGGAACCATGAGGGAATATAACATATTAATCCCAGCGTACTACGAAATTTTTTCTTTGGCTTAGTTGCTTTCTGCTCTGTCGAACGTCGCAAAAATTTAATATCACTTACATGCTCCTATACCTAGATATTTTAAACTTTTTCTTTATCCAACATCAAAAGCAATAGAGACTTGGCATGCGTGGATCATCTAAAAAAGAAAGAAAAAAGAGAAAAAGTAAGGGATGGCAGGTGTGAACCTCTTCGCTAGATATGTAGCGTTAAATGATGTAGCTTTTTAGAATGTCCAATATATTCTTCTATTCTTCTGCATCGCCATCATTGTTCCTTCCAACAAAATTGCATGCAGGTATATTTCCATGTAGCTTTCAGACTCTGTTTGCGCGAATGTTGTGTAAAGTCTCTCCTTGGAGCACATATTAATTCGCCTCTGTGAGTTCGCTAACTTCTGACGTTCTGTAACGGTTTCCTACGGCATAAGTAACTTCTCATGCAGCTCCACGTGCTGTGCAAGTTTCACTCATACGTCACAGCGAGAGATACGGTGGATGGTGAGGCACTATGGAATTACGAAGTTTGTACCTATAGACCTGCCGAGATAACTAGCTGCATAAGTTCGTAGAAGTAGGTAGAAGTAATTGCTAATTAAAAATAATAATTAAAAACAAAAATTAATTAAAACAAAAACTCATGTCTTCAAATATGATGTAAAGATACCTATTATTGAACTACCACGTTCTGCATTATTGCATAATAATAATAATTTCGTGTGGCTCACTGGCCTGGTGCAAGTCTTTCAACTGGACGCCACTGCGGCGACTTGCATGTCCCTAGCATACCCCGGTTATCCAACCGGTAAAAAGGGACCTAGAGTGGAATGCGAACCACGTGTCGTTTTTGGCGATTCCTCTCATCGTTGAGAGTTGAAGGTCGGGTTAAAGTGTGGATTGAAAACATTCGAGGTCCGACCGGGTTTCTAACTCGCGTCCATTCGGTTTCTAAGCGAGCGCTTTATCCCAAGACCACCGTGCCCGACTTACAGCATTACAAAATCTCATGTTCATGAGCTATGGAACAAACGGTAATCTAATCTAATTATAAACTTATAGGCTTCTTTATCCATCAGTAGACACCCTCCCCATTTCGTTTCATATTTACTGCCACTCCCAAGCTAAGAAACTCCCGCTTGATCTCACAGCAAAGAGAAACTAATTCGGAAGCCTGTACTAAGCAATTCAGAATTTTTTATGTGTACAACTGACCTCAATGAGCATTTATTTCGCTATATTCGTCATAAGGCAAGGCAATGAAGTAAAATTTGTGCCACAGCTGGGATTCGAACGCAGGGTGTCCTGCTTACTGGGCAGCGTATTCCCCACCAGTCACCGTGTGCTGCTGTACGCAGTGATCTGTTGTTTGTAAATCTGTCGGACCAAACTGCGTGGTCATCAGTCCGTAGCTTACAAACTACTTAAACTAACCTAAGGACAACACACACACACCCATGCCCGAGAGAGGACTCGAACCTCGAGCAACCACGCGCTCCGCATTTAGGCGCCTTAGACCGCTCGGCTACTTCTCCGCGGCCGCAGTGATCTCTATACTACCTGGATGTTGAACTAAAGATTTCTTAGCGTGCCAGCCAAAGATGATCATATTCTGTTTCTTGACTAACTACAACATGGCTGCTACGAAGTATTACAAGAAAACGGAAAGCAAATATGTTTCGATTCTGTACTCACGCTAGTCTATTACTTTGCATATTGACATAAATTTCAAATCCAGGGGTAATCTAGCTATTATCTGTCACGTACTAACTGATGGAAATTCGTTTGACTAATTACAACATGGCGGACAATGCAAATTCGTGTGCAAAACCTATGAATGTGCAGGCACGATGTGCTCAGACACCAGAGTTACACATCCAGGTTATATCGACATCACTGACTGTATGCGTGATCGACATAAGATAAACACGTCTCCTTGCATAACACAATCATCATTTCTGTTTTTCTGTTCCTCTGTGTAACTCGTTTTCAATACTGTAATACTGATAAGAATTACTTAGCGTGGAAAGCAGTAGATGACGAGTTAGAATCCCGCCTTCTCCCAAATTTTAATTTAATGTCTCGCGCAATAATGAATATCTGTGATACGTTGAGACTTTATATGTCTCTGGAAAGTGAATATATTTGATTTGTTTCTCGTTAAAACTGGGTATTTTATCTACGGAAAATGAGGAAAACGCTAAATTGTGAAGAGTTTGAAAATTTTATTAGAATGTTACTCATTCGATATGACAGCGGGGCGCCGCGACATTACCACGATCCTTAATAAAGAAGTAAAAGTAATTCATTTCAGCATCGTGAAGCTGATTTGTGGAATCTTAAACCTTACATTAACTATTAAGATTCGCTAAATGAGACTGCGTCACCAAACTGAGACTCTAGAGACTAAGTCCCGCTCAACGTCACTACACGTGACGGAACAAAACACTTCAGCTTAATGCCCTGTTGCGAGCTGTTAATCTTTTTGTTTAAAAAAAAAAAATTGTACCGAATGAAAGGATCAATAGCTTCATTAAAAACTAGCTGAAATCCTAGCGTTGCCCGGGCATTTACTTATTGCACACTCTTCTGTCTTCTCTCCCCTCCTCTGTCTTTGCCAACTCTTCCTCTCACCTGGCTCTCTTCATATCAACCTCGTCCTTTTTCGACCACTCGCTTCACCCCGTCCTGTCCAACTCCTCGACCCTTCTCTGTTCATTACCACCTCCTCACGTTCACCTCCTTCTTCCCTCTTCCTTTTGTTGTTCCATGGTTGACTGTGGAATTGGCAGGAGTAAATTTTATGGGGTGGAAGGAGGCATTTCCTTTCTCAAATCTTCCTCCATCTCAGTGTAAACTTTATTATCATGCATTATATGGTAGCTAGCAGAAGGTCAGTGTTCAAATTTTAATCAAGATCGAAATAAAAATGATGATTTGTCGAATTCCGACAATGCTTCATGCGCCATACGAAATTTTAGATGGATAGTGACCTTCCTTTTGCTTTGAAGGTCAAATCTGCGAAACTGTATGAATACACACACACACACACACACACACACACACACACACACACGCGCGCGCGCGCGCGCGCCCGATGGAGGACTCGAACCTCCGACGGCGATCAACTGTATGCTCCGCAGGAAGAAGCCTTAGAACGCTCTGCTACTCCACCGCGGCAGTGTGATTTTGGAGTATGCGGTTGTTTTTTGCACATTTTATTTTTAATTGCCTCACATCTCCTAAATTGTGTGTTGTGTATGATCCTTACACCTTCAGCTTTATTTAAAGCGCGACTGTGCAGAATTTCATCAGGATTGGAACAGAACTGTAGGTTTGTTCAAATGTTTGTAGAACTTATGGGACTTAACTACGAGGTCATCAGTCCCTAAGCTTACAAACTACTTATGAACTAGCTAACACTAAGGACGGCACAAATATCCATGCCCGAGGGGGGATTCGAACCCCCGACCGTAGTGGCCGTGCAGACCGTGACTGGAGCGCCCAGGCCCCTCGGCCACCGCGGCCGGCAACTTACTCTACACAACAAAATATATAGATTTTCATGACATACAGCTGATCTTTTATTCAAAAATATAAAATTTATTACTGAATATTAAGGAGCAGTCTAAAACATGAATCTATGCTCAATTGAACGTTGTAAAAATGAGAGTTCATTTTATTGTATCTATTTTTCTTTTCCCTGGACGATAATGCCTTCCTTTCCAAATGTTCACCTGAATTTGAAAGCTTGAGTTCATCTGGAAGAGTAATATCTTCTTTCTCTCTGGTTTTTCTTTTATTTTTATTTTCCTTTTGTGTTTGTAGGAATTTGACTCACGCGCAGCATGTGAGAAACGGTACAGTGGAATATCTTTGTCCTTGGTAAATTCTGTAACTAAGTCAATACGTTTAACAAGACGTCAATAAAAAGCATGTTGGAAAGTTGGAGGCGAGGTACTGGCGGAAGTAAAGTTGTGAGGCGGCATCGTGAGTCCGTCGGGATAGCTCAGTCGGTAAGCGCTTGCCCGCGAAAGGCATAGGTCCCAGTTTCCAGTCCCGGTTCCGGCACACATTATTTTATCTGCAAATGTTCAAATGTTTGTAAATCTATCGGACCAAACTGCGTGGTCATCGGTCCGTAGCTTACAAACTACTTAAACCTAGGTAAACTAACCTACGGACAAACACACACACCCATGCCCCAGGGAGGACTCGAACCTCCACGGCGAGCAACCGCGCGCTCCGCAGCGAGACGCTTTAGACCGCTCGGCTACTCTACCGCGGCAATTTTATCTGCCAGGAAATTTCATATCAGCACACACTCCGCTGCAGAGTGAAAGTTTCATTCTGGAAACATCCCTTAGGCTGTGGCTAAGTCATGTCTCCACCATATCCTTTCTTCCAGGAGTGCTAGGATTGCAAGTTTCGCAGGAGAGCTTCTGTGAAGTTTGGAAAGTAGGAGGCGAGGTACTGGCGGAAGTAAAGTTGTGAGGCGGCATCTTGAGTCATGTCGGGATAACTCGGTGGGTAGAGCGATTGACAGTGAAAGGCAAAGGTCCCAGGTTCGAGTCCCGGCTCCGTCACCCAATTTTAATCTGCCAGTAAGTTTCATATCAGCGCACACTCCGCTGCAGAGTGATAGTTGCATTCTAAAAAGCATGTTGTCCACGCTAAAACTAAGAAATTGTGTTAAACTTAGGGTGAACCTGAACGATGGTACCAAATATTCCCTTAAATTCGCCATAATTTTTCTTTTGGTTTTTTGTTTTAGAATGGTCTAGAGGTTTTTTTGTTGTGTGTTAACACCAAAAATTGACTGGACAATCACTTAGTACAGCGGAGTAACTTACATATGCTATTGTAAACAGATACACAAAAGAGAACCACATCGTCTTCTTGTCACGATGCTGAGCCTAATACAAAATTATCCGTGGAATTTTGCCGAGTGGACTACTGGCAGCTGGGGAAATTTTACATTTTTAATATACGCGAGAATCTTGAGTGCCAATGGACGCCGGAGGACAGTAGATAATGTGGGCAGGTATCTTTCCACTGGGCATAAAGATGTTTGATGTGCGACACCGTAGTTACCACAGACGTTTCTTGAAACAATGTGTGGTAAGGATAGACGTAACTGGTTGTCCGATTGATGAAAATAAAGGAACAGTTGTTTCTTTTATAAGTATCAATACCATGGATTGCGAGAAAAAGACAGTCAAATTATTGACTTATATAATAATTTAGCGCGAGCGGCTTTGAATAAAGCGAGGCGATAGCATAGTGTTTAAAAGAAAAGGCAGAATCTATGCACTCTCTGTTTAGATCCAATTTTATCATATATTTCTCCCCGAACTATGGACCTCTGCAACATCAATAATTTTGTTAGATCGTGATGTTGTGCAGCAGAATAACGAAAGGGCAACTCCATGTCTAGTCTTGGCAGAAGAAGGACCCTTCCAGGTGACAGGACTATTTAGATCGGGCAGAGTGTTAAGATTTTCACAGCAAACGTTCGCTTCTCCGTACTCTAAATTTGGTGAGTACAAGTGTACGCCATTGCAGGTGATATGTGTTTTTATACAAAAACTTACGAGTGTAGAAATGGTATTCGGGAAACTTAAACTATTTTGAATTGTGACAATTTCATGTTGCGTGCTCACGAAATATACAGAGTTCATGTTTTACATTAAGTTATGATTACTAATTTGAGGAATGTGCTACCGATTTCTTATCGCCAACAATGCAACTGTTTAATCATTTTATTCTATTGATGATTAATAATTCACGTGACCACTACCAATAGGGAACCAATTTGATGGAATAAACCTTACTCGCCGAAATCTCTGACTTTGGGTACATCATTTACAAAATTTAGAATATAATCACTTTTGTTAATGAAGCAGTTTTATGTAATATTTCGCAAACTACAGCCTACGCATAGATTCTTTTTAATTATAGGATCACAGGTAAAAGATAATAACTGCAACCAAGGTAGTTGCAAAGGTATGAAGGATACATGTACGGTTCGACCCTAAGATAACATCGAGTCAAACGTCTAAATCAGAACCGTACATACCGCAATAAGCAGGTTCTTATATCGTATGTCACACTTGTTTTAACCTTAACCGTGATAAATGTCGCAATAGCCAGAGCTGGATTTGAACCACCGTGCACCAGAATACGGGTCCAGTAAGCTACAACTGCTTCATATTGTGCGTTAATCAATAACGGGCCTAATTTTATTAGAGCCTTTTCTATTTCACAACTAAATTTATGACGCTCATTTTATTCTTATGATGCGGTGAGAAACAAACAGGACATAATAAAATACTGAACTCCTTATCTGTTACTAAATAATTCCTAGCATATAATGACAGCTACATAAAATTTCATGTTATAGATGTTCAAAACTTCCACTGCTCTCTCTCTCTCTAGAGAAATGTTGCGTAATTAAACGATTAGTTGAACAATAATAAGAAAACATATCTCTGATAGATTACTGTTTAATTTTATTAATAAAAAGGATCTGTGTTTCCAAATGAGTATGCACTCGGCAAATCACTTTGGTTTTATTAACAAAATAATTGGCTTCTAGTCAAGCGTTCAAAATCTTACTGATCCATGAAACACTTATCAAAGTAACGAATTCATTCTCTTGGAAGAACAGTTGCTTCATTTTAAATGTTGTAAGGAGTCAGGTTATTCTTACATCGCTTTCCGGCATATATCGACCCAGAAATGAATAGCACTAATCGAGACGATTAATTAGAGACCTCACTCAATGGGGTGAGAATGTTATAAACAAACATTAATTACAAATTAATTTCAAATACGCGGAGTCAAGTGGCAATTAGCGACTAAACAAATACGAGGTTGGCGCATATTACACACCAGGGTGAACGGCTGAATTTTTCATGGTAGGAAGGGAGCAGGCCGTGACGCAGTTTTACGACAGAGCGGCGGGCTCCAGCCGACGTGAAAAAAAAATGGCCAGCGTGGCAGCGCGATGCAGTGACGTGGCAGGAAGTGGCAGGACACGTAGCAAATATTCTACGCAGTGTGATGGAACTTTTAAAGCAGGTGACGACACACTCTGGGCATACGCCTTGTGCAGATGAAACACGCTTTCTCATTGGCCGGACAGTTCCGGCACGTCTTTGTAAGAAGCTACCTGATTGGTTCAGCAAAAGAGACCCGCACCCTGGCGGATATACACTGCGAGAAGGCAGGGATGAGTCTCACTCTGGTGTGAGCCACCTTGGTGCGAGCACTTTTGACGTGGGCTACGGACCGTTGCGGTCGGAGCAACTCTGTGGTGTACAGAGCGACTTACAGTGTATCTTCAGTGGGAGGACATTGTACGGTTGGCGTTGTTCCTGGTGTGTTTGATCGAGATACATCTTATCCGATCGGGAACTATCACAAAGAGGTTAGTTAACGCCTGTGGGCGCATTTTGTGAGGGGCACGACGGTGGGTCGTAATACGACGTACCAAGCCGAGATAGACAGACTAGGGAAGATGAGGGCGTAGGTAAAGTTGAATCGACCTCAGTCGATTAACAATATAAAAGAATAGCTTGAGTACAACGTACGCAGCCGACGGCGCAGTAAAAGGTATTGTGAGCAGCACGCTTAAGCGAATTTCCTTTCCGCCCCTGACATTACAGATAACTCTGCAACATTGCACAATAGCGACAATCTCGTACGTAAACTCACAAGACCGGCATTTTGTGTAAATTCAATTAGGCGCGGTGTTCAGTTATTTTAAGTAATTTCATTGCTTGGAAAACCTAATTTGTGATCCTGTTTTCCTTTATTTCAATTCAGTGTTATTAATTCTTGAAATCATTTTTGAATACAATATCATTTTATCCTTTTATCCTTTTTATTTATTGACATTTCAATTTAACCTCTTAGAAACAGTAAACCACATTAACGTTCATTTTGTGTTAATATGTCATTGTAGTTGATAGGTCACTTTCGTACCCTGACTGACCCTATTAGTTACATCTGTGTGATAGGTATAAGAAACCTTACAGGAGATGGAAAACAAGAGCAGTAAAAGCAGCCGCAGCTTGTCGAACTAACTTTAACTTCGCCGAGAATACGCAACCGCTTTGCAAACCATCTTTCTGAATTCTCCGGTTCCTTGCTGGTGGTGTCTTCCTTACAGGAGCCTAGGGTGCATTATAGGTCAAATTATCGATTGCGCAGGACAGATAGGCCACAGCAACGGAGACCGTGTTAGAATGTTCAAAAGTTTGCTGTCGCGTGAAGCAGTTATCGAAAGGCATACGTTATAATTACGTACAAGGAGTGTATTTGAAAGCAAAACACAATTATACAAACTTACATATTAAAACCAACAAATTATTATTAACCGACGTCACTGAAATATCAACTTAACCTTTCCCTGAATATGCGACTATGCGAATTCGCTGCAGCCCATAATGTGATTCTTGTAGAGTGCTTCGCTGAAAACCACTAAAAATTTCCCGTTTTCCGTAGAAGTAGAAAACTGTGGTTGGATCTGAATAGCATCCGAAAGTATTTTTTATTCCACAAGAATAGTATTGCTTATTTGCTTACAAGAGATTCATTGCTGATTATAATGAAAAAGTCGCACTGACGTGTTTTACGGCCCACTTTACATTTGTAGTTTTGCAAATATTTTGGACCAAAAAAATAATGTAAATAATAATTAATTAATTAATAAGTGTTTGAAACTCTTTTAGGAAAAAAAATTACGTAGTTGCGGGGCTCGAACCACCGACCTTTCGCGCCACAGTCCGGCACCTTGCCCACTACGCTACGTCTATAAATGAAAACATGACCTCTTTAATCTCATACTATTGATGGCCGTTGTTAACTGATGTTAATATGGCATTTGTAGACATTAGATTATCATTTATCGTTCGATGAACGATGTGTATGTGTTAATTCCTCAGTGTGCCGTTGCTTTGAAATGACAACGTGTAAGTTACAATAAGAAAATCATCAAATACGCGAGGAATGTCACGTGACATCTCCGAACGGCTGGTTTTCGTTAATTCAACGGAGGGTGTCAAATCTCCGTTATTTTTGCAAATATCTCTCAAACGATACGAGATATGAAAAAAAAACCATAAGGGAGCTATGTTGTAGAGAATTTTCTCCTTTACCAATTGGGTTATTCAATTTTTGTGTCAGATGAACGGTTCGTTTACAATTAAAATTATATTACAAACGGCTTTTTTGGTTTTACTACCGTATTTTTTCTCAGAAAAATTTGTAAAAGGGAGGTTATGGTTTCTGGTGGCCTACAATCATGTCTGTAAAATGTGGTGCTGATCAGTTGAACGGTTCGTCTTAAAAACAGGGAACACGTTACAGACAGACAGACAGATAGACAGACATCCCAAAATTGCCGATATTTTTGCAAATATCTTTTAAACGCTACGAGATATGAAAAAAAAAAACATAAGAGAGCAAAGTTGTAGAGAATTTTCTCCTCCACAAATTCGGTTATTCAATTTCCGTGACAGATGCATAATTAATCCGTTATTTTCATTTAAATTCCGAGCTGTCAAAACGATCGCAAAGGCTCACTTTTAGTGTTCCCACCGTAACCTAAAGTGGGCCAAAATTTATTAGTATCGTATGCATTTCAGTGCTAAACGTCTGATTCTGCAATATATTACACTCCAGAAGTAGATCGTAAATATTCAAAAAATGTTGTTCTTTCAGAAAAGTGGAAGCACCTCTTAGCATTAAAAGGCCGTTAGTTGCAAAGACCCTAATTTCTACATTACAGCATTTAAAATAATGGAATTATCTGTATAGACATAATTATGTTCGTGGCGATTACTTTTCGTCACATCATCAGCGAAGGCTTGAAACAGTGACACCGCGAGCTAACTGGCTGGCCACTGGGACACAGCCCACTGTCTCATAGCGACCAGGCAGTCAGCTATCGGTCACACTGTCTCAGCCCTCCTCTGATGACGTGACGTGAATTACACGCCACGGACTGTCGTTTTCGCTGGCTACGGTAAATAGATTGCTCATCCATTCCGACAATGAATCGATATTTTGGACAACTTTTGTATGGTAAGATGTCGGTCCTAGAAACTGCAAGATTTTCAAGAATGCTATAATTTTCACTTTTACGCTCAAATTTGCGGTGTAATTCTATGTGCGATAATGGACATTCTGAAAAAAAAAAATTAAACGACTCACTACAAAGAAGTTACGCAAATTCATCACAGAGCGACCAAGAGGAAACTGCTCCTATAACAGCACGACAAAAGCCAATTATGTTGTGGCCAAACATGGAAAAAGAGGAGAACTGGCTTCTTGCGTCATCTTTGCCTCGTTGTATATAAGAAATTGCGATTTACCTCTACTATATCTGTCTTCGTTCATTTAGGGTGAAACTCCATGATTTTCGTTTACTTCAAAATAGGATGAACAAATTAACATGAAGTGATGTGAGCACATGGATTTTCAAATCGTTTCTTTCGTCCATACTATTTATTGACAAGAATTAGCAATCCACTCGGCACAAGTAAAATCAGACTTAAACAATACAAGGTTAAAAACAACGAGGGGTGCGGCGGGAGCATCCCCTTTGACAAATACTAACAAATAATACCACAATAAATTTTCCCAAAATCTGAATCACAAGAATTTTTACCACAATAATTAACCACGAATTTGACACCAAAATTTACTTACGATATTGACATTTTAATGCCTCGAATAGTGATAAAATGGAAATAACATATCATGACACAATAGAATAAGTTAGATTTAGATTCTAAGTGTACGATGAAATACTCAAGTGTTTGTAAATCTTTGGGACTTATCTGCTCTGGTTAACAGTCCCTGGCCTTACAAGCTACTTAACCAAAGACAACAAATACACCCATGCCCGAGAGAGGACTGGAAGCTCCGACGGCGAGAAGTGGCGCGCTCCGCACCTAGGTGCCTCGGAACGCTCGGCTACTCCACAGCGGCAGTGTATCAAGAATTTCACACGGCAAAAATTATGCGCATTGGTATATAAACTTCCCACAATTTCAAGATTGAAAGTACATTATACGGAATATCTATTAAACCCTAAAATTTAAGGCGTTCAAAATTTCAAACCTTTGAAACTTGAGTAGTAGTAATACACACACACACACACACACACACACACACACACAACTTTTAAGGGTACATAACATATCATAATCCTTATCAAATGAAGATAGCAAAAAATTTAATATTCACAGAATGTATGACATCAACTGCGATTGGGCAAAGCTGAAAATGTGTACCCAGCCGGGATTCGAACCCGGGTCTCCTGCTTTCTAGGCAGTTGCGTTGACCCCTACACAACTTTTTTTTTCCTTTTTTGGGCCTCCCTTCTCCTCTTACAGCCCATCCACACTCTCACCTTATTTGCCTTCCTCGGCTAGCTTTCTCCGTTATGCTTTTGTAAATTCTTTTATTAGTGCTATTACTGCTAACCGACGTCCTCAAAGTTCGTCTTCCCGTATATAATGTACTGCTTATGCAGTGGACTCCACAATCGAATTCGATTGTGTAATTTCATTCTTTCGACAATTCTTTTCCTCTTGCGTCTGCTCATAACTTTGTGGTCGTCTGCTGCTGAATGTACTGCACTAGGTTTTTCCGCATTTCTTGTCCCGTTATTTGGGCAAAGGTTGCACCATATAATGTAAGTGTGTAAATAAAATAAAGAAATAAATAAGAGCCTCTTCTGTGGCTTTTCGTACTTAATGTACATTTATAATGCTAAAAATAATATTTATTTCAGTTCATAATAAAAGAAAAGATAATTTCCTATGAAGTAAATAATTCAAAATTTCCTTCAGGTTTTCCATTGTTGTCGTCTTCTTATCACTCTGATAACTTTTTCACTTTCCACGAGTAAACGACTTGCTAATATTTTGCTGTTTAACCCCTTTAGGTACAGTGCAGTGCTGTTTCAGGGTTCTACTGAGGCCTTCACGGCTACCGTAGCGGCCACGGGGCTCACGAAGTCCCCACCGTACTTCACCCTCAGCAGCAATCCCCTACTTAGGCATGCTTCGTACCTTTCCCAGACGTCGTTATCCGATTCCCTCTCTCTCGAAAAGCATCTGTAGTTTGTTCCCAAAGTACTTTCGATAACTCTTCTTCTTTTGCATTCTGTAGTATCCGGTGTGTCTATATTGATCATATTCCATTATGTTATCTGCACCTTTATTATTAATGACATAATTGACATAATGTCCAAGTATCCAAACCATTGCATTATCTTTCTGTTCAGGGGACGATACAAGTTGTGGTAGTATTATGTTATTAACAGTTATGTCTCTGCCATCACTTCCCTTTATGAAGGCTATCTGTTTCCTAACCTTATGCCAAATAATTTTGTGGCCTTTACAGACAAACCGGCGACTTATGGTATCTACGGCAAAACATTTCTGGCAGACATTGGTATTACTTAAACCAATATAGCATAGCCTGTCATTTGTGCAAACGATATTATTTACGACTTTGTACCACGCTGCCTTGGCATCCGTAGGCAATACTTTATTGTGTATATTTTTCCAAATAGACTTCCAGTTTTGGTGTGGGTACGTTTGTTCCATTTTATTTCGGTTGTCTTTGGTTATAAGGCAGTCCATGATGTATTTGCAAGTTCTTACATGTTTGTCCTCCATAATACCGTCCAGATAGCTTATCTCTAAGTAGAACTGTCTAACATACTTCAGCTTATAATTGATTCGACTGATATTTGTAGGTGGTTGCAAGCTTTCAGGTTGTAATATCTTGAACAGTCTGGATGTGACACTACCTGGAGAGTTGTCTATAATCTGAAGTGTTCTTTTAATAAAAAGTGCCGTGACCTTGCCTCGGATGTCGGTGAGTCCTAGGCCCCCGTCTTTTGGTTTCAGGGTTATACTACTAGCAGCCACCCTGAAAATCTCGCCTTGCCAGATGTATTAGTGTATTAGTGGTCATGATAGTTTTCGATATTTCTATGGGTATTGGGAATATTTGTCCCACATATATTGCCTTTGATAGGACAGCACAGCTGTTTATAATTTTAATTTTCTGGATCAGATTTAAATTTCTGATACGGTTTAGCATTACGGCATCTCTAATGTTTGTAGAGACCTTCCTCCAGTTGAAAGCCATTGTTTTTTATATATCTTTGTAGAATATCACACCTAACGCTGTGTGATATTCCACTGATTGCGCCCTATCTAAACTTACATATCTGAATCCATTAAGATTCAAAAACGAACTTTTTGTGTCATTTATTATTGCTCCTGTTGCACTGCAGTAGAGCCGAACAAGTGTTGTCAGTTTATCTACATCGCCAGAACTCCTTACGAGCACACCTACATCATCGGCATAAGCGTTGGTTGCTCTAGTTTTGCCCAGTATCGTTATGCCCTCTAGCTCATTATTAATCCTTCGCAATAAGGGTTCTAGAGCTATGATGTATAATAACATCGACAGTGGACTGCCTTGAGGAACGCCATTTTTTATTTCTATGGGTCGAGTATAATGTCCATTCAGTAAAATTTGTGTTTTTATTCCCTTTAAGAGATTTCTTAAAACAACCAGGAAATGTTCACTAAAACCCATATATGACATTGCATGGAACAAGTACTCATGGTTTACCCTGTCAAATGCTTTCGAAAAGTCCAGAAAAGATAATCCTGCCCTGGCCAAGGATGTCGAAAATATCGCAATTATGTCCCTGTATTCACTCAAAGCGTTAAAAATACTCCTACCAGGTAGACACGCTTGATGAGGTCCTATTACTTCATCTAAGACAGGTCTTAGTCTTTCTTTCATTACTCGAGCTATTATTTTATAATCGGAATTCAGTAAAGATATTGGCCTCATTTGTGCGAGTTGTTTTACTTCTTTGTTGCTTCCTTTAGGCAACAGCACAGTTACGCACTCTTTCATTTCGTCAGGGACGTGTACACCATTTAATATTTCATTAATGACGTCTGTAAATTTAGTTCCTATTATGTGCCAATAAGTTTGATAAAACTCGACGGGTAATCCATCTGGTCCTGGCGATTTTTTTACAGGGGAATGTTTTATTATATCTAAAATGTCCTCAGAGTGTATTTCGCTCTTTAGACTCCTATTCTGTTCTTCTGTGACATTATCCTCGACATCACTGTTTCGAAGTAATTCCATGGCCTTGGATGGTGTGTAGTGGGCTTCACTGTATAGCGAGTAAAATCTATGGGCCTCATTTAAAATTTCTCTTTGTTGAGCTAAAATCCTGTTATCTTCGGTTCGGAGTTTCTGTATAAATGTTCGTCTTCTGTTTTTTTTTTTTTTTCGTGTTGAATTAAATGATAGAGTGATGTATTTTCTTCTTCTAAAATAGTTTGCACATGCGATTTTATTTTGAGTCCCTCCAACTGTCTTCTTTTAAGACTTATAAGGGTAGCTTTTACCTTATTTATGTTTAACCTTACTTCCTCGGACATTGGTATCTCATAGAATTCCCTTAAACAAGAATAATGGAATTCCACTGTGTCTCTAAACCACCTCGCTCTTTCTCTGCCATAAGACATCAGTGTTGTCCGAAGTTTCTTTTTTGCACAAAATGTCCACCAATCAATTGTGGACCGATATTTGTGACTCTGTCTTAGGGCAATCTCCCAAGATTCTGATATCTGCTCCTCTAAAGCAGTGTCGTGAAGCATATCGATATTCAGCTTCCATAAAGGTCGGCCCCAATACGTCTTCTGCTTGGGAAGTTGGATGCTACATCTTACTGCAAGGTGGTTCGAACAGATGGTAGGTATGACCTCTACTCCATTAATTTTTGTACCGAGACTTGAAGTTACGTATACACGGTCGATCCTGCTTTGCGCTTTTTTGCTCACGTAAGTCAATTTAACAGATGTCTGGTATTTTATTTCCCATACATCCTTCCATTGTAAATTCTTCACTATGTTCATGAGTTCATTGGATACATTGAAATTTGGCTGTTGGTCTTTTCTATTTATTACGCAGTTTCAATCTCCGCCAATGATAACTTCTGCAAGATTGTCCTTTAATAACGTTACAAAATCATTTCTTAAAAAAATTGCCCTGTCCTGACGAGCAGTATTTCCAGAGGGTAAGTATACATTTATAACCGTGACATTTAAAATCTTACATCTAATACCCCTCCCTGAGTCTAAAAAAGACACATCAGTGACCTCTATTCCTTCTTTCACCAATATCGCAGTGCCACATGCTCTTTCGACGGCCACGTTTAAAATTTCTTTGTATCCTGCTATATTTAAGTTGGTAAAAAGAACTTCTTGCAATAGCGCGATGTCCGTATCTGACTGATAAAGTCTTTCAGTGCAGCAATTTTGGTGTCGCTCTGTATCCTGTTAACGTTTAATGTCGTTACGTTATGTGTTTGGTCCACTTTAATGAGCTATTCTACAGGTACATGTTTCACGATGTGTAACTCCAGTCTGGTTGCCCTCGTCTTGTTGAAGATTTTTGTGTACCGTCATCTTATACTGATTCAATTTTGAATATCATTTTTTTCTTCCATATGCATTACTTCTTCCTGTTGATCTTCTGACCAAGCAGGCGTGCTTGTGCGGAATCTGTCTTCAGCAATCCTTAGCGCATCGTCTACAACTGGTGTTTCTTTCCCGGCTGGGTTGGCATCTTCATTCATATCTATAACCAAGCGCGTCCTGTCATTACTTCGTTCTATCGGTTGTCCGTCGTCCGCTTTGGCCTCTTCCCTTATTGTTCGCAGCCTCTCTCTTAAGGGAGGAGCTAAGGTTTCTGCATTCTGATGCGCTATCCTTCTCTTTTTATTTCGTCTCTTAGACTTCCTGGGCGATCTTGACCTCTCAGGAGATGTAACTGGGGACTTCTCAGACGAATCCGGCGAAGAAGTTATTAACTGAGGACCTTCCTCTCGTTCAGGGAAAAAGCTGTTTTCTCTTGTTTCACCTCGTTCAAAATACGTTCTGATCTCTTGAACGCTGGATGAATTGCCAACACTGCCTTCCTTTGTCATTGTGTCAACGGTTCTTCCATTCACATTTTCGTTTTCATCTACTTCGATATTTAAGTGCTGCTGCGTAACTTCAACATTTTCTTTAGTACCTGATCCTCCTCCTCTGTTATTGTCATTTCCGGTCGGTGGAATGTGAGTTTCTGCTGACCGATCACTCACGAGTGCTGTCTGTACAGACAACTCAATGGATGTATTCGGGTTGTCTCCCATAAGTGTAGAGGTACCTGCACCGGGAAAGTTGTCCTGTCCGTGAAGTTTTTCTTTCTCAACATCGGTTTCGTGCTTTGGAAGAACTGTTTGGTTTTCCACAGTATCTTGGGCATCCATGTGATTTGCAGCATTTTTCGGGTTCGTGGATGGTGCTACCTGCTCCGCTTGTTCCTGCTCTACCGACCTTCGCGGTGAGGTGACTGCAGCATATGTCAATTTCATTTGTATCACAGGTCCTGCAGTGGTACCGTCACCAGTTGAAAGCTGTGGGACCCTTCTTCTACTGCATTCAGCACGGATATGCTCTGTTGAGTTGCACAGAGCGCATGTCCTAGGCTGACCATCATAAATAATTAGAGCTCGATACCCACATATGTTAACAAAAGATGGAATATGCCTCTGAAGCTCTATTTTAAACTGACGTACGCCGTTTAGAACGGGGAACATGTGGGGTTCGGACCATTTTTCCGCGACATTAGATAAGATTTTACCGTACGTCCTAAGGATACTGTTTATTTCTTCTGCAGGTATCTCGAAGGAAAGTTCAAACACCCGCAACGTCCTTATTACCATCCCAGCAAATGAAACCAACACGTCACTTATTGTACCATTAGAATGGTGAAACTTCAGTGTGCCTCCACATTTTTCTACAATTGAAGCACATAAATCACAACTCGAAAGTTTAACATATACTACAGGATACACTATGGACAAGTGAACATCGACAATATCGTCTTGAGGTATCTGAACTTTTTCCGAAAACCATGACCTAACTTCTACAGCTTTTGGACGAAATTTTTGTTGACAAAATAATGGTGCATATTGTACAAAATAAACCACTCTGATAATTCATGTCGTTCTTCCAATGTTTGTATGCGTTGTGGTACGGGCGCAGGCGCTCCTCTTTCAAAGTGTGATGAAGGACAGTGTGCCATACACCCACTTGGTGGGCGATGCTTCTAGTACCCTGATTAGGATCCTCCTAGGTGCAGTGCAAAATTCTTTCCTCAGCTTCCTATCTACGATCGGCACACTATGGGCCTCTGCCTTCGCGTGGAACAGTATCTTTCAATCTAAGGAAGTTAAGTACGTACTCGTAAGTTTCATTCTCTCATAACGTAAAGAAAAAGGAAAGAATATCTTAATATAATATACGTTTCGCATAAAGACGAAAATTTAAAAAGGTACAGATAGCTCTTGTTCTTTATTAAGAATTAAATACATAATAATCGTGTACAAGTAGAGAATTACAATTCCACAAACCTTTGGTGAACAGCAGCTAATGTCTATTGTACAGGAAGTCGCCGTCATGGAAAGCGTTCTCGATAAATTCGTACAGCGGCTCTCGTAACACCTTATGCCTAACCATAAATGAAATAAATATCGCGTAGTTCAGCAATATCAAATCTCCCAGTTAACAGAGTTATCATAAAGTCTGCGCAGGTTACTCGACATCTTTCGTCGCTCGGCGTTTTACGATGACGCAGCCACTCCCGTCGTAGTAGCCTGTTCGATTAACGCTCGCGATATCAATACGAGAAGCCAGCAATAACAGGATCCGATTGTTACGTACGTACACTGCAAAAAGTCTACTATTCTAAAACATTGAGACGAACGGGTTTTCTAGGACAACCATAGAAAATACGCTAACATGTTACCATACTTTTTGTCAAGCACGCCGAGATGTACCATTTATATAATTTTGGCGGATTATACCGTTTACACACTGTATAAAATAAATAAATTAGTTTATTTTAATTTTTAACGTTTGTTACCACATTTTTAAACCTTATTCAGCATAACGATGGTGTTGAACAGCAACCTAGTATGTCAAAAAAAATAAGTTTCACCGGAGAGTGAAATAAGCACTATTTTTTTTACAGTTATCTCGCTAGCAAACGAATAAAAAATTATTATTATCACTATAAATTATTTAAATATCAAAATAATCCATGAAAACATAATGGAAAATAATTTTCAAGCCATAAATTTAATAAAAATTGTGAACGATGTTCTTACATGAACAAACTGACATACGAGGTTGCAGTTCAACACAATCGATAACATTTACTCATATAATAATAAATGCTCGATTTTGATGCATATAATTTTCGTATGTTACTGATTGTTGCGTAATGGTTGTAGTGGTTGTATTTGGTCCCTAAAATTTTTCCAGAAATATTGCAGGTCCTCGTACCAAAAAAATATTGGGAACCACTTATTTAATCGCTGTAGTGCTCCACAATACCAGGCGTAAACAAACAGAGATGTCTAACTAATGCGCTTAATTAACCACTTTGTTATTATTGTACAGGAATTTCTGTTTGATTCTTTGTATAAACGAATACAGCGGCTTTCGTCACCAGTTATTTAATAAAAACGGTGGATTTCACAAAAAGTCAAAACACTTCGTAGAACGTCTCTGATAGAACATCTGTCCCTAGGTAACAAACTGCTTAAACTAAGTTAAACAACCTCGAGGAAAATGCACACACCCATGCCCGAGGGAGGATCCGAATCTAGGGCAGGATCAGCCTGGTAGTCCCTGAGAAAGCACCTAGAATTATAGGCTATTCTTGCGCGGCCTGCCAAAATATTTCTGTCCATCGCAGAGAACGTTAGCCATAAAATTCCGATTTCCCGCGCGCTTAAACACAAACCATTTTTACTCAGTTTGAAGTATGCCTCTGTCATCCTTGTCCCGCAGAATCTGTGATATGAACAAGAAGGGTAGATCTCGCTTGTGTCCTTAGAAAATCAGACGTGCACAGTGAATCCGCAGTCATTGATGGAAGGAAGTTGCTCAGGGATATATTCTGATATTTTCATAGACGAGAGCCGCAGTCCTGGCTGTCTTGTTTCATAGCTACTGCATTTCTTCCCCTATTGAAGTTTACCTGTACTGTACTGTATCTGGAAATTTCTCCCGCAGGTCCCTCGAATCTCGTTTGGAAACATTTTCCATTCACTGCTAGTTGGTAACTGCAATGTTCAGCTTACTCTCCACCCTCGACGTTGTATACAGCAGTACTCAATTACCCGTCAGATTTCTTTTAGCGACAGTGTCAACTGCAGGTTAGCATTAACATAAATCAATGTGGACAGGTTTATTGATGGGGATCTACCTGATATGGACTCTGGGGTTACTGTAGGGTTACTGAATCAAATGGAGGAGCAACAAAACGACTCATTGCAGATCTGTTCTCGTAGCAGCAACAAACACAACAATATTAAACGGCAAAACAAACTACGTGCCCACGGCAGAAGCACAATCGTGTTAACGCTCGCGGAAGAGGAAGGGGAGACAGTACAGCGTACAGTCTGGTCTACTAACAAGGGAAGAGCTGCACAGCACAATCAATAAATGTAGACTGGCATTCGACAGACTCATATTCCTACTATGTACAGACAGCATAATTATTTCTCTGGAACTAAATGAAAGGAGTTTGATGATGCTAATCGCGTTCCGCTTCCTACGTGCGACGTAGTTTCTGTAACACAAGTTTCTGGAAGGTATTTTTTTTTATTAATTCGGATTTTCTGCTGTTTTCAATCCACAAGTGTCTTTCTGGTGTTTTTAATCCACAGGTGTCCTTACAAATATGTGTCTTAATTTATGACCAGAATCGTTTGGATAAAAGTTGGCGGTTTAAAGGTAAACCTTGCATACAATAACGGTAAATACTCTCTTCTTTCTCGAGATGAAAATAAAGGTATTATTAAATACGAAAAGAAAGTTTCTTTGTTCCATCGCGACTAAATCGTTGACTGAAAAAGCAATACGTTGCATAAAGTGTAAAGTTCGCAGGATTCAAATGACATCGAAATCGGATCGGCGGTTTGAAGACGTTGACGTCTTGTGTATTCATTTTGTTGAATCGTATTACGTACATCTTTTCATAAATTAAAAATATTTTAATATTTTAATAATAGTCAAAGAATTTAAAGCAAACAGTTACGTAACAGGAGGGAAATATTATTAACGGATTACTATTAGAAATATAAGACGTTCGCCGATGTTATAACCGTTAAATTAACAGACCATGTGTAAAAATTGAACTAAAGTAACACTGTTTTTGTTCCTAGTTTTTGGCGGCCATAAGATCCCACTAGGTGGCGCCGCTGACGTGCTAAACAGCGGGTCGCCGGTTATGAACAATCAGCTCGTACAATAAGCAGTAACAATAGCGGCAGCATCAAAGCTGGTCGCGACAGCGGTAAAACCGCTCACAGTAACAACAGCACACGTTGTCAGTGGCGACATCACATTGGCTACCCATCGTCATCTTCACTTGTGCTTCGAAAATTATAGTTACGTTGTAATTTGTTACATGTGTACTATTTCAAATTTCCGGTGCCAGCCACTTAAAAAAACTCACAAAGACTTATTAAAAATTTTATATATTTTAAAAAGTCGTTGGGAGTTTTTTAACTGGCTGGCACCGGAAATTTATATATATATATATATATATATATATATATATATATATATATATATATATATATATATATAATTTTAAAAAGTCTTTGGGAGGTGCGGATGGGAGGCGGGTCTTCAGCCCCATTAGCCTCTCCCCCTCCCCCCCCCCCCCCACGGCTGCACCACTGATTACAACATTTTTAGTGATATTTCGTTTTAAAATTTGCTGCAGGGCAGTGAGCGATGGTAAAAGTTTATATCTGGTGTCAGCAATAATAATACCGCTTGTCATCCAGTTAAGATTTTTACATAAGCCTGAAATGACTCTCATAAAGACCAAAAATTAACATACAAGAATTGTATTATAGGTCAATATCTTTAAAAGTGGTGTAGCCGTGTTGCTGGTTAAAATGACGGGGGCCAACTTTACTCGACTGTTGTTTGCTAAGTTAGATGAAAATCAAGAACAGCAACAAAATTAACGGTTTTTCCTGGGCATGTGTTGGGACTTACTTTCCCACCTCTCCCCATCCGCGCAATAAAATAGACACGAAGACTACATATGAAGTGAAGGGACCGAAGGCGGATTTAGCCGATATAACGTACAGTAACTCAGCTGTGTCGATTTCGCCTACCAGAAAAATAAATAAGAGGTATGCTATAGTAACACAACGCAAGAAAAGGCAAATACGTAATGGATACGTGTTAAGCAGGAAAAATGGCTTCTCATCTTTATACCACTTTATCGTAGGAATGGCACTACCTTCACAAAGGTAGAGGACAACCGTTAACGACGTCAGTTTATTTCTTTATGCTCTTGGTACAAGTAAACGTGTTTCTCCGCGTGATTTTTAAAAGGAGATTTTTCGCTCATAAAATTCACGTAAGAACGGATATTACGTAACAAATTTATCTGAATTTTAAACAATCATATCTGGACAGCTGGAAATGATCATTGGATAAATAAGTCGGTTTGACTTCTTCCGTCTTTTACACAAAAATCGCAATACAGTCAAGATTTTCTCAAACGCCTATCACTTACCTGAGAGCCATGCGGGAATAGCCGTGTGGTGTGTGACACCACGTTAAGGATCGCGCACATTCCTCGGGCATGGGTGAGTGTTGTCATTAGGTTAGTTTAAATAGTTTTACATCTAGTGGCTGATGACCTCATGAGTAAATCTTATGTTAACAAACATTTGGAACTTACATCAGACCAAGACTCGAACGATATGCTTATGGACTAAATATGAACCAGCAGTCAAAAAATAATGATATTCCCCCCCCCCCCCACGGAAAATTTGAACGAGGGCGATTGTTTTTTCACATAAGACCCGACCATTGCACATAAAATTTATATATTTTCTGAGCATTAATTTCAGCCCAATATTTTATAAACTAGCCTATTTGTCTGGGCGCCAGCAACGGTTCTTCGATGGAACTTTGCATATATACTGTAATACGGCTAAAATAAGACACCTGTTCAAATGGCTAGACAAGGTCCCGCTGGTCAGGAATCATCAAAATGTTGAAATGTTTGTAAAGCTTATGGAACTTAACTGCGGGGTCATTGATCCCTTAACTTACAAACTACTTATGAACTAACTTATACTAAAGACGGCACAAACTATATATTAATTTCCGAAAAGGTTTTATCCAACTGAATACAAATATAGAGTTTCAAATCCCAATAGTATATATATATATATATATATATATATATATATATATATATATACTATTGAGATTCGAAACTCCAACTCTATATTTGTAACACCTGTACGCTACCACTTTTTATTTTAATTGCAGCCTACGCTATTTCTTTTTTTTTTGTTATAAGGCTAGAACGCTCTTTTTTCTAAAAGAAAAAAAGGACTTTCCACCGCCACATTTGTCCTTGGAAAAAAAATTACTTGGCTACTTCAGGCGTTGGCTCCTACCTTATCCTAGTCCCAATCCAACTAACCTCATTCTAATAAGGGGCAAGGAAGTCTAATAGGCTACCGAAAGCAAAATAAAAAAAAAATAAAAAAAAATATTAAAAGGAAATAAAAAAAAGAAGACTCAGAAGAGCTGAAAGTGGAATAACTTCTTGAAGAAGTTATTCCACTTTCAGCTCTTCTGAGTCTTCTTTTTTTTTATTTCCTTTTAATATTATTATTTTTGGAGCTATATATATATAGCTCCATTACGAACCTAGCACAACGACCCGTATAAATTGTGATTCTGCGCTTGTGAGATTAATCACGCTGTGGCGGATTTGCGGAGCGCATTGAGGCACTATGCTACAATGCGCGAGGGCACTCCCCGTCGGGGGTTCGAATCCCCCCTCGGGCATGAATGCTTGTGCTGTTTTCTGCATAAGGTATTTCGTAAAGATTTTCTAAGTTTAGGGACTGATGGCCCCGCAGTTAAGTCCCATAAGCTTCACAAACATTTTTCGATTAGTCACACGTTATCTTGTCTGCATATTTATACGGTATATGACGAGAGAGAAACTATTTGTTTATACATTTATTTATTTTTCATATAATTTCACTCTTATTTGAAGGCGTATGCTGTAGTTTGGTACAATCCTAGGTTTTTTTCTCGGCATTAACTGTAACCCGCTTTCATGGTACGTGAATCCGCTTTATTCACTTTGGCTGTGAACACTAACGGCAGCCTGACCGCTCCTCTCAGTGAAAGCGACTGCCCTCGGCCAAACCACAGGGGGAAAGTAATTGGCTTTGTTGGAGTAACAGTTTCCAGCTGTCACATACAACGGCAACCGCCGTTCGGACAGTGCTTTTGGCCAACTAATACCGTTTGCGGTTGACTTGAAACTGTTCGTGCGTTGACACAGTATTGATCAAGGGCAGTCAGAACAAACCGATAATTTTCTGAAATAGCTAGACTGTGTATGCTCATAACTGATGAAAATCTGTGCTGCTTTCTCGTTAACTTAAACCAAAATACATTTAAGTGAATTCTGTCCAGGAAATTCAAACAAATTTACTTTCTTTCTTTTATAGGCCTCTTTTCCGTAGTTGCAGTTATACAATTTCTATAGAATAATTAGCCGTCTTTTTCAACTATAAAAATTAGTCACAATAAAGACCAGATCAACTGCTCTGAATTTTAAAGCATCAACAATTTTTGTATCTTGCACTCTTCATATATTTCCTGTTGAACTAACAATAAAACTTATAACCTTACTACATATGTTGTAGTGATCTTCGTTGCACTACGCCAAACAAAGCATTCTAACGGCGATATTCTGCCGATTTTATAAATATGATTGATACAACATATGTAGTGACAGTATAAGATTCAGTGTGAGATCAGCAGGAAAAGTATGAAGATAGCAACATAGAACACTTAACCACTGAAGACGCGTGTGATCTTAATTAGACTTATTTTGGTAGTTGCAAAAGACGAACAAATACCCTTTACTAACTGTAAAACAAATTTATGCAAGAGTCGCGATAACTAAAGAGTGTGGTATTTGCCACACGATCTATAGCTTTCGGTGTATGCATTGTTAATAGAAACAACTCTAACTAGTGAAACACCGAAGTCATTAGTATTTTATGATTTTCGTGAAATTTTTGCTTTAAAAAAAAAAAAAAAAAGTAGCTATTTTAAATTCTATCCATGAGCGTCATGAATAGATGAAAAATATCCTTATTTCCGCTGAGGTTTTCAAATAATTTGAAAGGAAATATTGTATTCCACACTATTCGCCAGCACCGACAGAAATGTAATTGTTCATACGTTCGTACATGTCCCTTCATATAATCGTGAAAGGTGTGTTAATAAAGAAGAGAAACTTACAGAAAACGCAGAAAAATCACCATGTAATGAACTACAGAGGACATAATAATACCAGGAAACCAAGCAATTAAATAAAGGATATCTGTAACAACTACTATTTGTATGCCAGTGCTGCGCAACAGATTTTTAAGAAAGGTCTCTGCCTACAGTCGCTTTTAGATTTCGGGCCTCAGTCAGTAAAAATGTTAACCTTGGAGTCAACTCTGTTGTCCTAGCCAAAGAGCTACAAAATCCTCAGCTTTGTAGTCGCTCAACCGTTGCTATACGTGGATATTCGCAAACTGAACTAATCCGAAAGAAATACGCTCCTTGTAGTGGATTATTATGTAAATAAAACTTATCGATAAAAGCAAAAGGGGGACTAAACTGCTTGGTTATAGTCCCAAGCTTATTACTTTAAGTTAAACTACCTAAGGACAACACATAAATCAATTCCCGAGGGGGGGGGGGGCTCGAATCACCGACGGCGAGCGGCTTCCGGGACCGCAGCACGGCATCCCAGTGAGCACGGCTATTCCGCCGCGGCGATATCAAGTGCGGTCATGTCTTTAAGGATAAATGAAACCTGTCGAAAGAAGCAAAGAAATGTCAATAACCCTGTAATACACAAAGGGAAATCAGTAACTATCATGTGAATCGTGATACCACGAGTGATTTACCTGTTCATATAGTTCTGGAAGAGTTGTGGGTCGACGCATTGCACGTGTCAGGGTTCGTCCATTCATGTCCCACGCGTGCTCGATTGGAGTCACGTCCGGAGATCGTACTGCCCAGGGATGTTTCTGCGCCTTGATTTTCACGCGCAGTTTTTGGGCGAGGATTATCATGTTGGAAAAACACATGTCCTTCCTGTTACAACAATGTTGTTTTGGAATTTAACGTCTTTGGTCATTAGTCCCTAGGCTTACAAAATACTTAAACTAAGCCGGCCGCAGTGACCGAGCGGTCTGCGGCGCACCAGTCAGTCTGCACGTCAGCTACGGTAGGAGGTTCGAATCCTCCCTCGGGCATGTGTGTTTGTGTTGTCTTTAGCGTAAGTTAGTTTAAGTTAGTCAAGTAATTAGTGTGTAAGTCTAGCGACTGATAACCACGCAGTTTGGTCCCATAAGACCTCACACACATTTGAACATTTTTGAACTTAAATTAACCTAAAGACGTAGACGATACATTCGTGGTATGACCTCACCGTAAAGAAGCATTAGTTAAAATCCAAAACTCCAATTTACGATGTAAATGGAAAAGGCCAGTGCAATACCTTCTTTTGTGTTTTAGTTATAAAGCAGGTGGATGGAAAACTGAAGCACAATGCTTCTCTAAAAGCCACTTATATAAACAGATATTTACATAAGAACTGTAATCATCATCCGCAGCAATGAACTAACTTATACTAAAGACGGCAGAAACATCCATGCCCAAGGGGGGATTCGAACCCCTGACGGGAAACGGCCTCGCGCAACGTAGCATTGCGCCTCAATGCACTCGGCCACTCCGCCGCGACTCGATGTCACAGGTCTACGCCTTTCAAACTCTATAAGCTGGCTGTATGAAGCACAAGAACTTCTTCTTAGCATGGTGCCCGTTTGCATCACAGATTGCTATTACACTGAGCCTTATGGCTGTAAACATTTCCTACTAAAAGGTACACAAAGTTGTCTGTGTGTCGGCTATGTCACTACGTTATCTGCTGGCGGACGACGTTTAAATCATTATCAGTATATCTGATATCTCCCAGGAGGCATCTGCCGTTATAGATCAAAATAGACGTCTTTTTTCCAGGTGAACTTTTTTCCCCATGATGCAGATTATAATTCCGTAACACGATGGTTCGCGCGATAAACTCCGAAACTACTTACACGATCTTAATCAAATTTTGCCCACAGTGTACAGCCTCTGACAACAAAGTTCGATGAATAATCCAGTAGATGAGGAAATTGTCGAAATATTTGTTAATCTAATGAAATTAACTTTTTTGCTTATTAGTGCCTAGGCTTACAAACTAATTAAACTAACAACAAACCTAAGGACAACACACACAACCATGGCCGAGGGAGGACTCGAACCTCCGACGGCGAGCAATCGCATGATCCACAGCGATGCACCTGAGACCTCTCGGCCACTCCACCGCGTCCAGATATTACATAAATTAGTCTGACTGAGCGCATACAGTTTAAAGATGCATCACGTGATGATATCGTGTGACATTGTCGGCCTGCCTGGTGCAAATGTTTAGGCGACACCACTGAGGCGACTTGCGTGTCACTGACACAACACCCACTTCCAGACTGGAGAAAATCCAGCCAGGAATCGAAACCGGCCCCCCTGAGTGGCAACCCACTATGCTGTCCACTGGAGTACGCAGGTGGACTAAGCAGATGAGCTATGAAGTACCTTACTGTCCTCCTATTGTCACTAATCTCGTTCTTACCTCTCTACTGTCGTTCCTCTTACTACTGTCTGTACCACTTTTACTGTCATTGTCTGTGTCACATTCTGTTTCTCTCAAATTTCTACTGTTTCTGCCTTTCTCGCAGTGTGCTGTGGGGCTCTTCTGTCACCATGTCACCATTGTCTGCTCTCTACACTTGTCCTTGCGAATGGTTGTTCATGCTTGTAACTGACAGCCAGAAATAGGTGTAGAAAGGCTTTTTCTTATGAAAGTTCGCCTGTCTCCATAACTGAGATCCTCCAGGCTTATGCATGGTATCATCTTTCTGAATCAACTATTTCCTCTATCATCGCTTTTGCTCATCGCTGTCTCCATCCATTTCCGTTGTTCACTGCCACCCTCTCTCTCCCGCCATGGCTGTCAACACTTTTTCTCCTACTATTTTGTGTCATCTCTCTTCCACCGTCACTTTCTTACGATTATCTTTTTTAGCACGAAAAACCGCGAATATGAAGGCTTCCAAATGTTTTGGTGAGTATGGCGGAATGAGGATTGACGCACTGGCTCCTCACTGTAAAGTCATCGGATGAGGAACATATTTATAGGACGAGAATTTTTACCTTGTTCCTTTCTTTCGCTTGTACAAGCCAAATTTGCACACCCTGGCATCGTAGCGCGTTTCCTCACATAACAGCAATAAAAAAATCTGTCACAAAGTTTCCTCCTACGGATATTTCCGGCAATCAACTGACGTCGAAGACTGGGATGGGTGTGTATTCCACATGTCAGTGTTTTTCAGTATCACATAATTACACCAACAAATGTCTTGGCAATGTAGTCGGCGCCATGAGGAACAAAATCATAGATACCCATGTCCGCTTCCGTAGTTCAGAGGCAACGTCGCTAACCGCCCATGCAATGGATCCGAGTTCTATTCCCGGTAGCAATTCTCCAAAGTGGCGTCAATAGAAAGACTTCTAGTAGGCGGCCGAACCCATATGAGGATAACCCGCCCACGAAACTCCATTCGATCATTTCATTTTCAATTTATAGGTACCCATGCCGGGAAATGCCATTCAACGACGCTACAGAGAGTCCAAATTACAGACTCCGGCGTCTGCTGCTAGATTCCCTTCAGCAACTTCGACGCTCAGAAGCTTCGTTGGATGACGTTTGCGGGCATGGGTTTCTACGTCCGTTCTGTTCCTGAAGACGCTTTCTACATCCCCCAGGAATTTTTGATGTCATTGTGAAACACTTTGATGTACAGAACATATACACCACTCAGTCTTCGACGACCATTTACTGCAGAAATATGAGCAAGACGATATTTCGTGGGAGACTTTTATTGCTGGCGCGTGGCGAGTGAGCAATCGCGCTGCGAAGCGTGAGTGAGCGAATTTCACTTCACCCTCTATACCAGTTGTGTAGATCTTTAAGGATCTGCCACTTTTTAAGGATGCGACTCCTTAACATATATGACTAATAACATGAATAAGTTGTTTCCTGTAAACAGACACAAGCAGTGTCCAAATTTTCTCTGTATTAAATACAAATTATCCAGATTTCGACAGCATGTAAGGGTGTCTTCATCAGAAGTATAATATTTTGAAATGAGACGTAAATAATTAGAGTGGAATAAAATAAAATAAAGTTTGTTCATAACACAAAATACATGCCAAGTAAATAATAGCGAATTTATATTAACAAAATACAATGTGGCTAGTGGCTATGGGCTGAAAAAGTGCCTCATGTTAAAAGCAACATCTGACTGACCTGTAATGCATGGTAACTGTTACGGTTGGTACTTTTAAATGAAGCAATGTTCAAAATCATAAATAAACTTTCATTCATCCCGAAAAGATGCCAGACTGTATGATGTCGTAAATCTATTTTTTTTTTTTTTTTTTTTTTTTTTTCATTATCGACCGCTAAATCCGAACAGACAGCTGTGTTCACACCGCACGGATTTTCCAACTGGATATGTAATCAATATCTCGAGAGTGCAGTGAGATATTGTTGTCCTTTCAGTTTTACAAAAAAGACATCTCCTCTGAATTTCATACGCTGCTTCGTATGAAGTAAAACTGCAAGCTCTTTGAGATTCGACTCCATTTCATTGACTGCTGTGCACCAAGACCACAATATGATTATTGTAACACATGGAATGAGCAGCATTGGTCGTAATCCTTGTATTATTAATAGCAAATCGATTTCAAATTCAAATGTTCAAATGTTTGTTAAGCTTATGGGACTTAACTACGGGGTCATCAGTCCCTAAACGTACAAACTACATATGAACTACTTACGAACTAGGACGGCACAAATATCCATGCCCGAGGGGGGATTCGAACCCCCGACCGCAGTGGCCGTGCTGACCGTGACTGGAGCGCCTCAGTCACCTCGGCCACCGCGGCCGGCAAATCGATTTCAATCACAAAGAGACCATCATCACTTAAGATCTTCAAGCACTCATACGAAGTTGGTAATTTAATGTGTAACCAATTTCATGAGAGTGCTTTAAGATTTGCACTGATTATGGTCATTCTGTGACTGAAATCAATTTGCTGTTAATAAAGCAATGTTTACGACCAAAGCTGCTTATTCCATGTGTTATCTTTAAAATAAATTGCAATACTTTACGTAATTTGATGCTGCGCAACAACTGTAGCCGCGGTGTAATGGCCGAGCACTCTAAGGCGCCTTACTACGGACCGCGCGGTTGATCCCCGTCGGAGTTTCGAGTCCTCCACCGGGCATAGTTTTGTGTGTGTGTTGTCCTTAGGTTAGTATTTTTCAGGCATATGATCTGATAAACACTGTAATTAAGTCCCATAGAGTTACAAAATTTGAACATTTGAATATCTGTAACGAATAACGAATAGAAAATCAATCCATCATCGAATACGAATAATTAGGAAAAGCGACGAATGTTTCTTTCGGACTGATACTTCACACGAAGACCTAGATCGTCGCCGGAATAGAGGGCAAGCTCCCAGTAATGGAGTACATTCATGGGAGTAATAGAACATACGAAAAATTGAGTCGTGGTCAGCAGGGCGTACGTCTATTAGTAATCTATCCAGAAGTGATAAGTTCCTGTACCTCGGGTGGCGCAGGGTTTAGCGCAACTGCCTAGTGAGGAGGAGGTCCCGATTTCGAATCCCTGTCCTGGCACAAATTTCCATATTTCCATGTGTCCATTTTCTATGATTACAACTCCTACTAGAAGAGGCAGAAAAAAAGTTAATATCTGTAAAGTGTGATTTACAAAAGAAAGTGTTGCATACGTCGCAAAAATTCCTCTAACTTTGCCATTTTCCCGTATGCTGCATGCGACACGAGTTGCAGCATACTGATCGAAACACCATTTATTTTATTTTCTATGGGTTACGATGTTAGAGGGCCCCCTCTTCCCTGAGACGCTGATCCCATATGGAGGGCTTCCGAGCCTTTGACACAGGGGGCCTGTGCCGGCGCATACCAAAGCAGCTGGCTGAAAAGGCTCTCGAATACGTCCAGCGCCACGCTTCCAGCTGACTCAGAAGAGGTTACGCTGCCCTGGTTGCCACGCCAATCGACAGTATCAAATACTCACTCTCTGATAGATGTGCTACTTCTTTTGACCACAATGCGTAATTGGAAATACTGATACCAAGAGGGACAGAATATAGCAATTCAATGGTAATTATAACTTATTCGTAGTAGGTGCTGTTATAGAAATCAAAGTACATTGAAGGAGTCTATAGTTGGAACCAGAAACGATGGTGGTCTGCGCATCAGCGTCACTCTTCTTCCGATATATTAGTATTGTTCTGAACGCTACGCCGCAAGCGTCGTAGGCATTCCTAAATTAAACTTCATTATAGCGAGCTGTTCAGTGGATTTTATTCTATTTGTGGCATGTTGTCATCACGATGGTGCTGGCATGTAACAACTTCTATCTAAGCAAGCGATAGCCATCTTAATAAAGTGCAGAGCTCTTATATGTGCGTGCATTAACTGTTGCTTGAAGCAAGCAACACATGTTTTATTCATTATATTTCTACACAAGAGCGACCTGCCGTCGTTCCTGGGTCGGACTAAAGAAAGAAGTGCCATTGTTCTGTCGTCTACAAGAAGCGTAAGTTTCGTAGTGTGGCCTTAGATCCGCCATGTTTGAGGCAAATGTTATTTGGATTATCGGCTGACAGCTGGTATGCCCTAACCACTGGAGAATTGTACCTACTTAAGCAGTTCCAAGTTTTAAATAAAGACTGACTACTGAATACAAATGTGCATCAAGTTCCGTAAGACTTTATGAAGCTGCGAATTTACGAACCTTGTAGCATATTTCCAAAAGATGCGGTAATAAAATCTCACGAACCTGTAATACAGTTCCAGTTCGAAGTATGACAGCTGGTTGAGGTTTGCAGTAACAACCAAACAGCCGCTCTGAAAATATTTGTGTTGATTATAATGCTCGTACATGGTGTAATCGATTTGCGAAACAAACAGTGCACAGTAATTATTATAACGAACGATCATGATCATGGATTTGCACCTGTTGTTAATGTGTTGTAATAACTACTTTCATAAAGGCTAATATACATTTATCTGCCGCGGTGGAGTGGCCGAACGCATTGAGGCGCTATGCTGCGATTCGCGAGGCCTTTGCCCGTCGGGAGATCGAGTCTGCCCCCCCCCCCCTCGGTAATAAACTTTACAAACATCTGATCATTTTTTACATTTTTCTGGTATTTACTAAACGTATTATTTTGTGTCCCAACTTCGTCGCCGCTTTTGTGTCCCAGCCTCGTCGTAGGTGTCGGTGGCCGAGTGGAATAAGACCGACACAGGAATAAGGATAGCCCGCTGGTGCAGGTACGGAGGGGAGCAGCCAGAAACTATAAACACTAGAGTAAATTAGAAAGAGATATATATTGCACAGAATGTAACAATACTTAACTTTTACATAGTACTGCAGAATGTTGATACATAGTTGTTAGAGGCCTGCCTAGTGCCTGTACGATAGCAAAGTCTTCACTGGTGCCTATCTGATTACGAAGGTCCTAACTGGTTGCTAACTCAGTCCCAAGTGACCGGTGTCTTTCCGTGGTGGCCACGAGCGGGGTTGCAGCAGAGGGCGCTCGTGGCTGTCGTCGTGAGAACGCCGCGCCGTGCGTGCATGGCGGCGCGCGGCGAAAGTAGGTGGCGCGCACTTTGTACTTGTGCGACACCACATATTAAGCCCACAAACCTGTAAAATCTGGTGGAAGAAATTTGAGTCCAAAGACGAAAATAACAGAATTCTGCAATAAAAATTCGCCTCTGTCAGCTGTCATAGAAGCATTCCACTCCGAAATAATGTATCGCTAATAACTTACGTCGTTGCCACGTAAAAAAAAAAAAAAATCTGGCTGTTACTACTGCTTCTACACATCGAACTGGTTACATGTCAACAGGTGCTCGATCAAGTATTGTCATCAACAAATAAAACTATTTTTAAAGTAGATGTAGATAAAAGTATGGTTTCACCAGCCAAAGGGCCAATAGACCAAGATACATCTCAAAACGGGAATATTAGGTAGAAAATTGAGCATCTTTTTATGATGTGTACTCCAGTGGAATTGCAGGAAAGGTCATCTGAATCTTCACTCTTGGGACAGCTAAGTGCCATTGGTCAGTGATTTTGTTTGAGTATAGATAAAACATTTGGTGTTCCTGTACGAAGTATTTGTTGTTTTATCACTTCGATTTGTGCATTTAAATGTTGAACGTACTTTAGGCACATTTCAGCCGCAAAAATTGTACAGACAATACGCACTAAAAGCAATATACATTAAATACAGCGCTTCACAGTCAGCAACAACGTACAATACTTCTCTCAAGTGTAATGGCCACTGAAAATACAGCAGTCGATTTTACACAGAGCGCTGTAATGCGTGTGTTAGCCACTCTATGACATTAAAGCTCGTTGGTCGTCTATCACCGGTGTCATTAAATCTGTACAACCGTGCGATACTGGCCGAACGCTATGAGGCGCCTCACCAGTGGAGTGCTCGATTGGCCCTCCCCCCTCCCCCCACAATCGGAAGTAAGAGTCATCCCTCAGGCATATTTGTGTGTGTGTGTGTGTGTGTGTGTGTGTGTGTGTGTGTGTGTTACCCTTAACATCAGTTAGTTTAAGTGGTTTGTAAGACTCGGGACTGATGATCACTGTAGTTTGTTTCTAAAACTTAATAAATTTTTTATTTAAATCTGTAATTTGAAGACTGTTTGAAGGAAATCAAGAAGAAATATATTTATTCTGTTTGCTCATCATGAGACACAGGCCATCCGGGGCAGTAATAGAAAACAGCAAACAGAAAAGTGAAGTTCTAAATTTAACCTTCAAGAAATCTTTCACGCAGGAGGACCGCACAAATGTACCATCATATGAACAACGTACCAACTCCGAAATGGAGGACATAGTAATAAGTATTTCCGGTGTAGAGAAGAGCTGAAAGAGCAAGATGGAATACCAGTTCGGTTTTCACAAAGAGTATTCTGTGGCACTGACTCCTTACTTAGCTTGCATTTATCGCGATTCTTTAATTCAGCGCAAAATTCCTAGTGATTGGAAAAAAGAACAGGTGACTCCCGTTTATGAGAAAGGAAAGAGACCTGATCCACATAATTACAGGCCAATATCGTGAATATCAGTTTGCTGTAGAATTTTGGAGCATATTCTCAGTTCGAATACAGTAAATTTCCTTGTGACGGAAAAGCTTCTTTCTATAAATCAGCACGGGTTTAGTAAACATCGTTCATGTAAAACTCAGATTTTCCTTTTCTCACATGACATGTTCCGATCCATGGATGAAGGGCAACGGGCAGATTGTGTTTTTCTTGATTTCAAAAATGTGTTTGACGTGGTGCCACACTGCAGACTCCTAACGAAGATATGACCATATGGAATAGGTTCACAGATTTGTGACTCGCTGGAAGACTTCCTAAGTTATAGAACGCAGTACGTTGTTGTCGACGACGAGTGTTCATCAGGAGTGGGACAGGACCTCCATTATTTTCTATCTATATAAATGATGGACAGAGTAACTTGTAACTGCCTAATGACAGTGGTTATAACATAATCAATTTTACATTTTGTTCAGCAGCTCCAGCAGGCTGTGGTTTAGATGAACAACAGGAAGACGACAATAATGTGTAGACAATGGTTAGCATGACTAACACCTCTTACACACTATGTTAAAGTATCAATTACAAAAATTAGCATATTGGTTGATGTAAATTGTATAGAAAATTAATACAGTTCTAGTAACTGTTGTATAGATTAACGAATGAATAGATTACATCGGAGTTTCATTATCATTACAGGAAGAATGTTCAAAATATACATATGTAGAGCACTCAGGACTATAGTAATTACAGCAATATAATATATCAAAATTATAAATATAAACTCCCAATAGCCTCCGTATCATAGGTCATATCATGGTCTGCTGCACTATACTAAAGCAAAGTAACAGACATCACCGTCCAAGAAAAGGAAAAGAGTCGTCAGGTGGCATTAGTGTATATAAGGGAGGTAGAAGTAGGTACCACATAAAAAGCATAAAAGTATCAAACTAGGTTGCCATAAGCACTTAAGAATTTTTTTCTTTTTTCCTTTTTAAGGTAAGACGGAGAATGTGGTACGAAATGTTATTAAAGGCTACTACCAAAATTTAAGGCATACATCTATAACTGTGACTAATGGCACGGCAAGAATGGGAAGGTGGAAAATAGACGGCATTCAAATGGGCACAGACTAGTGAAGTATGTCAGTTAAATAAAATGCAATGGCCCTAAGGCTGTCATGATAAAAAATGCCTACGTTACATAAGTAGGCTTACAAAAGAGTTATGTTCAGTTTAAACCATGTGAAATTGTCACTTAGTGGATTAAAATTGAATTTGAAAATTCCAACGTTGTAGTAGAAGGCCACAAAAGATTTAAGTTCTTAGAGGCATGCACCTATGACGGTGACTAATGGCACGGCAAGAATGGTGGGCAAGAGATAGATTGGTATGGAAATAGGCACAAACTAGTGAACCAAGTCAGTCAATATAAAATGCAATGTCCTAATGCTGTCTTGATAAAAATGCCTACGTTATACTAGCAGGCTTACAAAAGTGATGTTCAGGCGATACCATGTATAAGTGTCGTGAAGTGAATTCAAGTTGGATAAAAATCCTACGTTGCATTAGCAGGCTCACAAAAGATTAATTGCATATATGATGAAATCAGGGTGTGCCAAACTGGGTGCATTAAGCAATGTCATTTTAAGTGCAACAAATTCAGAATTACCTTTCTGTTTTCATTGCCAAACAGTATTCTTACCAGTAAGTGTGTGCACATTGATGGCACGATTGCACGTAAAATCTAAAAATCGTTTATAGACATTAATTAAGCCTAAAAAGCTTCGTAATTTGCTTTTATTTTTGGGTATAGGTATAAGTTTGATTGCTTCCAACTTATCGGGAACAGGCTCTATGCCCTGAGATGAAATTATATGCCCTAAAACTTTCCTTCTGCTTTTATCAAAATGTGATTTTTTCCATATTAACAGTGATACCATACTCGACAAATATTTTTAATAGTGGATCAAGAATGTAGTTATTCTCTGAACAAGTCATTTCAGCAATATCATCTACGTAAGAAATAATTTGCTCTTTGAAAGAAACAGGTAGTATGCTATTTAAAATACAAATAAATGCAGCAGATTAAATAGTGAGACCAAATGGTAGTTTACAAAACTGGTAACACACACGGAAACATGAATGCTGTATATTTTCTACTGTTGGAGTGTAATTCGATCTCCCAAAAGCGCTTCTAAAGTCTATATAGGATATAATTTTAACTGCATGGAAATTTTGCAACAGCTTATCCAATGTGTTAATAGTGAACGTTTGGGCAGGAATTATTGGTGATGTCTTGATTGGGCCTCATGTTCTTCCACCTACGCTCACTGGAGCACCTTATCATGATTTCAGACGGGATACTCTACCTGTGCTGCTGGAACATGTGCCTTTACAACATGTGGTTCATGCACGATGGAGCTCCTGTGCATTTCAATCGACGTGTTCGTACGCTTCTCAACAACAGATTCGGTGAGCGATGGATTGGTAGAGGTGGACCAATTTCATGGCCTCCACGCTCTCCTTACCTCAACCCTCTTGATTTTCATTTATGGGGGCATTTGAAAGCTCTTGTCTACGCAACCCTGGTACCAAATGTAAAGACTCTTCGTGCTCGTATTGTGGACAGCTGTGATACAATACGCCATTCTCCAGAGCTGCATCAGCGCATAAGGGATTCCATGTGACTTAGGGTGGATGCATGTATCCTCGCTAACGGAGGACATTTTGAACATTTCCTGTAACAAAGTGTTTGAAGTCACGCTGGTACGTTCTATTGCTGTGTGTTTCCATACCATGATTAATGTGATTTGAAGAGGTAATAAAATGAGCTCTAACATGGAAATTTCTTTCTTTGTGTGTGAGGAATGTTTCCTGAAAGTTTGGCCGTACCTTTTTTTTAACTCCCTGTATATATGAAAACGCCGTGCTCAAAATTGCGATATTTTTTGGCCCGTATATTGCAAAAGGTTAAGGTGCTTGGGTAGCCCTTGGCCTAGTATTACATATATAACTAAACGAAGAATTTATTTCTTAATGTCAAACTTTTTGCCGAGGAGCCAAAGATAGTAGCATAGTCTAGCGTTTTAAAACAGATATATGTATACATTACTCCAATGTTCATTAGAGATGAACATATATATATGTCTAAAAGTGGCACTGTGGTCGGAAGTAGTCTTTATAGGAGAAATCTTTTCCGATGGCAGCCATTTTGGTTCTGAAATGTGGCTGTAACAGACTATTCAGGTATTGACTGTCACTAGAAATTGTTAGTTGTTAGAAGCAGTAAATGTAAAACTACGATGGAGTATGCACGTTTCCGAGATTGTGGCCACATCCATCATCATTGCAATATATATATATATATATATATATATATATATATATATATATATATATTGACTAACGATACATCTACACTTAAATAAATACTACGTTATCCACCCAAAGGTCGATACTTGGTTACTTGCTTTCCTGTTCCATATATAATGAGTGAAAAACAAATTATTGTATGCATCAGTATGAGCCCAAATCTCTCTTGTCTTATCTTTGTGGTCTCTTAGCGAAATGTGGGTTGTCGACAGTAAAATCGTTCTGCAGTCCGCTCAAATTCCGGCCCTTTAGATTTCTTCAACACTGTTTCCCGGCAACGACTCCCGTTTGAATTCCCGAAGCATCTCGGTAACTCTCGCACACTGATTCAGTCTACCAGTTACAAACCTAGCCGACCACCTCCGAACTGCCTCTATGTCCTCCTCTAAGCCAATGTGGTGGTGATCGCAAAAACTTGAAGCAGTACTTAAAACGGGGTCGCACAAGCGTTTTGTAGACGGTCCCCTTCACAGATGAATCCCAGCTTCCCAAAATTCTCCCAATAAACCGAATTCGATCATTCATCTTCCCTGTGACTGTCTATATATACACGTTCCATTTCATATCACTGTGTAGTGCCACACGCTGATATTTAATTGATATAAATATGTCATGCATCACACTACAAAGGCGGTATTCGAACATTAGGGGCATTACTTCTCCAACTCATCTTCATCGCCTTACATTTTCCTGCATTTAGCGCTAGTTGCCATTCCTCACACCACCTAGAAATTTGGTCCAAGTCATCCTGCATCCTACTACAGTCATTCAATGACATCTTCCTGTACAGCACAGCATCATCAGCAAACTGCCGCAAACTGCAACTCTCTCTGTCCATCAGATCATTTATATAGATGGCAAATAATAACGGTCCTATCAAACTTTCCTGGAGTATTTCTGATGAACACTCGTCATCGAGGATAGCATACTGGGTTGTGCTACTTAGGTAGTCTGCGAGCCACTGACGTATTTGGAAATCTATTCCATAAGCTCGTACCTACCTTAGCAGTCTATAGTGCGGTACCGTGTCACACGCCTTTCGAAAATCGATAAATGGGCAGTCTGCCCTTCATCTATGGTTCTCAACCACCATTAAGCGGAAAAAGTGGCCTTTTCGTGACCGGTAACAAACTTCTGCCTACTTCAAACGTATCTATGGAATATACGTCTGTAAGTGTTTTTATGTCTTTTTTTTATTTTTACAATCGCTAAGGTATTGACGCAGTATCGACGAATGTTTCCTGAGTTGAATTCTTCGAAAACAGAATCTTATATGGCATTTTTACTCCCATTCATATGATATTTTCATTGTGTGTCTCCAGTGATTCGATATTTCGTAGCCGCGGTGGAGTAGCCGAGCGGTCTAAAGCGTCTCGCTGCGGAGCGCGCGGTTGCTCGCCGTGGAGGTTCGAGTCCTCCCTGGGGCATGAGTGTGTGTGTTTGTCCGTAGGTTAGTTTACCTAGGTTTAAGTAGTTTGTAAGCTACGGACTGATGACCACGCAGTTTGGTCAGATAGATCTACAAACATTTGAACATTTAGATTTCGTTAATGGAAGAAATATCGAGAGAGTGAATTTATGACAGGGATACTTAGTGGTATAACCTCGTTTTTCTAACAAGTAAATTGGAAAATGTAAGTGTGATGTCCCAGAAAGTAATTACTTCCAAAGTGGGACAGCCATATTCAGAAGAAAAATATGATGAAATTTTCATCACACAGCAATTTCCATTGTAAATGGTCAATGTTGTAGGCCATTAGTATTTTTAATGTAATCATGTGACTCAGTAGGTAGATGCTTGAACGCAAATGGATAACGTTGTACAGTTAAAGTCAATAAAAGCGAAAAAAATGCGGTGGGTGTACATGACAAACAACTGATGCGGTACGACTGAAAGTGTTTCAATCGTGTTTTCCCTTCACGATGACTCTCTCTGTTTTAGGAATTTAGGAACATTAAAATGCTTAAGTAAATTTAAATTTCGTAATTGTAACAGAATAATATATATTAAAAAAATTAAGTAGTAAGCGCGATCGAACCCAAGCCGGAAAAGTGACAGTATGGTTTATGACATTGTCCACTGCGCCATGCTGACATTTAACAGTCATCTAAATGTGCGTATATAATACGTCTCGTATACTGTAGTCAGGAGTCTAGCAGGAATCTCATTTTCTACGGCCCTCTGTGCCCATATCTCTATCTATATAAAAGCGAAAGGACACTCATTCAGATACCCACTCACTGACTAAACACGAAATCTCGAAAACTACTTCACCTATGAAGCTGACATTTGGCAAGAAGGTAGTTCATCAGTAGAAGACGTCAGCTAAGAAAGGATTTTGCGACAGGGCTTACAGTTCAGGAGATATGACGTCATAAACCATGAAAACTTCCCCGTAATTGCAGCACATGATAATGTGACTTTATCAGTCCACTATTTGAGAAGGAGAGGACTTAGCAACTTGCAACACACTTCAAACATAATTTCAAACCGTTAGGAAACTTTTATTTTCTTGACAACCCCAGAAAAATGATAACAGGAAAAAAAGTTTGTCGCTTACTACTTTTTCTCGTTCATGAAGTAAAATTATGGCATTTGGCAATTTATTACTCTTAAACTATAAATTGTATTCGCGAGAAATGTTACAGACCATATAGACACACACCACTGAACGTACGTTCGAAATTTTATCATAGTACGACACACAGTTCATAACATATGGAGTAATAAACAAGTACGTTAATGAAAAACCGCCACATCACGCATGACGTTTTGGTTTGTTACGTCTTTACTACTAACTCTATTTTACAAACGTTTTACATATGCACCACTGGATCTATCTTCGAAATAATATTGTTTTACGACATATAGTTCAGGTACTATGACGTCAAAGACATTGAAATACATGAAACTTCGACATAAAAAGCATGAGGTTGTAATTTACTACGTCTTTACTACCAGTCAGTTTACAACACATTTCGCAGGCAGTTTCCTAATATTCCTCTCTACGAATCTGGTAAATAATGTCTTTGTAGGATCCATAATTCAAGAGATATCTCTATACGTATAAAAGCTAAAGGTCACTCACTCACTCACTGACGAAATGACGAAACACGACATCTCTAAAACTACTAGACCTATGAATCTGAAATTTTGCCGGTATGTAGTTTAAAGGTAGAAAATGTTAGCTAAGAAAGTATTTACGATAGGACGGAATGAAGGTGCATGGTGGAGGATACCTTTTCTACAGACTGACGAAATCTACAGTTTCATTCCGACTTTCACGAAATTTTGTGCGCTTGAACTTCAAAAGAAAGGTCACCGTCTACTTAAAGTTTCATACGGTACATGGTGGAGAATATCTTGAAAGATAAAAACGGATCCCTAAGCATGTTGGTCACGCCATAACTTGAGAATGGCTCGACTGATTTCACAGATCCTTTTTTTGTTGTTGTTGTTTTCGTTAGTCTCAGAACACAGATTGTATGAAATAAAACTGGAAAATGTGAGAACAACAAGGTGCGTTTTTCAATGTCTGTGTTTCTATTGCATACAAATCTATAGTTTTGTTCTGATATTTATGAAATTTTACACACTTCACCATAAAAACAAGAGGAATGTCACTGTATAAAATTTCGTTCCGTTTACAGCTAGTAGTTTATAAATATAAAAGGTTCATTTACCTGGTTGTTTTCACACAGGTTGAACCACATTCGTGAGCTCATTTCGTACCTCTCCTGGTGAATGTGAGTAATATTGTACTTTCGAATCGTAACCATTTTATTTCTAAAATTACCGTAATTTATTTTTCAAACGGTGCGCAAATTGGTGGCATAACAATGACAATATCCGAAAACAACTGTTTTCATTTCAAGCAATATTGCACAGCGTTGTCTGCAGCAACCCCAATATCGCCGCTCCGTAAGGAACATTGGTGTACACTCAACTATAGTCCTTGATGCCTATGTAAGCCAAGAAATGTGTGGCTCAGGCGTTACATGTGGTTATCACGATCTAAATTAGTTTTAACGTTGTGTTACAGTCATGATGAGGTGATTTTTCCGTAAAAGCAGTTTTCCCGTTTTCTGTTCTAAAATCTCTGGCAGACGAAATTTACTCTCCTTTTTTTTTTTATCTCTAGACATACACATGGTTTACATTATAAAATCCTCTCAGCAAAAATATTCTGGCAACCCCCTTCCCTCCTAGCGAACCATGACAAAACAATGTTGTCTCAAAGGTAACAAATTTAAGCTATTTTCTTTTGCTTCAGGTTTCTCTTTTATTGTTGGGCGTATTTTTTGTATTTTCGGAATGGAAGACAAATCCCATTTTTACATAATTTCCGACAGAAAAATATATTTTGCTAAACGAGTGATACGCATTTCAGGCAAAACTCAGAAGTAATTTACTCTCATTAAGGAAGATCCCAATGTAAAGACAATTTCTAAAGAAATAGATCTTTTTTTCCCCGAATTTTTTCAGAAAAACTTATTGTATCATGTCCTCTTACCTATCGTTTGGTTACTGAGAACAGTTTTTAGACATTTCACTTATTCATCAATAACACACTGTGGCGTATTTCTTTTTATTACTTGACATACATCAAAGCCATATTTTTCTATACATCACCTGTTATATATGTTCAGTGGTAGAATGCTTGTAGATCTCATTGCTCGCCTGCCTATAGTATATCACAAAATAATAAGACGTCGGGTTCTTAAGGCGTCTTGGAAACTTTCTAGATGACACGTTTCATATTTATACAAACTTATTTGCCGGCCGCGATGGCCGAGGGGACTGAGGCGCTCCAGTCACGGTCTGCACGGCCACTACGGTCGGGGGTTCGAATCCCCCCTCGGGCATGGTTATTTGTAGATAAGTAGTTTGTAAGTTTAGGGACTGATGACCCCGTAGTTAAGTCCCATAAGCTTAACAAACATTTGAACAAACTTATTTATCCATTCGTGATGAAGCACAGAAGTAATACAAAAGTAAGACTGCATGGCTACACTTAGACTGACAAAAATGATAACTACTGACTGACTACTACTTTAAGACTGACTCATAACTCCCCCTGTTCGCGCCAATTCAAAATGTTGTTCAAATGTTTGTTAAGCTTATGGGACTTAACTACGGGGTCATCAGTCCCTAAACTTGCAAACTACTTATGAATTACTTACGAACTAGGACGGCACAAATATCCATGCCCGAGGGGGGATTCGAACCCCCGACCGTAGTAGCCGTGCAGACCGTGACTGGAGCGCCTCAGTCCCCTAGGCCACCGCGGACGGCGCACCAATTCGCGCGTATTAATATATATTATAGTTTTTCTAGAACATTCTAGAATACGGAAGTTACAAAGTTTCACATTTACTAATTTGTTCATGAAACATCAGTAAATCTTGCTTTACGTAAAAATACACAAAATTATGACAGATGTAATAATAAGTTTTTTATATCAAAATAAATAAATACAAAAGATCGTAGTTAAACAACAATTCGTGCAGTGTTAATATGTCTCCATTATTGTCCGACATTAAGCTTCATTAATTAATTAATTTAGTTTGTTAGAAAACCCTAGTAATGCAAATAATAATGAGACTTGACAGAAGCGCCATAAGATGCTTATATATTGTAAATATGGAATATTAGGTTACAATACTACGACCATTTATGGTATCGAATACTTCAATATTACAAATAAACGGGACCCTCCTGGCTAAATATATTACAACACGTATTATAAAACTATCTATTATCTCATTTACTATCCACAAGGAACTACGTAATTTTAACATTAAATATATTTCACTTTTTTTGTGAGAAAAAGTTTTTTGAGGTTTTGTAACTATGTGCGAAATTTGTTGAAGGTCTCTAACTGTTCCCATTCTGTAATGCACAATGAACTGATTCTGGATATTCATTGTCGTTCAGCATACGTCTTTTTCATTCACACCCATTTCAACATTATGGCAAATGGGATAGTCTATACCTTCTCAATTATAAACATTGTATTAATGTACAAGTTAGTCGACAGTCTGTTTTAGGATTCAGCGAGCAGCAAACAAGGAGCAGTGGAAGTTATTCAACTTATCTGTTTTATAAAAATAATATCTTCTAAAGACTGGACACAAGAAAATGACTAATGTACGAAACAATTACTAATATTTGTGACCGAAATAAATATTCATCTTTTCCATTGCTGTAAACGTGACAGGATTATATATACTGAAATGTCAGGATATACGAATTGAATGTATTGTAACATCACTGCTGCGTCCACCTAATCCTCGATGGGCGAAGTTGCCGTTACATTATATTTTATGCTTAATCATTTAATAATTGTTCCAATGATTTGACGGTATGGGATGCGGACAATTACTAGGTTGATCCATAACAGTAAACTTTTGTTAACTTCTTTTATTATGGAACGACAAATGTTAAAAACTCTTCCCTTTAAACACGCTGATTGAATAACCGCGTGCCACTACGATGAATGTCTACAAGTCCACACTGAAACATTTCAACATACAACTGCAACCCGTATGCGATACGACGGAATGGCAGAAACTTTAGCCACCACTAAACGCAGGTTACGAACTCACTACCGACATGCTACCGCCTCGCTCTGCGGTCGGCGGGAGACTGCAGCACACGGGCCAACAAACAAAGAACATTCCAACCTAAGCATTGTTGCCAGCAGCTCTCGCTGCACACCAACGATAACTATCGTTCGACCAAAACGTACCAAAGAGGGTACTAACCTAAAACCCTGTATCCTCACAGTATGATTTTTTATGTTTATTCCTTTGTTACCCGGTGTTTGTAATTAGGTGTAAAATGAAAGCAGTTTGCTTCCTAAATGCACCCTGTGAACATATACGTGGAAACGGCGTATCTTTAAACATTTATTTCACTTGCATTTCTTGTAGACTAAAATTTTAGATATTTTAAGTATTTACTGGAGATGAAAGCATAAGCGAAACCTTTTGTAATTGTAATCACAACATAAAACCTGTATCTTCGTTCTCTTGATAATATATGCCTATTTCAGAATCTTTGATTCGCAGATACATAGGAAGAAAATAATGGAAACGTTGAAGTCTTACTCTTCTCAAAAGCTTCTGCCTCAGATATAGGCAGAAATAAAAGCAGTAGTTCTAAGTTTTGATCAATAATAAGTTACTAGAGAAAGCGTGAAAATCTGACGCTCTCCTTCGCAAATAAAATCACGATCCACTGGCACCGCAATTTTCTATTTCTTCGTGGAAGAAAAGTTTTACGAGTTAACATTCTAGTGTCAGTTCCTCGACAGTTCCACGCAACAGTTAAGATCTTTTTATTGAACTTCGCTTCTGTTAACAATAATCTTCAGCTGTGCTCAAGTGCATAAGCGCCTTTACTGCTGTTATACTTTCATATTTCATTGAAAAGTTATGCGGAATTATTAAATGTGTAGGGACATGCACCATTGGATGCGTTCTAGTCGACGCCAAATTACTCCTCCCGTAGTCTTGAATTCCGCTACGGTTCTCTCGCATTATCAGAGCATTTCCATCCTGCAGCATGAAGAGCGCTTTTGCTAATGGAATTCACGAGAATGCAGTCTATATCTGAGAAAGAAAGACGACTGTAGGAACCCAAACGCAAGAGCAAAATGAGCGCGATGCAGAGCCTAGCCCAGTTCAGATCGTCGGAGAAATCGAATCGTATGTCAACAGATGCCTGACATTCATAATGCACTTAACGCTATGAAAACATACGTTTAAAATGTCTTCACTGAGTTGTCTCTTAGTGTGGCAGCACAAAAACGTACGTTACAATCTTTTCACATAATGCCAATTTCTCTTCATTTGTAGCAATTTATGTGATTCGCTCTGCTTCTTACAGAAAGCAGGTTCCTTTATGAACTTAAATAAAGGGTCTTTTCCACTCTACAGGTAATTTTTATGGCCCTTTGGCTTTACAGATATTTCTGACGATGAATTAGGACTCACTGTCTATTAATGCAATGTACCAACCGCTTTCGAAAGCACATTCTAATTCATGTCATAGAAAGTACCACAATATGAGGAATATTTCTTGCTGACAGAGACAAATCAATGGAGCCCTATAGAGACAAAGAAAAACAGGGAAATCTGTTATTTATCCATTGGAACGAAATTATAGTTTAAAAAACTCTGTGTACGTTTTTCACATTCAGACTTTCTAACAGAGAATGTCAAATGCTGAGGTCTTGTTTTTACGGTAGTAAGTGGAGGTAATTGTTAAAAATTGATTAATATGAAGATAAAATTTTTATTCTACTAAAAATATCTTCCGGGAAAACATCATTAATGCATTCTTACATAAGAATAAAAATATTCAGCGAAAATTTACAAATAATATTGATTATTTTAATTATATATCCTTTTCTTTGTAAGAGTAGGTAATATCTCTCACTTCCTAGAGTTCAGTGCTCTAATCGGTAAGAATGGATACCTTATAAAATCATTTAGTCAATAACTTCATTTTACTAAGCCAATACGTCGAATATAAATAATATCTAGAGAAGCAACGATTATTTAGTAAGATATTATTAATTTAAATCAGTAAATTAAAAAAACTACTCTACAAAGGAGCAAAACATCCACTCAGCACATGTTTAAATATTAGCTCCAAAAGGAGAAAAAGCCTGGATCGGAGCTTGATTTATTTGTTGATTGAAGACCGGTTTCGATGTGCTATCTTCTGGTCGCTAATATTTTTTTCAATGTGGTCATGTTTTTTTAAAAAGATGGAGAAACATTGCACTTCCTCTAGATATGTTATACTCTCGACTGCTTGAGTCTGTAATAAGCTGACCACAGAATAACATGTAAATGTCTTAACGAAGTGCAATGCACTTTCTGTTTATTCTCCATCTTTTTAAATCTTTTATATCAATCATTACCGATTGCCTACTTCCTGCGATGTCAGGCAATGTTTAAAACTACAAAATAGCCGCACTTACATTCCATACCACTCCCATGAACCACAGACATTGCCGAGGTGGGGTGGCTTGCGTGCCTCAACGATACAGATAGCCGTACCGTAGGTGCAACCACAGCGGAGGGGTATCTGTGGAGAGGCCAGACAAACGTGTGTTTCCTGAAGAGGGGCAGCAGCCTTTTCAGTAGTTACAGGGGCAACAGTCTGGATGATTGACTGAGCTGGCCTTGTAACATCAGCTAATGTGGCTTTGCCATACAATTACTGCGAACGGCTGAAAGCTACAGCCGTTATTTTTCCCGAGGACATGCAGCTCTACTGTATGAACATATGATGATGGCATCCTCTCGGGTAAAATATTCTGGAGGTAAAATAGTCCCCCATTAGGATCTCCGGGCGGGGACTACTCAGGAGGATGTGATCATCAGGAAAGACAATACTGGCATTCTACGGGTCGGAGCGTGGAATGTTAGATCCCTTAATTTAGTAGGAAAATTAGAAAATAAAAAAGGGAAATGGATAGGTTGAAGGTAGATATAGTGGGGATTAGTGAAGTTCGGTGGAAAGAGGAACAGGATTTCTGGTCAGGCGAGTACAGGATTATAAATGCAAAATCAGTTGGGGGTATTACAGGAATAGGTCTGATAATGAATAAGAAAATAGAAATGCGGGTAAACTACTATGAGCAACACAGTGATCGCATTATCGTAATCAAGATAGATACGAAGCCAACACCGACCACAGTAGTACAGATTTATATGCAAACTAGCTCTGCCGACGATGAGGAGCTAAAGGAAATTATTCAGATAATTAAGGGAGAGGAAAACTTAATTGTTATGGGAGACTGGAATTCGGTAGTAGGACAAGGAAGGGAAGGGAAGATAGTAGGTGAATATGGTCTGAGCGAAAGGAATGAAAGAGGAAGCCGCCTGGTAGAATTTTGCACAGAACATAATTTAGTTATAACAAACACCTGGTTCAAGAATCACAAAAGAAGGTTGTATACATGGAAGAGACCAGGAGACACCAGGAGATACCAGATAGATTTTATAATGGTAAGACATAGATTTCGGAACAAGGTTTTACAGTGTAAGACTTACCCAGGGGCAGATATAGACTCTGACCATCACTTGTTGGTTATGAACTGTAGGCTGAAACTGAAGAAACTACAAAAAGGTAGGAAAATAAGGAGATGGGACCTGGATAAATTGAAGGAACCTGAGGTTCTTAAGAATTTCAGAGGGAGCTTTAGGCAACAATTGAAAGAAACGGGGAAAATAAAACAGTAGAGGAGGAATGGGTAAAATTGAGAGATGAAATAGTGAAGGTAGCAGAGAGCAAAATAGGTAGGAAGGCAAGACCTACAAAAATTCCTTGGATATCACAGGAGATACTAAATTTAATCGATGAAAGGAGAAAATATGAATATCAAGGAAACTGATGGAAAACCAATTCTCAGCAAAGAAGGGAAAGCTGAAAGGTGGAAAGAGTATATAGAGGGGCTCTACAAAGGAAATGAACTTCGAGACAATATTGTAGGAAGGGAAGAGGATGTAGATGAAGATGAAATAGGAGATACTGTACTGAGAGAAGAATTTGACAGAGCCCTGAAAGACCTAAGTCAAAACAAGGCCCCTGGAGTAGATGATATTCCCTCAGAGCACTGAAGTCTCTGGGAGAACCAGCCATGACGAACCTGTTTCATCTGGTGTGTAAGATGTATGAGACAGGTGAAGTACCCTCAGACTTTAAGAAAAATGTTATAATCCCCATTCCAAAGAAAGCAGGTGCAGACAGGTGTGAAAACTACAGAACCATCAGTTTAATAAGTCATGGTTGCAAAATATTAACACGAATTATATATAGAAGGATGGAAAAGCTGGTAGAAGCTGACCTTGGGGAAGATCAGTTTGTGTTCAGGAGAAATGTAGGATCACGAGAGGCAATACTCACTTTACGGCTTATCCTAGAAGATAGAGTAAGAAAAGGCACACTTACATTTCTAGCTTTTGTAGATTTGAAGAAGGCTTTTGACAATGTTGATTGGAATAAACTCTTTCAAGTTCTGAAGCAAGCAGGAGTAAAATATAGGGAGCGTAAGGTTATTTACAACTTGTAGAAAAACCAGATAGCGGTTGTCAGAGTTGAAGGGCATGAAAGGGATGCAGTGGCTGGAAAGGGAGTAAGACAGGGTTGTAGCCTTTCTCCAGTGTTATTCAATTTGTACATTGAGCAAGCTATAAAGGAAAGCAAGGAGAAATTAGGAGAAGGAATTAAAGTTCAGGGTGAAAAATTAAAAACATTGCGTTTTGCCGACGACATAGTAATTCTGTCAGATACAGCAAAGGACCTGGAAGAGCAATTGAACGGAATGGACAGTGTGCTGAAAGGTGCATATAAGATGAACATTAACAAGTGCAAAACTAGGGTAATGGAGTGCAGTCTAAGAAAATCAGGTGATGCTGAAGGAATTAGATTGGGAAACGAAGCAATAAAGGAGGTAGATGAGTTTTGTTACTTGGGCAGTAAAATAACAAATGATGGTCGCAGTACAGAGGATATAAAATGCAGAAAGGCAATGGGTAGAAAAGCGTTCTTGTAAAAGAGAAATTTGTTAACATCGAATATTGATAGGAAGTCCTTTCTTAAGGCATTTGTATGGAGTGTTGCCTTGTATGGGAGTGAGTCGTGGACGATAAACTGTGCGGACAGGAAGAGGATTGAGGCTTTTGAAATATGGTGCTACAGAAGAATGCTGAAGATTAGGTTGGTGGATCACGTAACTAATGAGGAGGTACTGAACAGAATTGGGGAGAAAAGAAATTTCTGGCATACCTTGACTAAAAGAAGGGACACATTCTTAGACATCAAGGAATTTTGAATTTAACGTTGGAGGGAAGTGTGTGGGGTAAAAATCGCAGAGGAAGACCAAGAGACGGGTACAGTAAGCAGATTCAGGCAGATGTAGGTTGCCGTTCTTATGTGGAGATGAAGAGGCTTGCTCAGGATAGGGTATCGTGGAGAGCTGCATCAAACCAGTCTCTGGACTGAAGACCACAACAACAACATTCCATTCCCTCACTGTTAATGCCACAAAATAGAAATTTTACATTGAAGCCTGGAACAATTAAAAACGGTAGGAGAACTGTTTTCATTAGCATATATTATTGAATTCACAAATTATCAGCAAAAAACCAATTACGTTTTTCTAAAGTTTAAAAAAGTTGCCCAAAGAGTTGCTCTTGGAATTACGTTACTGGATTAGTACTACAGCACTTTAGCTGAAATTTCCTGAAAGGTTGAAACTGTGTGCCGGAACCGGGATTCGGACATTTGCCATTCGAGGGCAAGCGTTCTGCCGGCGATTTGTCACTATGAACAGAGTAGTGAACGCTTTATCGCACTGTAATACAAGTTTGCGTGCCAAGTAGCTCTGAGGAGAGTGATAAAATATATTATGGGAAAATATGTAATGCAGACGCTTAAAGGAGAGGTAAACTTGATTCTGACACGCGACTGGTTCTCGGTAGCAGGGAAAGGAAGAGACAGAAAAATATAGATTGCGGAAAAGGAATGAAAGAGAAATCGCCTGCAACAATTCTGCACAGAGCACAATTTAATCATCACAAACAATAATATTTTTTGTGGAAGAGACCAGGAGGCACTGGCAGGTACCAGATTTATTTTTTAATAGTAAAACATAGATTTCTAACCTATTTTTATAAACTGTACGAGACTCCAGGGGTCGTTATAGAGTAACTATAATTTATTGGTTTTCGCCCAAGAGGAATGCGCGGTTTTATTTACTTCCTCTATTCAACTCCCTTAGTCCATATTGTGTCGATTCTGAACAGCGGTGAGCCAGAAAGTTTTCTTTATCCGTAAAAAAAAAAGTCCTGATTTTAATGCTGGGCCGCTTCATCTGAGAATAAGAAGGGCAAACTACATCCTTTTGAATCTGCTTAACTGTATTCCTCCCTTGTCTCCCTCTACGAGTTTCATCCGTACACGCTTCTAATGTTAATTTGATTGTTCTTTGATGTTTCAGAATGTGTCCCACCAACACCCCCTCACCCCTCCAACCCGCCATCCACCCACTACACGTTTGCTGCTTACGTCAAAGGCTGGCGTCTCTCGAGTCGTATTGTTAGTCTAAAGTTAGAGCACCTCAAAATTGCTTACTGAATTGCGGTAACGACGTAACAGAGAACTGCTCCCTACTAATGGCTGCTAATTTTAGGTACTGGCGTTCATAATCCATGCCGACCCAGCATACACGCAAAACGGCACAGATCATCCAATGCGGCAAATGCGACGAGGTGTGCTTGGCGCTAATTTACAGTGCTGAATGTTGCTTTTTTTATTATTTTTCTTTGTCGTATGTAAACAGTTTTGCAAATTTGTAACTACTAAATTAAACTCGTATGCAAAAGTTAAGAACGATTGTAATTTGCGCATGACGTAGCGATCCAAGTAACACAGGTCGATGAAACTTGCACCCTACACACAAATTACTGCTACAGGGCACCAAATATCGCTTCCTGATTTGTAAAAATTAAAATTTAAAAAATTTGTCCACCTTTGGTTTTCAGGGACCAAATTATAACCCTATGCTACTTTTAGTTACTTCGGAAAATTTCGGAAGTCTTGAAAGTACCTTGTCAGAAAGTGGGTACCTAATAGCACCTAAACCGAATAGTAAAATTAGGAGCAGCTGAAAGTGGAAGAGCACATATTGGTTGAGCTTTTGTAAATGGAACTGAATCTGGATCTGGGCCTTCGTTGAAAGATTTATAAAAGAAAACGAAATGCTTTACTGTAACACATTTATTCAATTAGAAGAGATTATTTACACGAGAATGATGTAAAACAGGTTTGACAGTTCGTTATGCAGACAAAGGAACATGCGTATCTTTTCCGACTCGAAAATTTGTGAATCTACGTGAAGTGTTAAAATGAAAAATTACTGAAGTTCTTATTGAAAAGTAATTACCAGAGATGTAAACGAAGGCTTCCTCGGCCGTTGTCACTGTCAATAAAATTCTTCGGGGTTTTGAGCCGCATTGTAAATATATAAAATCCGACGTTTCGGGTACAGTGGCCGAAACCGTCTGATTTTATAGATTGGCAGTGCGGCCAAAACCGTCGAAGAATTTTATTGACAGTAATCACCAGAGGTTTAAACACAACTATCCCACTGCTTAACGAGACGAAGGATTCCCTGCCCTCAGAATTCCTCTCTGTGACAAGTGCCAGTCCTCTACCGCATCCTTCAGTTTGTCGTACGAGTTTAACCTCTTAATGCCCGCTATATGAATTCCTTTTGAATAACAATTCTTTTCCGTGGAAGATACTCAGAATGGTTCTTAGATGCCACGTAATTGTTTTCAGATTTTGAATTGTATTTATTAAACAAAACTTTTGTACGTCCCAAATTTGGCACATCGGGAATAAGAGTAATTGGACTAATTTTAAGTAAGTGCACTTTGCGCAATAGAGAAAATAGTACTAAGGTTAAAAATCAGAGGGATGTTTGAAATAGGAATAAGTATCGTTAAAATTAATAATACACTTCTTATACTATTTATTTAGAATTGTGATTGTATGTTACAAAAAATTACAAACATGTACACAAACGTGTATTTTACAAATAGAAATCCACAAAGGAATTCCTTCCTTTATTGAGATGCAAGTGAACTTTACAATTCTTACACATAACAAATGATTTCTGCTTGCAGAAGGGGCTCTTGCATCTCTGTTTTTAATGAATTTTAAGAGTTTTCTCGATATAACTCTAAACGTATCAGATCAATCGATACATACAAAAAAGCAATCGATAGATATTCATACGGGCTACAACTTTCTAATTTAACATTTTTCTAGCGGAGTTATCGTTTTTTATTTATTTAATAAAAACAGTTTTTTGGAACTTTGCAAATTTTTTTCGGGCATTTTCACCATCTAGGCTTGAGTTTCATAAAATAGAAACTCTATTTTACATTTAATTTCCTACACGCTCTTATTTTTTGTTTTCAGGTAATAATTTTTGCAACAACCTCTCCCTAATCCTTAGACTATTGAGACGTCACGTTATGAACGCACTGGCGCTAGTATAGCAGAGTCCTCCCTCGGCTGGTAGGACTGTGTGTATGTGTGTGTGTGTCACGTATTTAGAGTACGTTAGTTTAAGTAGGTAGTATAAGTTGAGGACCGTTGATCAGAGTAGTTTTGTTCATTACTATTACTATTATTTTACTTTCCTCTTAGTTTTGGCAACAAGATTTCCCTGTTGCTTCACCACACAAAGCCTCATTAGTATTTTGTGCCTTAACATCGAAAAAATGTTCTACCTTTTAATGATAAGGAGAACTGATCAACACAACTCCCCACGTTTTAGTTCGTGAGATGATCGTTCAAATTTCGGTAAAGCCTTTATGTCTTTTGCAGAGATTGTAGGATGAGTTAAAGTGGAGCAGATGAGAAATGAAAAGATGGATGGACGCTTACGATTTAACGACCCGTCGACCGAATGGTTATTAGCGTGGGAACTCAAGGTAAGATTTTTTTGGTGAGGATAGGAAAGTTAACCGGCCGTGCCCTTACAAAGGAACCATCTCGCTATGAGCCTGGGGTGACTCCGGGAATTCAGGAAAACCCTAAATGTATATGGCTGGAGGTAATGGAGGTAATTAGAACCATCGACCTCCAGAATACGTGTCCAGTGTGTTATCACTGTGCCATTTCGCTAGGTGTTGAAGGAGAAGAAAATAAGTTTAGGAAAACCACGAAATAGTTCTGTTCCTTGATAAATATCCAATGACTAGAAAAGAAATTACAGCATTATTCTAGTAGAACAACCATACATGTGTCAGTGCAGTTTGTGATGGTCCGCTGACGTTTCAAAATGCGGGACATCGTTCCAAACAGAGGAGGTCACCAAGAGGAGGCAATGTGTTCTTTGTAACTTACTTTTATTCCTGGCAGAAGATTGTTAAGGGATCATTGTGTAGAGCGTTCCAGCACGGCTGACAATTGCCGGATGGTCTTTGCTGCATGTGGTCTTACATTAAAGAAACCACTAGTGCTCGACGGGATTTAATTCGGGAAAACCAGTCCACCATCGAATAACGTTTCGTTCCAGATTTGCAACCTTCACCGATCCACGTGATGGCACAGTGGCGGCAATCGTGTGCATAAAGTCGCGACCGAACAAAGCACTGGAAAGACGGATAAGAAGTCGTAAGGAGTCCCAATGACGTTGAGCTGTGTGTGTAACGTGTTCGAAGTCTTGTACGTCAGTACACCCATACCACGTTATCCCTCCTTACGCTGTAACACCCGGGCAAACAAAACTAACGTGTTCTACACTGTTTCTTGCCGCATTACGTCGGCGAAATTCCTTCACGAAAGAAGACGAAGCAAATACTCCAGATTTCGTATCAAGAACAGCAGCCAGCATGCGTAACTTAGAAGTAGATACCCCTCCTGTATTAAGGCAACTTAAATCACTTAACAAAAGTAAGTCTCCCGGTTCCGAATTCCTTTCTGCTGACGCTTTAGCCCATACCTAGTTACTACATACGCTTGGCGCTCGTTCCGGACTCTAATATTCAAGAAGGGCAATAGGAGTGATCCGCAAATTTACAAGCCTATATCACTGACGTCGGTTGTAGCAGGCTTTTAGAACACATACTTTTCTCATACATTATGAACTACCTCGAAATTAACGACCTATTTAACCAATAGTCAACACGGATTCATAAAGTATCGTTCTTGTGAAACACAGCTAGCTCTTTACTCACATGATGGGATGAGTCCCATCGACAACGGATGTCACATAGATTCCGTATTTCTAGATTTCCGGAAGGCTTTTGACACTGTACCTCACAAGCGTCTTCTAATCAAATTGCGTCCTTATCCAATATCGCCACAGCTGTGCCATTGGATTCGTGATTTCCTGTCAGAAAGGACACAGTACGTTCTAAATGACGGAAAATCACTGAGCAGAACAGCGTTTGGCGTTCCCCAGGGAAGTGTTTAGGGCCCCTACTATTTTTTAAATTTATAAACGGTTTAGGAGACAATCTAAGTTGGTCTCTGTTCGCGATGATTCTGTCATTCATCGGTTAGTAAAAGCAGAAATCAAAATCAACTGCAAAATATTTAGATATCAGCAAGGTGCAAAAAATGGCAATTGACTCTTAATAGGGAGAAGTGTGAAGTCATTCATATTACCACTGAAAAAATCCGTTAAACTTCATTTACACAATAAATCAGTCACATCCACAGGCCGTCATGTTAACTAAATACCTAGGAGTAACAATTACGGACAATTTAAATTTTAACGAACACTAGCTGAAAACCCGGCTTTGCCCGGGATTCATTTATTTATTCCTGCCATTTTTATTTATATAATCATTTTTATAAGGGCTGTATGTCTGTAAAATATCTTGGGAATAAAGTTAATAGTAAAGAAGTAATAGATGAAAACTTGATGCGGGAAGGGGCAGTTTTCCAAGAATGTTACTGTTTATGTGCTCATATCTCATGAACTACGTGATACAATTTAGAAGGTACATTCGACTAATTCGACTATAGGCGAGTACACTGTCTGTAAAATTTCCTGCGACTACAATTTGTAGTGTAGAAATTATAAACTGCAACGTAATTGCGAATGCCGTAGTTTTGCTCCATGAACATCGGAAAAGTAGTAAGCGAGAAACATTTCTCCTTTCAGTACTTTGTTGTGGTTGTCAGCGAGGAAATGTTTAATAAAGGATTGAACTTACGTTTAAAGTTTGTTGCTAAGTCGATAAGTACTCTCATTCTCATATAGCGTATTTTTAAAGTCTCGCCTCATTATGTGGCAGTTTTTCGCGATTCCTATTGTTTATGACGTCATATCTTCTGAACCATGTGTCGTATGTGATTCTTAACCGTGCAGCAATTGTTACCTCACGGTAAGGAATGTGTGTACCAAATTTAGTTGAAATCAGTCCTTTTTTTCAGGCAAAAATGAGCAACATAGTCGCTATATGCAGCAGTTTCTCGCGCATCTCATTGTTTATGACGTCATATCTCGTGAACTATGTATTGTACGTGATTCTTACACTTACGGCGACCGTCCTCATAGATTACAGCTTACGTGTAGAAAATTTCGTAAAGATTGAAAGAAAACTGTAGATTTGTATGCAACACGTACAAACATACGGATACTCTGTTTTATGTATAAGATATAGAAAATATTGTAGGGATAGCAAACCAATGACTACGATCTGTTAGTAGAACACTTAGAAGATGCAACAGTTCTACTAAAGAAACTGCCTACACTACATTTGCGAGTCGCATTTTGGAGTTGTTTTTTTTTTGCGATCTCCACCAACTGGGACTGACAGACGATTTAGACAAAATTCAGAGAAGGGCAGCTCGTTTTGTATTATCGCGATATAGGGAAGACAGTGTCACGAAAATGATGCACGAATTGGGGTGGAAATCATTAAAAGAAAGGCGTTATTCGTTGCGACGAGATCTATTTGCGAAATTTCTTTTACAAACTTTCTTTTCCGAATGCGAACAGTTTTGTTAGCACCTATCAATATAGGAAGAGATGATCTTCAAAATAAAATAAGAGAATTCAGATAAATTTAGGTGTTTCTTTTGTCCTCGAGCTATTAGAGAATGGAACTGTAGAGAAATACAAAAGCGTTTCGATGAACCCTCTGCCGTACACTTCAGTGTGACTTGCTATTTATGTAGATGTAGACGTATGAGGGTACGTCTCCAGCTTCAATATATTCTCATCTAAGACGTCCTTTCCCATGTGCGGCTTTCCTGGGGTACTTTCCGTCTTCTTCAGTAATCGCATATCGAAGTTGGAGAAGTTACTGAAACGAGCGTATTTTCGGCTATTGGACTGCCAGTCCCGCCACCCACACTCCCTTCCCTCCGCCCCAATCCCGCACCACACGACGAAAGTCACATCGAGCACGTGTGAGATGTTTTCAGGAGATGAAGTAAAGCACTTCCAACATTTCAGTTGTCGTTAAACGCAGAGGTGAAGAAATCAAACGCGCTTCCACCAATGCACCTTACTAGCAAGGTGGCCAGCACTGATGCACAATTTGCAGTCACACACCCTATGACGAACACGTTCTCGCCTTTTGTACTGTGCAGGCGACCATCATCAGTAGCGATGACTTATCTCTTGAAAAAATATGTTACTTCAGTCAGTGTGAGAATGTACAGTTTTCAGCTGCCATTTGTACGGCGCTCCAGTTACATTTGTGTAACGCCAACTACCTTCAAACTCGGTTACTTGGTGGTACATCATCACATAAAAGTCATTCGTTTTCATAACTTTATGATAATACATGTGCTAGGACAAAAATTGATAGAGTATGCTATCGCTTGTCACCATTCTCCTACTAATTTGACCCACTACTTCTCTTACTACCTTTATCCCGTCCATTTATTACTCTTGCTATTAGAAAAAGAAGACTGGAAGCCATTAGCCGTTTTTATGATTTTACGTTTCCTGAATGTCGGATACTGTCTGTGTCTTCTGTTTATGTACCATCAATGAAAGTGTCAGGTTAAATTTGCTTAATCCTCTGTCATTTAAAAGTTAAAACACTTTTCACTGTAATATTTAGTTTCTTTCCCGTCATTTATTAATATCTGTTTTCAGTAAAATGGCCTATTCGCAATAAAGAGAGATTTGGACGCCAACGTGCTATGATTTCATAAATCGAGCAGCTATTGCATTTATTTGTTAATTTACTAATGTGAGAACAATGTTTCTCTCGTTAATTGAACTTCACTCAGTTTAAATGTTTACGAAGTCCGAAAAATGAAATTTAAATATTTTTCGTAATAATCTGTGGAGTTTTGCATCTGCTGTTCACACGGCCAGCTATACGCGAACAATATATATTTCACGACCAAATAATTCCTACATCAAGTGGGACGGAGTAGAACGGAGCCGACGCAAAATGTACAAGGTACATTCCCGCTATTTTTATAGCGTCTGTTGCAATGTTTTATACTTTTGATACCGCAGAAATGATTCATTTAAGTTTTTCATACCTGATATATTTTCTAAAATTAATTGCCGCACATTTTCTCATTATTTTTATTATTCATTGTCTACATAAATTGGCGATCGATAATATTCTACAGACACACTGTCGTTATACGTTTTCACACCGGTGATTACACTGTATTCTTTTTTGTTTTGTTTTGTTTTGAAAAAGAGATTCAAAACCACGACATGTGTGAAACCAGTATGAGAATCAGTTAATGAACAGTATAAAAAACGACTGTCGTGACGTCAAAGGAACAGATTTCACAACCATATCCCTTACAGTCCCATATGTCAAACAATTCGCATCACAGGTGCTCGTACAGCGTTCAGAACTGGATGATTCACAGGACGAGAAATTGTTCACAAGCCGTCTACAAATTTCTGGCTACTCTATTGTGACGGTAATAAAAGCGACATCCATACTAAGAATAACGCGCTACCCTTACACCGATATGAAATTTAGTACATCAACAAAGAGTTCTCCAAATGAATCATCATTTGTTGTTAAAAGTCCATATGGAGAACATGAAACGATTACGTTTACAGATCAATAGCGCAAGCGGTACTGACGTACCAGTTGTAGAGATGTTTGTCCGTCGTACGCCCCACATTGACGACCGGGCTTATTTCACGCAGTGTTGTTGGTCTGCTAGCACTGTCAATTGTATGCAGACGACGCCGCTCTCGGGAATTAAAGGAGAGTTGACACGATCATATTCACGTGTGCCAACGGTCTTCAACTTGCGCAAGTGATCGTTCACACGAGCGCGGAAATTTAGAGTCCAAGAAAGTCCAGTGTAGCTCTTTAAGATGGCGCCAACTGATATGCTACGTGCAGGCCTTCGTGTAGTGGCTTCACTTGCCATCCGGAAAATCACAGAATGTTTAAAAACAAGGAATATAATACACATATGTTGCATATGAAAGTTCATTGTGAGGAGGAATAAGTTTGGGGCGTAAACGATGTTGATCAATGATCTGAAAAAGGGGACGAAGCGTCCTTATCATTTTAGGATGAACATAATTAATTTGGAACATTTATTAAGACTAGGAGGGCCTTCTATTCAAAGATAAAACACTCTAATATGGGATGGTATTACTACCGGTGTAAAGTTACAAGTCGCCCTGAGGTATCTCGCCTCTGGCGATTCATTTGCCTCACTTCAATACATGTATTGCCTTCCCAAGTCCACCATATCTAAGTTCATGCCTGAAGTGCTGGATGAAATATAAAAGGTATTAGAAGTGTATCTGACGGTAATTTGTTCTCCGTTTTTAATCAGTATTTTGATGACTGTTCTGTTAAACTTGTTAATAGCCAGATATATGTCCTACAGGCGTGGATACTCTTCATATAGTTCCAGAAACTAAACTGTATATTGCACCGGCCACTTTTTAGAAACTTCCATCGTTCTTAACTCAGAAATAAAATATTATACTCGAATTACAACACGTGAACGTACAGACACACACTATAAACAAGCTACTCGATAGCAACAGCCATCTTGTGGAAACGACGAAAAAGTAGTGGGGGAAGTCAAATTGCGCAAGTAAATAGACCCGTCCTCAACTTTCGTTTCAGCTTGCTCCAGTTGAGATTTTGAGAGTTCACACGAGCATCTTGACGTGCACACGTCAACGCGCGCCTGCGATTCGTATCCGTGTCAACCCGGCTTAAGTGCTAGTCGACAGCCACTGCGTTTTCCGGCATACTGTTGACATTGTGGAGCTCGGGTTATTGAATTACCTAATTGTTTCCTAAATTAAAATTTCCATTCTGCGTTCGAAGTCTCTTAATTCCAATCATGCGGCCATCTTCATGAATCTAGGCTCTGTCGATGTCTTGCCCTTTTATACCTTGTGTAAGCGATAATACCGCCATCTGCATCCGTTCCATGACTTTCATCCCCACAGAATACATTTTACAGAACTAGTACAATAAACAGCCAAAAAAAACTGGTAATCCTGCCTCATATTGTGTAGGACCCACGCGAGTAAGTAAAAGTGCCCCAATACGGCACGGTTTGGACTCGGTTAATGTCTGAAGTATGACTGGAGGAAATAGTGACCCTGCTTCCTGCAGGGCTGTCCATAAATCATTTAGTGTACGAGTTAAACGGCGTTAGATATGATCAATATTGTTCATGTCTGGGGAGTTTGGTGGTCAGAGACGCCGCATTAACTCAGAAGGCTGTTCGTGAAGCACCTCTATAGCAATTCTGAACTTGTGGGGTGTCGCACTGTCTTTCAGGAATTTACAAAGTCTGGCGAATCACAATGGACATGACTGCAGGATACAGGTGATAAGGTAGGATGCGTACGTTCGTCTTACCTGTAAGAGTAGTACCTAGACGTATCAAGGGCCCAATATCTCCCTAACTTCAGACGGCCTATACCATTACAGAGCCTTCACCAGCTTGAACAGTCCCCTCCTGGATACAGTGGGCACTCCCCATACCCGTACACGTCCATCCGCTCGATACAATTGGAAATGAGACTCGTAACACATATCATCATGTTTCCTGTCATCAGCAGTTCCGTGTCGGTGCTAGATTGTGACGTGCAGTCACCAAGAATCCACGAGTGAGCCTTCGGCTCCCAAGGCCCATATCGACTTAATGTCATTGAATGGTTGGGAACAATGGCAGGAGGGTGTCCATAATGAGAAAATCAAAGAAACACCATAGATGAAGCAGTTAGAGCGCACGGAGATGGTGGGGTCATGTTACACGCATAGGAGAAGCAAGGTTACCTAAGAGACTCATTAAATCGGCAGCGGAGTGTAAGAGGAGTCGAGGTAGACCAAGAAGAAAGTACTTAGTTTCGGTGCAGAATGATTTTAAAGTAAAAGGCATAACATCGGACGAGGCATCAATGTTAGCATTGAATATGGGATCACGGAGGAATTTTATTAGAGACACTATGCTCCAGACTGAACGCTGAAAGCCACAATCAGTCTCTAATGATGAATGGTTTGCACGCTGACAGTTTGGATAGCCCAGCATTGAAATTCGCATCAATTTGCGAGACGGTTTCACATCTCCCACTTTGAACAATTTTTTTTTAATTTTTTTTTTTTTTAATTTTTTTTTTTTTATTTTTTTATTTTTTATTTTTTTTATTTTTTTTTTTTTTTTTGTCGTCGTTGGTCCCGTTCTTGCAGTATCTTATTCCGGCTCCAGCGATGTCGGAGATGAGATGTTTTACCCAATTCCCAATATTCAAGGTGCACTCGTGAAATGGTCATAAGGTAAAATTAGCACATCACCTCTACCTCAGAGGTGTTGTCTCCATACTCAATTAGATGGTGATGACATGCCATTTTAACAGCAGTCATTGATCTAACTCCTGTGCCACACATCTGTTGTCTCATATTGGGGTTTCCGACTGCAGCGCCGTCCCCTGTCTACGTGTATCTATGTTTGTATATGCTTGCCTACAACAGTTCCTATGACTGTTCAGTGTAGAGAACGTGTCGGCCATCGGGCAAATATAAGGAAATTTTATTTACACGGGTACACGTTCCTTGTAAATAACTTAGGAATACTTGATTCAGTTTACTGATTAATTATTTTACCGTGCCCGTGTGTTTGTGAGTTCGTTTGACATACAAATCTACAGTTTTCTCACAGTCTTTATGAAATTTTAAACACGTAAGCTTCGATCCATGAGGACGGTCGCCGTAAGTGTAAGGATCACGTACAACACACAGTTTACGAGATATGACCTCACAAACAATGAGAAGCAAGAAAAATTGCTACATAACCCGACAATGTTGCACATATCCTTCTAAACCACTGGACCGATTACACTCAAATTTCATACACATATTCCTTACCGTAAGGTAACAGTTGCTGACGGGTTAAGAATCACATACGACACATGAATGAAGAGATATGACGTCATAAACAATAGGAATTGCCAGAAACTGCTACATAATGCGACGATATTTTATTCATACAGTGTAAGAGATTGAGAGTACTCAGCAACTTGCTACAAACTTTAAAGATAACACCAAACCTTTATTATACTTTTTCTAGCTGACACCCAAAGTTTCTAGCTTAATACTTTCTCGCTATTCATGGACTAACTCTACACCAATTCGGTATGGCGTTAAAATTTATAATTCCTATACTACAAACTGTAGACGCAGGAAATTTTATAGAGAGTATACACACATATAGTTGAACGTACCTTAGAAATTGTATCATAGTACGACACGTAGTTCATGAGGTATGAGCACATACAGTTGAAAACCGCCCCATCACGCAGCAAGTTTTAATCTATTACTTCTTTACTACTAATTGCATTCGCAACAGATTTTACAGACATAAATCACATGAAAGTGAATATATCCTTGAAAAGTATATAATTGTACCACAAATAATTCAATAAATATGACATCGTATGAGTTTTATATGTCATTTGTATTTTAATTACTATCTTTATTTGTTTGGATACTGAACTTATAATTCTGTACATTATGCAAGAGAGTCTTATTTCTTATTTATTCTCCCATAAATATAACATGTTTTTAGAAAAAGCGATATGGATAGAGAGAGAGAGAAGGGATAGGAGAAGTACTAACTCAAGACAGGAATAAATAAATAACTACCAGGGCAACGCCAGGTTTTCAGCTAATTTCCTATAACTGCCAGTGGAAGTTGCTCTAAACGTTTTGTTATATGTGATTACTGGTTTCCGATGAATTAGTCCGTTTTAAAAATGATCCATCGACATCGTTCACCCCATGGTTATTTAACGTGGCTTGGCTATGTACATTATCCAGCATGCTGAGAATGACATATTTTTTTAGCTTTGAATAACAACAGATAAAATCTGAAATGTATTTTGCTACAAAACACAGACAGTTATTTCGGCCCAAAATCTACATCGAGCATAGAAATGAACTTACAGTCCTTCAATAGTTACTAAAGAAAGTGAGAAAATGAGCTGATGTCTGATTCAGTAAACAGTGCTTCCTCATAATTTAAGCCAGAGTCGGATGTTCTTCGTACCAAATACACACGTATAATCAATACAGGTAAACGAACTCTCTGACCAATACTCTGTAGATATACTGTACCACTGAATATTACTTGGATTCATCATGCGTTATATCTTGTACGTAGTAAAGACTGTAGCACAAAAAAGCTCTACATTACACATAAATTCATCATAAAAGCTTACGACATCAAAAATACACTGTCATTAATAACAATTGTTACACGAGTTTTTCAATTTAATCAAGATTTATTATTAATGATAAATAGGTCTGGAAATAAAGCTATAATAACATGGCTGACTTACTGTGAAAACAGATCCCATGTGGCTCACATACCGCCGTTGAAGTTCAGCAGCGAAACGAAGAAGCACCAAAAATCTGATACGGACACACACGTTCAGAAAAGGATATGTGAAAGTCTCTTTATCGATGCATCTTTAAATTGGCTGATGCAGAATCTCAAGGAATTTAATCAGCATCATCAGCCAGTTCAATCAATGATGTCAGTGCTTTTTAATATATTAACGTAATCTATAGATATTTAGCTTCGATTTCGTGTCTCAAACATAATTGTTTCGCAAAATGTTTGGCTTTAAATTGACGTTCTTAGCCACATTTTTTCAACTGGGGCAAAGACGGCATGGTGAAGAATTTAGGCAAAATGACGTGTAATACAGATACATACGTTTTGTGAAATGGGCACTTGCAGAATGTAGAGAATGTAGTAGGTTTGAAGTATTTCTGACTGTTGCGGTGTCTTAATCAAGCTTAAATTATAAAATGTATTGTATTCCAATTTTACGTCGACAAGTACTTGAAGCCTTCTAAATGTCTAATACAAAAGAGTAATAAGTATAAATTACACCGCTTGTAATACTTATTATTACTCACTCATCGTGTAGGTTTATCCTTGATTTTCGAATGTATGGCGTCATTACCCTGGACCCAGGATAATGGCGCCACTGCGTATCATGTCTGAAAAACATTATAATAAAGTAGTATTAGCTGGCGAAGCTGTAGTATAACTCTTAACGAAAAATTGAAGTGCAGAACCACTTGCTTTGTTTTTTTATGAAAAAAGACTCTTTTTAACGGATAAGACGACATATTTAATTGATACATGAAATATATGAAACGGAACTGTTTATGTAATTTTAAATGCCGTGATGTTGGGGAGATTCCCGATACTAGTTGCATAATAAATAAATCTTACATAACAGCTAAGTGTAAAATGCATTCCCTTACGAAAAAGACAGACGTTTAATAAGGTAAGAAGACTGCTTTGCCTCAAGATGGCGCCATTCCCCTGGTCCCCCCCCCCCCCCCCCCATTTATGTCAATTGTCTGAAGGCTTTCGATTTCTTACGATTGCTGGCAACTGACGAGCCAGATGTGGTAGTGCGGAAGGCATTTCTAATTTACTAGTTTCTGCAGCGATTACTTTTTCTGTGAAAATTGGGCTTATCCTGTATGTGATGTTGAAATAATTTGTGGGAATATAGTTGGGCAACGTCTTCCGACAATAGCCAGTATTTCGGCAGGTGAACGCCGGTCATTTTCCAGGTATACCACTATACCAGAAATGACTGCTATTCATGTCTACAATTGTGGTGTCGCACAAGTACAAAGTGCGCGCCACCTACTTTCGCCGCGCGCCGCCAGGCACGCACGGCGCGGCGTTCTCACGACGACAGCCACGAGCGCCCTCTGCTGCAACCCCGCTCGTGGCCACCACGGAAAGACATCGGTCACTTCGGACTGAGATAGCAACGAGTTAGGACCTTCGTAATCAGATAGGCACCAGTGAAGACTTTGCTATCGTACAGGCACTAGGCAGGCCTCTAACAACTATGTATCAACATTCTGCAGTACTATGTAAAAGTTAAGTATTGTTACATTCTGTGCAATATATATCTCTTTCTAATTTACTGTAGCGTTTATAGTTTCTGGCTGCTCCCCTCCGTACCTGCACCAGCGTGCTGTCTTTGTTCCTGTGTCGGTCTCATCCACTCGGCCACCGACACCTACGACGAGGCTGGGACACAAAAGCGGCGACGAAGTTGGGACACAAAAACAATCTTATTCAATAACGCTTTACTCTTTTATCAGCTATTCACAAAATTTTGCAATTATTTTATCAACTATTCACAAAATTTTGCAAATCAATAGAAAAAAATGCAAGTTTGTTTTACGGGGTGGGGGCCTTCATAGCTTTGGCATCTGTTAACTGTTCGAGAGCACCTCAATATGGCTCCGAACCCCCCCCCCCCCCCAAGAGGACGCTCTCAAATCAGACGTACAGATGGGCACCTGATTGACTCTCCACTTTACTGCGTCCCCCGGCCACTTGTGATCGGATCAAACAACGTCCGTTTGCGTCCTATCTGGCCATCTGATTTCCTCGCAGCCTTCTACGATAGTATTAGGTTTAATCGGATAGTGTGCGCTATTGGTAAACTACGCGTTCTCAAACGTTAATAGGATCCGAGGACCGGCTTTGTCTTGTAAATGACGTCTCGACAGTATCCGTCGACGATCGCCATCCGTCTGATTTCACTGAAATAGCAGTAATTACTGTAACTCCTGTCGTGTAGATGTCTGCTGTTTACGCATGAGTTAATGAGATTACAGTTCCATCAGTTTGCTTCGTAGTTCCGAGGACCAGTGCAACACAGCTAAACAGCTAAACCGAACTGTCAAGAGTGATTTGTATGTCATTGGAAAGTTAAATGGAGTAGCCACGTTCGTACAATAAATTGTCTCTTATTTTGAATGAAGGTAAATGTGTAATATTCTGCAATTTTGTTCTTACTAACCAGTTTCGGCTGTAACGTCATCATCAGGTAAATACTTCAGAGATATAGCGATGCAGCCTGTAGTTTACATTCAAAGTATTTAAGTTGCTGTGTAGATAGTACATGTACATTAATTTTCGAAGACCGCTAGTATGACAAAATGAACATTGATAAAATATTACAAGATATAATTTCTCCTAAGAAAATAAACCGAACAGCAGAAATTGGCTGAACAATTTATTTTACGTTTAACATATCAAACAATTAAAACATAGAAGGATGAACATAAACTGAGTGAAACATCTGTGAATATACGCAGGTAAAAATTTAAATGGTTATAGTTACTTGTCTAAATCTCCAATATAAATACCAAATTAATAAATTACAATTGGTGTTTGGTAAGTAGCTACACTTCTGTGATCACAGTTTGTAATTAGGCTTGGTAGGTGACAAAAGACTTTTGTGCCAAATTCAGATTTAGCCCTACATAGTGAAGATCATCCTTTCTCCTGGTGTTGTAGCTGTGCAAACTGCTATTACTTTTGAACTGGGTTGGACTATTAACAACCCAAAATATCTCTGGAACAATAACAGCTATTGGAAAACGACTTTCACCGGTATCAATGCACGGCTGGGGCCCATGAATGTACATATTTGGAAACATTCTAAAACGAAAGCAAATGTGTTTTTTAAGACAAACTTATGTTTTTTTTTTTTTTTTTTTTTTTTTTTTAATGGAAACTCTATATTTTTTCTTCAATGGTGAATTACCCCAGAATATGATGCCATACGCCGGCCGCGGTGGCCGAGGGGACTAGGGCGCTCCAGTCACGGTCTGCACGGCCACTACGGTCGGGGGTTCGAATCCCCCTCGGGCATGGATATTTGTGCCGTCCTAGTTCGTAAGTAGTTCATAAGTTAAGGGACTGATGACCCCGTAGTTAAGTCCCATAGACTATACAAGCATTTGAACTTTTTTTTTTTTTTTGATGGCACACGAAAGCAGTGAATGTAAATAGGCATAGTAAGCTAATTTACCGAGATTCTTATCTCTAGTATATCAGAAGGGTTGTGAAATGAGTGTAAATATGATTTCCTCCACAATGTTCATTAGTGTCCTTTAGGTGTTATATGTAAACTTTCGAATTACTGACATTTATTATGCGCTTTTGGCTTCTGTTTTTATATGGTGGTAAAATGCAGATGGATTATTTTTGCGTTGTCTGGTGTTTTCTAATACTGCATTTATGCCAGAATAGGTCCTATAGTAATAAAGAATAATTATAATTAAAGCAGCGTTTGGAAATTTTACGACATAATGTCTTTAAATGACATATATAGTGTTGCAAGCCCAAGAGACACCAATTTGTAATTATTCCTATTTGGAATGATTTATATTGCATGACTCTCGTATTTCCATACAAAACCAGATGGATTTATGTGCCACGTCACAATAAATTACAAACAATATATTAGTATTAAACGTGTTATTTAATGTGAATCCGCTTAAGGTTCCGATAACTGGTACACTTAAGCTACATGACTCCAGCAGCTAGCATCGTTGCACAACTGATACGAGAATCCCGCTATCCGGAAGGCTAAAATAGACGTCAGCAGTTATCAGTCCCCCTGCTTACAAACTTACGGTATGGACAACATAACATCCGTGGCCGAGGGAGGACTAGAACCTCCGATGGCCAGCAATCGCCTGCTCCGCAGCAAGGCGCCTTAGAGCGCTCGGCCCTTTCACCACGGCTGGCAGTTTTTATTTAATTAAAACACTGTATTCAATATTTTAATGAAAAAAGTTTCTCACCTCACTCACCATCTTCCCAAACACGAGTGCGGAGACATGGTCTGGCATCAAGTTGATGGACACTGCGCAACCTCAGTCATTCCACGACTTCATAACTCTATGAAAATTAATTGAACGCTCCTGGATTATTCAATAGCATAGTGCACGCAAGGCCACTCACATCCTTCCTCTGGCCTCTTCTCTCCTATATAACATTGTGACAACGGTGTCTGGTAGTTGATATATTAATATCCTAGGTGTTCCCATTTGTAACTACGAAAGAAATGCTTATCTTATTACGAGGAAGAATTAAATAATGAACGTATTTATCATATAATAGTGAAACCAATTGTCCACTTATTATAAAAATGTAAGTAGGTTTATATATGCGTTTCTGTTTGAATGATTGTGTCACGTTTCATCCTTAACTATTGTTGCGACTCCAACCAACTTTGATCGTTCAGGTCGTTCAGAAGGACCTCCGACGCGGACTGTAGTTGCGGAGTTATCATAAACAACAAAATTTGATCATGGTAGACAATCCTAAGAAATTCTGTTCGTATGTGAAGTATACTATCGGCAAAAAACAATACCACCACTACACGATAGCAACAGTGATACTATCGATAACAGTTCTGCGAAAACAGATTTACTTAACACAGGTTTTCGATAATCCTTCACTAAAGTAGACGAAGCAAATAATCCAGAATTCGTATATAAATCAGCTGTCTGCATGCGTAATTTAGAATTAGATAGCCTGGAGGTTTCCGATAATCCTTCACTAAAGTAGACGAAGCAAATAATCCAGAATTCGTATATAAATCAGCTATCTGCATGCGTAATTTAGAATTAGATAGCCTGGAGTATTAAAGCAACTTAAATCACTTAACAAAATTTAGTCTCGCGGTCTCGGTTGTATACCAGTTAGATTCCTTTTAGAGTATGCTGAAGCAATAGTCCCATACCTATCATATACAACCGCTCGTTTAGCAACGTTTCATACCCAAAGACTGTAAATGTGGAACTTAAGGAGTAAGTTCCCAAGCCTGTCCACAGTAACTCCAGTACTGACAAAGCAGTCTACTGATACACGTTAAAATATTCACCTTTTTTCCTTGTGGCAGTAGACCACAAATCAGCACCAGTACACCTACACAGTTCAATTAATAACATACAAGTAACGCATTCCGAGAATAATCGTAGATAAAATATTGATGTAGGTTTTGTGGGAACTTCAGTATCGCGTTTCATCATTAATGTACCGACCGGGTGATAAAAAAAGTCAGTATTATTTTGAAAACTGAATACATCATGGAATAATGTAGATAGAGAGATAAAAATTGACACACATGCTTGGAATGACATGGGGTTTTACTAGAAAAAAAACCGAAGCTCAAAAAATGTCCGACAGATGGCGCTTCGTCAGATCAGAAAAGCAATAATTAGCATAACAAATTATGCCAAAGCAAAGATGATGTTCTTTACAGGAAATTCTCAATATGTTCCCATCATTCCTCAACAACAGATGTAGTCGAGGAATAATGTTGCGAACAGCACTGTAAAGCGAGTCTGGAGTTATAGTGAGGGATTGGCGTCGGATGTTGTCTTTCAGCATCCCTAGAGATGTCGGCCGATCACGATACTTTTGCGACCTAGGTAACCCCAAAGCCAATAATCGCACGGACGGACTGAGGTCTGTGGACCTGGGAGGCAAAGCATGACAAAAGTGGCGGATGAGCACACGATCGTCACCAAACGACGCGCGCAAGAGATCTTTCACGCGTCATTCCAAGCATGTGTGTCAATTTTTACCTCTCTATCTACATTATTCCATGATTTATAAAGTTTTCAAATTTATACTGACTTTTTTGATCACGCGGTATTACACAAGACAGCTAACTGAAATGTCTGGTGGAAACGATGAAGAGTGACATATCTAATAGTTGCGAGGGAATGGGGTTGAATTACGATTTTAACTAAACAATTATTTATTTTAGTGTGCATAATCAAATATGTAAGTATCCTGTCATGAAATTGCTTGGTCCTGTTTATTGTACATTCAAACAAACTAAAATGTGGGTGAAAGGATTATACATGCAAAAGATTCACACATTCAGGCTTGATGGACGGAATCAATTGAGAGCAACACCCTACAATAGGCACCCAATAAAGAATTCTGCATAGTCGTTTATGACGAATTTAACCAGGGAATAGCAGTAGGACGAAATCACAAATGACTGAAAATTCACACGTGAAATGAAATCAAAGGAAAATGTAGTTTACGAGAACAAAACAATATGCTAAACTACCGCGAAAGTAAAAAAAATTCATAACTATATGTAATCAAATAAACTTACATTAATTCGCATTTTGCGACAACTTCCGTCTTTTAGTTGCTCTTTTGTCATTTTATGACAAAATTTATGCCTGACCGGGACTCGAAACCGGATCAACCTCAGCTAACCATCTTGTGGTGACTTCTCTCCCGCATCAGAAGTGCCAGAGAAACAATGAAAATTCCAGATAAGCTCTGCAATATTGTAAAATTACGAGATTTCCCACACTAAATAATTCATGAATTATGATTCCAACGTAGTAGTTGAACAGGAACCGATTAAAAAGACCTGAGTCGTAGTCTTGGACCACAGCCGGCAGTAAAATTAGCCCAATGACAAACGCGTTGTTAGACCTCGTCTGTCTGCTCATCTGCTCCATTGCTGAACGGAGTTTAGGAGCAGTAGATTGCAGAGTCGCCGCTTAGATGGGTGAACCGTTGCGCACGGAACAATGGCTTAATACTAGATTTCATATTACGTCGTATTAGTATATCCGAAAAACTGAGGCTATATATCGTAAAATGCGTTATTGACTGTTCGTAAAAAAAGCGAAAATAGAAAAAGAAAGAATTACATTTATTTTTCAACTGCACTACACTAGTAATATTGTATTAGTCAAGTTGTTGCATGTAAAAATCTTACGTTTTAATTGAGGAATGGAAATAGAGGCCAAACCAGATTATTCACTGAAGCATATGAGAAATGTAATAAATTATCACAACTACGTGAGAGAAAAAGGAAAATACCACATAGGACTTCACTACCAAAGTGGCATGTCGGCGGCTCTTAACAAAATATATCACAAACAAACAAATTATTTAATTTCCTTTGATTCCGTGAAGAGATAGTAAAATTGATATCTGATAGAAACTCTTGGCACCCTCATAAAGAGAGGCTGTCTAATAAGTCTGTCACGTAATCATTACTAATTTAAATTTATTACTGAAAAACATGGTTCACACGTATAAGTTGAGCTTAACATGAATATAACGTTTGCACCCCCATTATGAAGATTTGGAAACTCCTCTCGAGGAAATCATTCAAAGAACATCTTAACAGTTTTAATGTATTATAATTTATCCTAAAAAACGAAAATTAAACTGGAAATTATCACTTCCATCTGTAAATATCAGGGTACTGTCAAAAAATACAGACACTTGTCATGAAAAGTCTCGAATTCAGAAAATACGTTGTCAGTCTCCTGAAAATGATTTGAAAACTATTCTTGCATTTCTTGAGAAACTGAAATGAATATTAAAAAATTTATATTTTCTAGTCACCAGAAATCTTAGGGAAATGGGCGCTGGCGGTTGGGAATACTTCACACTACAAGCCAGAAAGGAACCGCATCGCAGAGTAATACGACATCCCGCCCGCGACGAATAGTCTGCAAAACTATATTACATTACCAGTGAACAGCAGACAGCGAACAACCCACAGCGAATGGAAGTGACCAGTGTCCACGACCACGGATCCAACCAGCGGTTAGCCAACATACCTCAACTTCCCTCCGGCAATCGTCCATGTGTCAAGTACCAGACACCAGGGAACACCGGTTTGAGTATCGCCATAAATCTACAGTGTGCTAACTCACTTGCGGTATGGTGGCATTACTACATGGGACCACCTGTAATATGTCGGTGGAATGGTTCACTATGCCGGACATGAAGCCCACACCACGCACCAAAAACGAGTAAAACTCCACCATTTTGTTGGCATTGTCGAACTGCAGCTAAGGTATGGTGTCGAGTTTAAGGGTTATCTGTGGACTGCCCACCACGAGGCCAAGTCCCTTCGTAACTATCACGACTTGTTTGCCGACTTTCTCAAAGTAGCCCTTGTACATGGGTATAAAAAAGTACTCAACCGATAAAGCCTCACGTGTCGTCAACGTAATAATGTGCTTTCTGTGTGCATTATCTACTATCCTCCATGCCTTGACGGGGAACAGCATTCTTATCTCCTTAGGGATTCTACGGGTTTTTTTCTTTGGTTCCTTCATACACCCCGCATTGTACCTCCACTTTAGTTCTCCGTTTTCTTTTTCCAAGAAGTTTTCCGTTCTAGTTTTCACTTCCCGTCGGAGGTGTTCGTTCCGTTATACGGATACTTCTACAAGCATGGCGGATTTCGTTTCTTTTAGCATAGCAATGCGGTCTTCTTCTGATTGGGTCTTTAAAAGTTAAATATGTACGCATGCCATTTCTTTATCAGTCTATTAACTATCACTAGAACAATGACCGCCTTAATGTTTTATTTTATATGAATACAAGATCGATTGCTCTAATTTCTAAGAAGATTTTGTTTTGTACCGCTGTCATGGCGTGAGAGGGAAGGGTTGAAATCAAAGAGAAAAATAATACCTACGACTGTCAAAAAGACGACGGTAGAAATCTCGTTGTCTTGAGCTTTGATTCCATTTTTCAGGATATGCTTACAATACGAGTACATTCCCCATACTTCATCTACATTGAGTGATATCAGCTTTCTTTCGACATGGTGTTTTAGTTTACATCTTTTAACATTAAATCGCATCACCTTGTGTGACTTTAACCTTAGATTTTATACTACTTTTTGCTGACTAATGTACTGCTGGTAACGTACTGTAACTTTGTCATATCTATGTAAAGTGCTTCAAGCACGAAAAGCGAGTACATTCCCCAGACTTCATCTGCATTAAAGGGTATCTGTTTATTTCGTCATGGCATTTCATTTTACAGTTTTTAATATTAAATCGCACCACCTTGTATTGTTTCATCTGTATGTGACGCTTTATACATATTTCTTGCTTACTAATATATTGTTTTTATCGTACTGTAACTGTCAACATTATGTAACGTGCTACAAGCACGAAAAACGAGTACATTCCCCAGACGTCATCTACATTGAATTCTGGTCACTTTCATCATGACGTTTCGTTTTACTGTTTTTAACATTAAATCGCACCATCTTGTACTACTTTATCCGTTTATTATGTTTTATACATGTTTTGCTGACTTATGTATTGTTGTATAAAACTGTAACTTTGTCAACTATACAGGGTGTTTCACTAAGTGTGTTTGCCTCTGTAACTTATTAAATAATAGGTGACGGGAAATTTTCATGCGGTAGGTCAACACAAGAAATGTTACACTTTCTGCGGAGCTATGAAAATAGTTTATTGTACCATTTTCCAAAGAGTTACACCACAAAGATATAATTTTTTAAATGGAACAATAGATTTTTATATCGTGTATTGGATTCATTTGAACCAGCTGTGTCCAAATTAATTTAAACTACATTCCTATCACTGTTAGTTTGGGAGCTACAACCCTTCAAAGTTCCGGGGGCGGAGGCTGCGATAGCGTAGCTGAATGTCCGAGTGGGTATCCCCAGGGGCACGGCCCACTGTCTCATGACCACCAGCTAGTCAGCTACGCTGTCGTAGCCTCCTTCGCGATACTTTATTTTATATTTTTAACATTAAATCATACTATTCTGTACTACTTAAACATTTTGTATTATGTTTGATGCACACTTTGCTTCACTGACTGACGTACTGTATGTACTGTACTATAGCTTTCTCAACGCTATGTAACGTGCTTCAGGCACGGAAAACGAGATCTCGCTGCAATTAACTTTCGTTACTATGTCATAAAATTAAAAAAAATATATCTCCTTGTTCTTCTTCGTCCTTTTCGAGATTTTGCAGCGTAGCTATAATCAGCGTATAAAGGGTACTATCCTTCTTGGTACTTCTCATTTAAATTTTAATTTTTTTATTTTTCTGTTTGAAATAACTTACTACGTTAGTAATATCCATAACTGGCAGAAGACGCTTAGCATCATATTCTTGTCTTTTACCCGATATTTTTATATATTTCTGTAGTATGACTTTTCATTTTTATTTCTTATCCATATTATATGTAAAAATAGATGGTAATTTTTATTTTGTATGATTGAAATTAGAGTTAGTGGAATATCTATGTAATAGAGGGCGTTAATAACACCCATCCCTATAGCGCCGCTGCATGTCGTTTGTAAGCAACGCGCTTATTCCGTCTGACCCTCTGGCACTGCAATTTTATGTTTGCCGAAACTTATTTCGACACAGTTACAGTTACATTCAGTGCATTCACAATGCTTGGTATGTATTCTGTCTGTATATTATATTTGAAATTGTATTCAAGTTCATTTTGTATTTGTTTTTAATTCCATTCTGATTTTATGATCTTGTTCTATAGTTTGAAGGATACGCTGAAGACGATCACTATGTGATTGAAATCGGTCTGTTGTTTACATATAAAACATTAACGGCCAATGCTGCTCATTACATCTGGTGTGTTCTCTTTGTCTTGGATAAATTACCCAACATTCGTCAAAGTATAGCCACAGCTGACTGAAGCACTGTTCTACCACCCATTTTTAAACCCATAGCCAAGCGGGAATGGCTGCACGGACTCATGCGTCTTGTCATGAATTTTGTGTGATACCGGTAAAAGCTCGAGTTCTCCCTCTGGCATGGGCATGTCTGCTGTCCTTAGAGTAAAATTACAGTATTTTTTAAGTATAGGAATCGTTTATATAAACAGTTTCTCCCCTTTGGCTTAGAAACATTTGCACATTTCTTAAATCCATAGCAGGAAGACAGGTAGAAGACAGGTAGAAGGCAGGTAGAACATGAGACTGTAAGATTAACACAAAAATTAAAAAAAAAAAATGTAGGACGTGGAACCGGGTGTAAGCCATAAACAGCAGAAAATCAGTTCAAAATTGATGCTGCACACACATGGTTCGCTCAGTGACGTTACAAAGGTGAAAATATAACTTTTGCTGTTCAGTCTCAAACTGCACCGAAAGTCAGCGTTGTCATTGTTGATCGAGTACCGAGGAAGAAGCCGGACTGCCATGAAATGGTTCGACATTTGTTAGACTAAAATAAGAATGGAATACATACATGCTCGGCGACGACAGGGCAATCAGATATATGGAAACGATCAATGGACGGTATTGCAATGACTGTAAAACAACAGGTGATTGGCGCGCAGGCATTAGGTTAAATACTGTTGCTATAATGTGAGATTTATCATAATTTAAGTACTGTTATAGTCGGCGCAAGAGAGATGGGAAACAGCATCGTTGACCTAGCAATGAGGTGGAGAACTTTCCATACGACTATTTCACGAGTGTTATGTACCGGTGGTTCGCCTGACGAGCGGACAACCCGCAATGCAGCGTACAACCGCATGGATGCCCCCTCGTTCAGTTCGGTCCGGAGCACGACGGCAGTTCTCCACCGACCGCCTATGAGAACCATAGCTGATTGATCGCGACCGACGCTCCGGGGGAAAGTCTTTGCCAGCGACGCCGCGCTTCCAGGACTTCCCGCAACGGAATACGTCGTCCAGCTCCGTCTCCCTGGCCGTTCTCTCAAGGCTGTCGTGATCTCCCCGGATTGTACCGAATTGTTGAAGAAGAAAACTTTTAGTTGACGTTTGTTGTTTGTGCCGTAGTTCCAGAAGTTTGTTACTGTGTTTTGTTTCCAGAAGATGATTTGTCAATAAACACAATTTCCGTGTCAGACAGTGTCTTTCAGTTATGATCTGAGGCGAGATAGAGCAACGAGTAATCCGGTAAAACATCAAATCTGCGACATCGGTGCGAACGGATAAAGATCCTGCAAGAACGAAACCAAAATAATATCCGAATAGAATCTTTCGACGTGACAGAAGTGAAAGCCTCCCACAAATTGCTGCGTATTTCAGTGTTGTGCCTTCAACAAGTGTCAGGAAAAATTATCGATATGGACTTTCAGAGCCGAATTCCTCCTCATGTATCCTTACTGACTGCACGACGCAAAGTTTTAAGCTTCGCTTGGGCACGTCAACACCGACATCGTACAGGTGATGACTGGAAAAATGTTGCCTGTTGAGTCTCATTTCCAATTGTAACGACCGATTGGATTCGAAGGGATATGAAAAGCCGGCCGCGGTGGCCGAGGTGACTGAGGTGCTCCAGTCACGGTCAACACGGCCACTACGGCCGGGGGTTCGAATCCCCCCTCGGGCATGGATATTTGTGCCGTCCTAGTTCGTAAGTAGTTTGTAAGTTTAGGGACTGATGACCCTGTAGTTAAGTCCCATAAGCTTAACAAACAGTTGAACAGTTGAACAGTTGGGATATGAAAACAACCATATGAATCCACAGATCCCGTATGTCAGCACTGGTATGATCAAGCTGGTCGAGGCTCTGTAATGGTGAGGGGCATGTCAGTTGGAGTGATATGGTACCCCTGATACGACTGTGACAATTGACATGTACGTATGCATCCTGGCTGATCACCGGCATCCATGCGTGTCCATTGTGCATTCCGACGGACGTGGACAGTTCCAGTAAGACAATGTGACGACGCACAGTCCAGAAATGTTACAGAGTAGCTTCTGAGTTCGTTGGCAGCCAAAAGCCCCGAACATACTATGGAGCATATCTCGGCTGCTCTACAATACCCTCGTACATTTCCTGACTTTTGGACAGCCCTTCATGGTGTCACTTTCCTCCAGCACTACTTCAGACATTAGTCGAATCAATGCACTGTCCTTTTGCGGCACTCTTGTTTGCTCGCGGAGGCCCTACACAATATTAGGTGCGTGTGCAGACTATATATATATATATATATACTCCTGGAAAATGATAAAAGAACACCATGAATTCGTCGACCCAGCAGACGGCAATTCTATAGACACATTCTTGATGTTGTATACAACACACGATCACAAAGGCAGAGCCGTACGCACGTGAGTACGGTCACCAGAGCGTCCGCAATGTCGGTGTTAGTACCGTGTATACCCTCCTTTTGCAGCAATGCAAACTGTAATACTTTCATGGAAACGATCGTAGAGGTTTAGAATGTGGTTATGTGGAATGGCCTGATATGAAATTTCCACCTGATACCTCATTTGGGCCAGATTTCGTGCCGCTCATGCAGACCACCCAACATGACCTTTCATTACGTACCAAACATGCTCAATGGGTGAGAGATCTGGGGATCTTGCTGGCCAGGGTAGTTGACATACACCTTGAAGAGTACCTTGGCTGGTACGGGATGCATGTGGATCTGCATTGTCCTCTTGGAAATGTATTTTACTTTGTTGGTGTATGAGTAGTAGCAACAAGGGTTAAATGATGATTTCAGTGTACCGTGTACTGTTCAATGTTCTCTAGACGATCACTAGAGGAGAATGGCGAGTGTAGAATATAACTCCACTCACAATTTTGCAACTCACTTGTGCCGTTAGAGTGTCCTCCATTCACGCTCCAACATCGTTCAGCCCGCCTCCAATGGTGACATGGTAGGCGCTTATGAAGGGACGAATGGAAACGTGTCGACTTCAGTGATGAGAGTCGTCGCTGCCTCTGTGCCAATGATGGTCGTATGCGCATGCGGTGTCGTGCAGAAGAGTACAAAAATCTAAAGTGTACGCGACAGAGGCAAACGGGGCCGACACGAGTAATCATGGTGTGGGGAGCCATATCTTACACTGGCCTCGTGTTCGTTATAGCAAAAATTGAACAGTACACGGTACATTGAAACCATCATTCAACCTGTCTTGCCACCGTTCATGCAACAACAAGGCGATGCACGTCCACACGCATCCTGTACAACCGAACGTGCTTATCCTCAGATCTGTCCCCCATTGAGCATGTCTGGGACAATATGACCTGCACGACCGGCACGAAATCTGGTCCAACTGAGGCATCAGATGGAAACTGCATGGCATGCCATATAGGCCAGTCGCCAGGGATGTTCAGGTCCAAAAAAAATTGCAGGAAGCTGCATTTTTGGTATGTTGTTAGGACATATTAGAGTAGTATTAAACCAAGTTTGCAGCTTCGAAATCTTTAGCTTAACTTTTAAGAGCCAAAAAACCTCGAAATTTTCGGACTTTTTTCTGGTTTTGCCTTGTAAGTCGTGAGGAGTAGTTTTTTGGCGAAAAGTCACTCGTATCTCTATTAATGCAGATAAAATATTCTAAAATTTAAGCCCAACCGCAGCTCTGTAAGTCTAATAGTTCCCGAGATACTGGACTTAAAAAATTGACTTATTTCTCCGAAAAGTTCAAATTTCTGATTTTAGTCATCTTTCGGCTAGAATATTGGCTCTAATGATCATTCCACGGGGAAATCATACACAACAAAGTTATAGAGTAGTTATTTAGCTTTAATCTAAGTACAGAACGAAGTCCATAGGCCCAATATATTATTAGTTATCGTTAATAAACGAAACGTTGGAAAAATCGGATTATTCAATAAACTGACCCAGATAGAATTACAGTCCTCTTATCCTATATATGTTAAAGAAAAGGAGGAATTACTCATTGACGATGATTATTAACGCATTGTATATAAACAGGATTTTTTCAACAGTGTTTTCAGCAAATATTGAACAGAGAAGTTCCTTGTGTCCACTTCTTGCGATTACGGCACCGATGGCCCCCATGAATGACATGAGGAGGCGAAACCTCCAAGCTATGTTGACGAGCTGAGGATGCTGGTGGCTCTCCAAGTGGTGGCTTTCAAGTACAGTGGTTGGTCGTAGGTCACAAAACATGTTTCCTGACCGTAAATGCTTGTTCTTTAACTGGCTTCCAAAAGTGATGTTAAAAGAATGTCGTAGTCGTTTGGGGGAGCATAGATTAGAGGGAGATATACAATCTTTGAACGTTTGTGAGGAAGATATTCTGTCACTTGCTCCATGAATCCAATCCATCCTGGGATGCCTGGTATGTTAGTTGCTTTTCCAAACAACCACAGCAGGTCTGGGGATTTTGGCAAAATGTCTTCTGCGATTTTCACTTCGTTAATTGAAATAGCTTGCAAGCGAGATTTCTTTCTCATAGAAGAATGTTTAATGTGTGTGGCAGTGTGTGAACCTGATAGACTCTGCAGAAACAGATTTCAACCATGTTATGTTTTTGTCTGGGTGAACGGATGAGTGACGGGGTCATCATTATACCACCCATTTCATGGAACGTATTTTCTCCATCAATTGTGTTAACAATCACAACTGCATTCTCGAACACAAACTGCATAAAAGCTCCTTTGTTAAATAGTTGAGTCACTTTTCCACGGAGGATAGCGGAACTTTTAAAACGCATAGCCTCCGTATATGTACAAGAAATTCCCATACTGTGGAAAAGTTCAACAAGGTGGTTTGATTCAAATATTCCATACAAATAGGTTCCAATACTTATTTGAATTGAGGATAGGAAAGATTTGGGCCTCTTTGCAGCCATGACTCTATGAGCAAATCCTATGCACTTCTTTTTCCATTGTTCGAGAGAAGAACGTTTGTTTTTAAGGATAATCTGTTCAAGCAACAGTTGCAGAGAATCAGGAACTGATGCCCTTGCATCTTTTAAAAAGGCATCTGATGGGGTATATTGAGTAGTGTCAAATGTTTGAGAGCGAATGTCTTGCAGGATAATTCTGCTACAGCTTTGACAACTCTAATTCGCTCTTCAGCAGGATCGCTAAGTCTTTGATTGTATCACTTTTCGTAACGAATCTTTTGTCCAATGACTGAACGTCAAGACTGAGCTGTGATACGGACCAACCTGCACAAAAATATTTTTTTCTCAATCTCGCCTTTTTAGATGAGCTTGAACACTTGCAACTTTTGTTTTTTAATTACCTGTGAAGTTCTCTGCAATCAAGTCATTTATGGAAAATTGGTTTTCGTCTCTTGTATCTGCAAGGTATGAATATGTACGCTCCATACCTTTGATAAGGAGGGGATGTTGAGGGGATGTTCAGGACGCCCTCGTTTACCTCCTCCACCAGTAGATCACGACAAGGAGTGCAATTTTCGGTAGCAATGTTTGTCGTACTTATCCTCAGCAGCAACAAGTTCACTTATACCTGAATGACGCTGAAGAATCTGGTGTCCCCATTCACCAGCTTGTCTAGGTTTTCCCACAATCGATTCTTTCACTTCCAGTGTTTCCACTTGATGGATTTCATCCCGTAGACATTTAGTCAATTTTATCTGCTTTTCGAAATATTCCTTGGAGAATTTTTCACCACAAGGGAAACAAAAATCTCCAATTATGTGACGCCTTGAACCCGACGCACTTCTCAGCCTTTCCCCACACGAAGACGATGGTGGAGCAGATGAATCATCTCCTCCTCGCTGGACAGATGCTTTCACATTACTTTCCACAGTGTACCTCTTCCTGCATGCATCATGTGCGGACAACTCATTTAAATAGCACAAAAACCTCATGTTCCTTTCAAGCCCACGTTTCTGACACACTTTTATCAGCATCTAAATTTTACGCTTTTTCACTGTCACTGTTCCCTCTCCAAGCACTTCCCGACGACCCCGAAACAAACATCCGACGGGGGTAGCTCCGACATATTATAAAAAAAAGAAGTACTTAAAACACCATCACGATCGAGATTTATACGATTTTTGTTTGAAACGTTCTTCACAGGTCCGAATACGGCCTTTTATAAGGGCAGACTGGGTGTAGTGAGGAAGACCTCGGAGACAAGAAGTTTGGGAGGGAGGACAGAACACCCGCTGGGTCACCACTCGGAGGAAGGGCCTCGCTACGAACGAAACTCCCAGTCCCTCATTGGATGACCAATACTCACAAACGGAGAGTCTTTCGTTGTTTTTACAGCAATACCTACTTTTAAACATATATTGGTATGCACTAACGTATAAATTACACCTATTTATATACAATGCGTTAATAATCATCGTCAAAGAGTAATTCCTCCTTTTTCTTTAACATATGTAGGCTAAGAGGGCTGCAGTTCATCTGAGTCAGTTTACTGAATAATCCGATTTTTCCAACTTTTCGTTTTTTGACGATAACTTCAAATCTATTGGGCCTCTGCACTTCGTTCTGTACTTATATTAAAGCTAAATAACCGCTCTATAACTTTGCTTTGTATGACTTTCCCCGTGGAATTATCATTAGAGCCAATATTCTAGTCGAAAAATGACTAAAATCGGAAATTTGAACTTTTTGGAGAAATAAGTCAATTTTTGCAGTCCAATATCTCGGGAACTATTTTACTTACAGAGCTGCGGATGGGCTTAAATTTTAGAATATTTTATCTACATTAATAGAGATGCGAGTGACTTTTCGTCGAAAACCACCCCTCACGAGTTACAAGCCAAAACCAGAAAAAAAGTCCGAAAATTTCAAGGTTTTTTGGCTCTAAGTTAAGCTAAAGGATTTCGAAGCTGCAAACTTGGTTTAATACTACCTAATATGTCCTAACAATATACCAAAAATTCAGCTTCCTGCAATTTTTTTTTTGACCTAAGGCCATTTTTTTGTCTACGACGACTGGCCTAATACCGTAAGACTCTATTCGGCACCACTACGATCGTCTTCATAAGAAATCTGCACCCTGCATCGCTGCGAAAGGACGGTATACACGATACTAGAGTCGACATTGTGCACACTTTGGTGACTGAACTGATGTGCGTATGGTTTTGAGTGAGTGATCGTGTGTTGAATACATCCTCAAGAATGTGTTAATAAAATTTTCCTCTGCTGTGTCGACGAATTCATTGTGGTTTTTTTTTTTTTTTTTTTTTTTTTTTTTTTTCATTTTCCTGGAGTGTATATACGCAGGGCGAGTCCAAAGTTCTTGAATACCTTCATAAGTTGGACGATTATACCGAAAATTGATGATGGGAACAGAGGTTTGATGTGGGGCCGCAACTTTTGGAGTGAATGTCATTCATGGCCGCCATTTTTAAATCTGCCAATTTGGATTCAAGTCATTTTTTTGTTAATGGGAAGGGATGTGTGTGACACATCAAATAACACTCGCTTGCACTCAGGAATTTCGTGGTGTTGTCTGTTTTTGTCTATCTTCTACTGTTTAGAAGATATTAACGTTCAAAATTACTTTGATACTGACTCATATCTCTCTTTGTTCCAGGTGATCTAAAATGGGTCAGACACGTGAACAGAAGATCGAAATCATCCTTATATCAGAGGAACGCAGCTAGCGAACAATAGCAATTGACTACAACAGACGGCACCCAGACAGGGAAGCGTTAATACACAGCATGGTGGCTCACGAGTTCACCAAATTTCGGAAGACGGGCTCTGTTCAAGATAGGACACGTAGTGGGCGACCAAGAACTGCCACCAATGAGGAAATTGCAACTGTGGTTTTTGCGTCGTTTGTGAAAAGTCCCAAACGAAATACCCGTCATGTGGCCGTAGAATAAGCCAAACCTACGTTGCCGGATATTGCACACTGATAAGTGTCATTCTTACAAGCTGCAGATGCAACATAAGCGCCGTTTGGAGTTCTGCCTATGAGCTACCGAAGAACAGGAACTGGATCCTTTGTTTTCCAAGGGCATACGGTTCAGCAACGAGGCGTATTTCACTTTGAATAGGGAGGTTAATCGACGTAATTGTCGATACTGGGTTGACAAAATATCCGAAATGGGTTTCTCCAGTTGGAGAACATATTCCAGCGATGTGATGGTATGGTGTGGCATATGGGACACCAACATCATTGGGCCATATTTCATTTACATCACCGTAACTACACCACATTATCTGATGTTGCTGCAGGACCTTGTGTTCCCTTCCACAATAAACGCCGACGGCACTTTCCCATCTTATTTTCAGCACGATGGAGCCACACTATGGCATTGGTGTCCATGAATGGTTGGTTGAACAACTGTCAGGGAAAAGGATTGATTACCATGGTTCCCTGGAGTGACCGCCCAGATCCCCTGACTTAACGCCCCTTGATTTTTATCTATGGGGACACCTTAAGCAGATAGTGTATGCTGAGAGCATCCGTGATTTAAGACACCTGGAAGAACGCATACAACACGCCTCTGACCAAATTTCAGGAGACACTCTACTCCGTGTGCAGTAACAGTGGTTGCGGCGACCATAGTTGTGCATTGCACGGGATGGACAAGTCGTAGAAAATGTACAACGTGTGTTCTAGCAGTCGGTATGAAGGTAATTTCCCAACATTGAACATTAATAACTTCTAAACTGTACAAGATAGACAAAAACAAGTTACACCACTCAATTCCTGAGCTCAAGCGAGTGTTATTTAATGTATCATAAAACCCCCTTCCTTTCCAATTACAGAAAAAAAAACTTGAATCTAAAATGGTGGTCTTCAAGATGGCGGCCTTGAATGACATTCATTCTAAAAGTTGCGGCCCCGCATAAAACCTCTGTTCCCATCATCACTTTTCAATTTTCCCTTCACTCTTCTACCATATGAAAGTGTCCAAGGACCCTGGTCACTTGGTTACTTCAGGTAATATGAAGAAAGCATGTACCTTATATATATATACAATGTCTCCTGGAGAAGAATCGTCATCCATAGATCGCTACATAACCATTGAACTAAATATTACTTATTCACTTACATAAACATCACAGATAATCGGTTTTGATATTAATTTTGCATCATTTTCGGAATTCTGTTTTACATGTAACCTAAGAAACCTAATGTAAACCAGTCAATAAACCTTTTACATGGCGGTCAACAGCGTATGAACTGATACCGCTATCACATTGTCAATGCATAGATACAGAAAAATAATAAAATAGTAACTTATGTCTCTAAAATTACACTGTGAACTGTGGCAAGATAACATGACAACATGTGATGAGTGCAAGTTCATCCGCAGGAACAGTAATTGTTCAGAGGGAAGTCTTTTGAAAATGACACAAAGTGACGAAGCTTCTGAATTGTGAAGTTGATCACAATGATAGTCTCTTTATTCTTGATGGGCTGATTTCCCACAAATTAGAATTAGTTCTCTAACAGCAACGAATTTCTCACTACTTAGCAGCATCCTTTCTGAGTTAAATAACATTTTGTGCAGAATCTACATCTACATTTACAGTCCTCGGACCATAATCCGGATCTGCAGCGTTACACGAGGGGTTGTCTTGGCACTTCGGCTGTCCACCTCTACATTAGATTCACATTATTAAAGTGCTGCGTACTACAGATGTTGTGTCCCAGTCCATATTCCCACCCACCCGCCCCTAAGCTCCGAACGTAAGTCTGCGTTCAGGGGAGAGAAAGAATGATTATTGTGCATCCTCACTGAAATGTTTGTTTGCCCGTCGATTCGTACTTATTATTGGATGTGTAATAGAAATCAGTTCTACGCACCTGGTGGGTTTTCAAGCGAAGGCCCCTAGTTTCCACGAAAATTGGTGCTGATGTTTTAGTCGGAACTTGTATACCCGCATCGTTACTGAAATTTCGCGCGAAGCTCGTGTACACAGGTAACAAGCTTTCGCTGTGCTTCATGATTCCGCTCACGGTTTTTTGCAACCCTTTTGCCTGAATATTATTAAATACTAAAGGTCAATTTTTGAAAAGTGACTCCACCCAAATGAATTCTCATTTTACCAGCCTGTGTTACTCTTTTTAGGCATATAAAACGTCTAAATGCTCTCACTCAATAAAGATTAATTGACAAAACGCTACAAGGGAAGATTCCACGAAATTAAGTACACCTGCTTTCACAGGAATTATTAATTAAATGTCCGATGAAACAAAATTTTTAATTTAAACGAATTATAATTTCGAATATCGCATCTGAGAATTACGTGTGCCTGCAAACCAGCAGCCTTCATTACACGACTGTGGTACCCTACACATTTGTGTTTCTATTGCTTCTACGACAAATACCATCGGAAATTCTGTTCAAGTATAGCAAGCGATGCATGCGAAACAATCAATTTAATTGTATGGTCTACTTTGTATGAAACGTACATTTGAAAAAATTTTGATGTAGTGATTAATTTACTAACGAAATCGCTACGCAAAATTGACGTAAAATACATCATTTAACAGTAATTTGTACAATAAAATTGAATAACTATAACAAACTGTGCCGACATAACAACCGTTGTAGCCATCAACATTAGCAACCGGACTGGACTCGCTTTCTCAAATGTTTCCCTCTTTTTCTTTTCCATTGCCTTTGCCCAGCATTACTGTCATCGGCGTGGTTATTTCGGATTTGGCATGTTAGTTATGTAGTGGCCAGACGCCCTACCGCACGCCACCCCATAAGCCTAAGTCGCTCCTTGTTATACCTGTGAAGATGGATGAAAATTTCGTAAATGTTTGCGATTGTGTAAGAGATGATCGATTTCAGTACCAGTCCGGTATTCACACTGAACATGTGGAAAAGCGTCAAAAAATTACATACAGGTTGTCCGGTACCCGGACACAAGTTCAGGGAGTGGACAGTTATGAAAACCATGCAGTATAGTGCAGCTTGTTGTGAGTATTGCTGTGCGGAATGACCGCGAGGTTTCAGGCGTGTTACCGCTGATGTATGGTCACTCCTGTCGTACGCTCGACTCTGGCGTGGGTGTGTATGCTGTCCGTAGTGCAATTAAGTTGAAGTAATTGTGGCGGTGTAATTCAGTTTTTGTTACGTCTCGGGACCAATGAGCTGAGCAGTTTGGTCCCTTAGGATTACAAAAAAAATGAACATTTTAGCAAGTTTGCACAACTGAACTGCGTGTGTGTTAGCACTAAGGCAAAACCGCAGTGGACAATTGACGCACAACGTCTTGGACGTTATCTTGCAGTACATTAGACGGTTAGCTCTGCGACGGTCAACTCAAATGATCGTTGAATTACGTCATCTCTTAGACTTCATTGCATTTTATTGCCTACTAGCTGAAAACCCGGCGTTGCAAGGATGTTTATTTAAACTACACTCTCGTAGTTCACATCCCCTTCCCCCCTCTTTTTGCATCCACCTCTTTCTTTCCCATCTCTCTGTTCGTTTCCAACTTTCCCTCTCTCGGCAAAGTTTTCTGCAAGGTACCATGTACCATACAAACATTTTTCTCTTGGTTTAAAGGTCAGGTATGCAAAAATTCATAAATATTCAGCAAAACAACGCATTTTGTAAAATTCCGTAAGTTAAGTACCCTCCACCATGCACCGAACTAAATCTTATACAGGCAATGGCATTCCTCTTGTTTTTAAGATAGAGTATGCAAAATTTCATCAATATAGGAAAAAATCTATAGATTTCTATGCAATAGAAACGCATGGTCTCATTGAAAAACTCACTTTGTTGTTCTCAAATATTCCAGTTTTATTTCATACAACCCTTGTTATGAGAATAACGAAAACAACAAAAAAAAGTATCTGTGAAATCGGTGGAGCCGTTCTCAAGTTAATGGCGCGACCAAGGTATTTAGGGATCCATTTTTATGTTACAAAGTACCCTCACCCATGCACCGTATGAAACTTCTTGTAAACGGTGACCTTCCTCTTGTTTTCAAGGTCAAACGTTCGAAATTTCATGAAGATCGAAATGAAACTGTACATTTCGTGAGTCTGTAGGAGAAGTATGCTCCGCTATGCACCTATCACAAAACAATTTCTTAGCTGACGTTTTCTACCTGTAAACTACATTCCTGCCAAATTTCAGCTTCAAAGGTGAAGTAGTTTTCGAGATTTCGGTGTAGTCAGTTAGTGAGTGAGTGTCCTTTCGCTTTAATATAGAAATTAAGAAAATAGATTTCTTAATTTCGGATTCAAGAGAGTTAAGTGAGACTTGCAGATAAAAATGAATGCAAATCTGTAATGCTAACTATATTTGATACAAGATCATGCTTGATGCGCCAGTTTTACGGTATCTACAGCGAAACTGTTGTGAGCGGTAGACTTCTTTCTGTGGGGATCAGTTACAAAACGCTCCATAAACATCCGAAATTGCATGGAAACTTTGTTGCAGGTCCCTAACTACTCCTATTTTCCAAAAATTGAAGCATAAATCTGGGTATTCTCACAAGGTAGGCTCTCATTATTTATGACGTCATATCTCCTGAGATACGTATCGTGCTCTTTTGTTTTTGGGACAGGAATCTTTGTGGGCGTACGGTGAACAGTTCACCGAAGTTTCATTGCAGTCGAATGAATGGTTTACGGACACATAGAGGACATAGACACAAACATTCATATATATATATATATATATATATATATATATATATATATATATATATATATATATTAGCAGTTTATCCAACTTTTAAACAACAATAACCAGAAGCGAACAGACTTCAGAAACCACTCGTTGGCGGCTTTTGTAGATGGACAACGGAAGATAATAGACGCTTTCTTCTTTCTTTTCCGCGTTAATTGTAACTGGTAGTATTCTGAAAACGCTTATGAAATATGGAGACCAATTTAAAACATTAAAAGTACACACCTCATATAAAATCCAACATTGAACTTGATAAACGGCCCATTTGATTGCCCACCTATCAATAAAGCAAATAATTCAGAAAATGGGGTACAATTGTGGGTGATTAGACATACATTCATTCACACACACTCATCAAAGCTCTCGCGACACTTACTTAACAACGACTAGCGTCAGCAGCAGAAAATGAGGGGAAGATGCTTGAAGCACGCGCACATATTAATGTAAAACTCGACTGTTATTCCGTAATCGGGACACGTTGTTGTTCACAGGCTACTGGACTGGTTCACAACTCAAATCACAAACTTGAAATACATGGAACTAAAACACGACAGGTGGAAGAATTGAATAAATAGAAGCAAATTATTAACCTGTATCACCTAAGGGCCTTCAAGCAATTCGGTATCGGATTCATAATAGCTAACACACGTGACATGACTAACAGACAAAGCAACTTCGTTAAAATTTGAACACATCGTTACGGGTCGCGCGGAAAATTACTGCGGAAACAAGACAATAGAATAGTACTGTTTAATTATAATCCCGAAACAAATTGAACATTTTCAAGGGCTGAAATCGTAACATGAACAAAGGAACAAAGGCACACGCGGTTTGGTTATCATAGCCACACTTTAGATAACAAAAGTTTTAACACTAAACTCGTTAGTTCTAACCGAAGTATCAACCACGTATTACGAACGAAATCTTGAAACAGTTTAAAACTGCTGCGACATTTCGACTCAGAACCAAACACCATGAAATTATCCAGCAATGCTCCTCAGAGCAGAAGTCCAGTAAAAGCCGCTTACCTCGAGCGCGTCCGACGGGAGAGTGCCTTGGCCGCCGCGTGTCCTGAGCGATTCACCGATTGCGAGTCTTTAGCGGGAGGGGTGGGGGTTGTGACCAACTAGCGAACCCTTCAGCAACGGCCGGAACCAGAGGATTAGTTTCGGAATCATAGCATCTCTGCAGCTCACCGGACAGGAGATACTTTGGTGTCAAAGAAAGCGTTGCTTCAGAGGGAACTGTAGTAGACGATTACATGGTTACAGAGATGTAACCAGCTCGTCCGCAGATCGCGGAGGCAGCACTCCACACTGATATTGTAACACGCAAGATAGCGAAACATTCCACGTACACACACACAATCATTCAGTGGCGATGTTAGTCAGGGCAATATACAACGTAACACATAAAAGGAATAAGACGCAATGTTGGGGCGTCATAAAATAGTTGCTAAGCGAATTTACAGAGTCGCCTAGCAACACAACAAATATAATTGCTTCATTAAATAATATGGGACAGGTTTACATTATGTGGGCCTGTGCAGGCGCAATTGGTTTGCGTGGCGCCGCAGCTCCGACCCTGTGGAAGAATACATATTGCGACCGAGCACGCGCTGAATGGTGCCTGGCAGCCATGTCTTCTTGTTGCCAGCAAACACCCTGTACAGCACCGGCGTCGAAACCTGAAAACGCGTAGCGCCATACGAACCAACTCGGTGCGTGGGAGGCTGCAGCAGGTGAAGGAGAGTGCGGTGACGGCGGCCGTGTAGCAGCTCGGCAGGAAATGGGCCGTCACGTAGCATGCACCGATACGTAGACAGGAAAATTTGAAGAGCTTGCTGCCTGGAGTGCTGACCTTTCATCTTCTCCATGTGAGACTTGAATGTTCGAACAAAACGTTCCGCTTCACCATTGGACTGAGGGTGAAAAGGTGCGGTGGTGATATGCTGAATGCCATTCACACGACAAAACTGTTGAAATTCCGCATTAACAAACTGAGGTCCATTGTCACTGACGATAGTTTCAGGTAAACCTTCGATGCAAAACACTGATGTTAAGGTACTGATTGTACTAGGCGCCGTCGTTGAGTTCATGGCAATCATAAAAGGAAACTTGCTGAAAGCGTCTACAACGATTAACCAGCGCGTATTCCAGAAAGGTCCGGCAAAGTCAATGTGTAAACGTTGCCATGGTCCCTTGGGGCTTGGCCAGCCTGAGAAACGTTGCGGAGGAGCCGCCTGATGCTCCGCACAAACAGTACACTGTGACGTCATGCTCTCTATCTGAGCGTCTATACCAACCCAGGTACAATGACGTCTGGCCAGTTGCTTTGTCCTAACAATACCCCAATGTCCTTGATGCAGGAGGCGTAACACTTCACGTTGCAGGGAACGAGGAACAATCACTCTCGTTTGGTCGTTGTCGGTATGTAACAACAGAACACCCTGACTTAAAGACAATGCATGACGTTGTGCAAAATAACGTCGAACCAGAGGCCGATCAATGTCTTTGGCTCTGGCAGGCCAACCAAAGCGAACAAAACGTGATACCATACTTAGTTCTGCATCTGCAGCTGTTTCCTGTGCAACCCGACGAGAGTTCAAAGGGAAGTCTGCGACAGCAGAAGCATCTCTGGAGTCTATCTGACAACATGCCATTTCCGAAGAATCAAATGACACATCCTGGCCAACCGGAAGTCGGGAATGTGTGTCCGCATTGGCGTGTTTAGTGGTAGGTCGGTACAAAATCTCATACTGATAATTTGACAGTATTAAGGACCATCTCTGAAGCTTTTGTGCCGTTCGTGGCGGAATTGGCTTTGTGGGTGAGAACAACGACGTGAGAGGCTTGTGGTCTGTCAACAAATAGAATTTTCTGCCATTGAGATAATGATGAAAGTTTGTGACGCCGTAAATGATCGCTAAGGCCTCCTTTTCTATCTGACTGTAATTCTGTTGCGTTGGCGTCAGTAGCTTGGATGCAAAGGCAATAGGACGATCGTGACATCCAATACAATGCGACACTACTGCACCCAGACCGTATGATGAGGCATCAACTGTTAGCACTACAGGCTTATGAGGGTCAAAGGGAATTAAACATGCATCACTGAGTAGTGCAGATTTTAATTTGTCAAAGACAACTTGGCAATCATTGGACCATACAAAAGGAACATTCTTCCTACGTAAGTGATGCAATGGAGCTGCAATCTGAGAGGCATTGGGAATAAATCTGAAATAGTAGTTAAGCTTTCCCATTACTGCTTGCAATTCGTGCACATTCTTAGGCGGAGGCAAGTCTTTGATTGCTTTAAGATGTGACTGTAAGGGATAAATTCCTTGGGCATTAATCACATGGCCTAGGTACTCTATTTCAGTCTGAAAAAACGAATACTTTGCTTTATTACAACGTAGACCTGCTGCAGTCAAAACTTTGAAAAGGCACTCCAGGTTTGCTAAATGTTCTTTAACTGTACGTCCTGATACCACAATATCATCTAAGTAGTTCGAGCAACACGGTACAGAAACTGTCAGCTGTTCCAAAAAGCTGAAAAATAGCAGGGGCGGAAGAACTGCCAAAGGGTAAGCGTTGAAATTGAAAAAGACCCATGTGAGTATTAATGACGAAAAACTTTTTTGACTCGTCATCGAGCGGAATCTGTAAGTACGCCTCTACTAAATCAATCTTAGAAAAGAAGCGAGACTGTCCTAATTTGTCCATTAGTTCCTCAGGTCTGGGCAGGGGGTAAGTGTCTACAATTGTTTGACCGTTCACTGTTGATCTCAAGTCCACACAGAGGCGAAGTTTTCCTGACGGCTTGGGAATAATTACTAAAGGCGAGGCCCACTGACTCGCAGAAACAGGAGAAATCACCCCACTATCTTGCCAACGTTTAAGTTCTTCGGCAACTGTATCACGCATTGCGATAGGCACTGGTCTAGCTTTACGAAATTTTGGTACTGCAGATTCTTTTAAAGTTACATGTGCCACGAAGTCTTTTGCACAACCTAGTTCCGGCGAAAACAAGTCACTATATTTTTCACACAATGCATTTATTTTGTCCTGAGGCACTACTGACGAAATTTGAAGCACATCTCTTTGAATTGATAATCCAAACAAGTCAAAAGCATCGAGTCCAAAAATGTTCTGTGTAGATTTGGCTTGAAGAACTACAAAAGCAACTGTTTTTGTTACACCTTGAAAATAGGCGGGCAGGCTACATGTACCTAGCACGGGAATATTTTGCCCTGTGTACGCTGTTAACAATTGCTGTGACGGCGACAATTTTGGCGAACCCAGTAGTTCATAAGTGTCTTTATTAATTAATGTAACAGCGGATCCAGTATCAAGCTGAAATTGCACAGGCTGATTTTCTATTGAAAGAGTCAAAAAAAGTTTTTGCCTGTGCGCGAATGTGGGCAACGTCTGCTACGCCTTGTTTGATGTGCTTGTGCATGCGCGGGCTGCGTAGTGAAGGAAGCGGCGCAGACTCGGCACATAGATTAATAACACTGTCACTAGATGACACTACCGCCAGATCGGCGTCCGCGCAAGCATGCGAAGCTACTCCAGATTTACTAACTACTGCACTACACTTTTGAGTAGCTACTTTATGTCTACTGTCACTAGCTACGCAGTACTGGGCACTTTTACAATAAGAAGGTGCAGAAGGCACTAGGTTCACTACAGGAGTGCACTGTACATTGTCACTTTGCTTGTCCCGAACCCTTTCCCGTTGCACAGAATTACGCGCTCGACGACGCTTGCTACGTGGCTCACTATATAGTTTTGCAGTGGGCGCAGAAAAATTCATCCACCGGCCTAGAGTCGCAAGTCTCTAGGCGATCGACAAAAGGCGATACGTTATATCGTTCTTTTCTCGATTTTAGGGCCAGTCGTCGAGACGCCGCCGTCCCCGCCAGCCAGCCAGCCAGCCAGCCAGCCAGCCGCCGCCAGCCGCAGTCGTCGCCGCCAGCCGCCGCCAGCTCGCAGCAGCAGCAGCAGCAGCAGCCGCCACCGCCGCCGAGCAGTCGTCGCCAGCCCGCAGTCGCCGCCAGGCGTCTGCAGAGCCGCTGTCGCCTCCTCGAGCCTGTGCCGCCGCCCAGCAGCCGTCGCCAGCCAGCAGTCGCCGCCAGGTGTCTGCAACGTCGCTGTCGTCCCATCGAGCCTGCCGCCGCCGCCGCCTCCACTCCGAGCCTGCCGCCTTTCATCGCCACCACCGCCTCTTCGTCTTCAGTGTCTTCGCCATCGTCATCATCATCATCCTCGTCATCCTCGTCGCCGCTCAGTCATCCCGGTAATATGTCTCACTCACCTGCTACAACCACATCCATCCACTACACCTCCCCGTCCCAGGCCTCCACCACCACCACCTGGAGTTCCACTTCCCTCCCCCAACCGGCAATTCCCCTGTCGGTCTTAATGTCCTTTTCCTCCGCTTCCCACGTCCCTCCTCCTCCTCCTGTCTACACGCCGCTGACTTCGCCTCATGAGTTTCCTCCGTTACCGCCTGCCCGAATTGAACATCGCCGTGCCACGGTGGCTGACACGCCACAGTCGCCCCCGCCGTCCTTCCTGCCCCCACACCAACCTACGATTATCCCCCTCAACCCAGTCTCCGTTTCTCCTGCCCCTCCCTCCACCGCCTCTGCATCCTCCTCCACGGGCGCCAAGCCCAAAAAGTCATCCAAACGTGGGAGCGCGGACCCCACTCCAACTTTGCCCAAAAAGGCTCCTCCCCCTCCTCCCCCTCCTTCTCCGCCTCCATCCAACCACATGGACACTGCCCCCATTCCTGCTCCCGTGCAGCCTGACCTATACTCCTATGTCCTTTCCCGCCCCGACGCCCGTTTCCTTGACTACAAGACCCTCTCCATTGAACTTCGTAAATACTACCCCGACGTCCCCCTGACTCAGATCATCCCCCGCCGAGACTCCGTCCTCCTCAAATCCCCCAGCCCCACCCTACACACTGACATCCTCCACCGCCTCCCCCGCATCCACTTTGGTCCCCATGCCACTCTCACCCCTTACTACACCGCCACCTCAGCTCGCCAACCGCCTCCTTCCCGCCGCCCACCCACCCTCACCGCCGTGATCACGAAGCTCAGCCCTCTGATCACGGAGGAAGAGGTGTTGGGTCAGCTCAACTCCATGCCCGATGTCACCATCCGCTCCGCCCAGCGTATCTTCAATGCCACTGGCCCGACATACCTGATGCGGATATTCACAGAGTCCGCATCGTCCCTTGATCACCTTTTCCTCCAGGGGGCCCTAATTTACGACCGCCGCCACAAGGTGGAGCCCTCCCGTTCCCCACCTCAGTCATACCGCTGTGCCAGGTGCCTCGTGTACAACGACCACCTGACACAGAATTGCCGCAACCCCCCCACATGTCCTCACTGCAAGTCCCCTCACCTGCACAAGCACTGTCCTAACCTTGCCTCCCCTCCTACCTGCAACACCTGTGGCGGACCCCATCCCACCTACTCCTACAAATGTATGTCCGTCCCAGCCCCCACCGTCCCCGAACTCACAGTCCCCATTCGCCCCGTCGACCCGCCCATGCACCCCAACAACTCCTTGCTCCCTCCCCCCACTGCCGAGGACGTCATCCGGTTTGTAACCACGGTCCTCGCCAACATCCATCCTTTTCAACGCCCGCACACCCTCCAGCAGATTGCACTGGCCGCACGGTCAGTGTTCCACCTAGAAACCTTTGCCACTTTCTCCCGCGCCCACTCCCACTTCGCTTTTTCCCGCCTCGAAACACAAGTCTAAGCCCGCCCGCTCCCCCTTCTTCCGTTCCTCCTCCCATACCCCCCCACCATCACCATGGCAGGCTCATCATACACCTTTCTATACCATAATGTCCGGTCTCTCCCAGCCAACAAGCACCTCTTCATGCATACCCTTTTCCATCACCGCGTGGACGCCTTCCTCCTGAATGAAACCTTCCTCCAACCCCGTCGTCCCGTCAGTACCGCTCCTTACCTCCTTCATCGCACTGATGGTCCCCCTCCCTTGGCCAGAGGCGGAGTGGCGATCGGCCATCTCCGTCACCACCCCGTCCGGCTACACCCGCTCCTCAATGATCCTACAGAACATTTAATCCTCAGTCTCTTCCTCCCATCCCTCACCGTCACCCTCGCCACCATCTACGTCCGCAGCACCTCTCCTCTCCCATATGACTTCCTCTCTCACGTTGACTGCACCTACACGACCTATGTGGTCGCCGCAGACCTAAACCTGTCTTCCCGTCCGCCTGCTGAACTCCGGCGGTGGCATCAGTTTGTCACCACCTCGCTCCGGGGCGGAATCCTGCCCCTCCCTCGCCCGACTCGCCCCGAAAGCAATACCACCCCTGACGTCGTCTTGGCGTCTCCCAACCTCCTTGGGCGTATCACGGCAGACGTCCTTGACCTTATAGGCAGTGACCACGCCCCTGTCCTACTCACCCTTGACCACCGCCCCCGCCCTGCCCGAGCTCCTCGTCCTAGACCTCCTCCCAAACTCATTCATGACTACTCCCGTGCCGACTGGAATGCCTACGGTCGCTCCATAGATACCTCGGTCGAAAGCCACCCCCTTCCCCTCCGCACACCCGAAGATATTGAACACGCCTCCACCTTTCTCCAGCAAACCCTTGCTAACGCGGTTGAAGCCCACATCCCTACCAAATCAATATACCCGCACAGTCCTACCCTGCCTCCACAGGCTGTCCTCCTCCTCCGAGAATCCCGACGCCTCTACCGCTCGTACCTCCGTACCCGGGACCGGGACACACTCATACGCCACCGGCAAATCCAACGTCACATTAGAAACCTTTTGTCCGCGAAAAAACGCCGGGACTGGCGGCAGACATGCACCCGCCTTAACGCCACTCTCCCCATCAACTCCTCAAAGTACTGGAAGGCCTTCAATCGCCTTACTGGCCGTCACTCCTCCCCCTACTACCCGCTTCTCCATGATAACCGTCCCTTTCCCGACAATGCGACTAAGGCGGAACACTTTGCCTCCTACCTTTCCGACATCTTCTCCCTTCCTGATAATCCTCATTTTGATTACTCCCTCTTTCCCGATGTCCATGAGCGTACCGACACCTCTTCTCCCCCGCTCGCCCCCGGCTTCCAGTACTTGGGGCACATTCCTCCCTCCGACTTAAACACACCCATCACAGCACACGACATCGTAGCTACACTTCGCACCAAACGCAACACTGCTCCCGGTCACGACCGGCTCACCTACAGGCACCTCCGTGCCTGTCCCCTCTCCTTCCACACTGTCCTTGCCGCCCTCTACAACACTATCCTCTATACCGGTTTCTATCCTCGCCTGTGGAAAATCTCCCGCATCCTCATGTTCCCCAAACCCAACAAGCCCCCATCCCAAGCCTCCTCCTACCGTCCCATCAGTCTCACCTCCGTGTTTAGCAAGGTCCTTGAATCCATCATATCCCGTCGTATCCACCAACACCTCCGACAGCACCAGCTCCTTCCTTCTTCTCAATGTGGCTTCCGACCATCCTTCTCTGCCGACGACCAGCTCCTTCGCCTCATCCACCTCTTATCCGTCCAGCTCAATTCCCGTCGCTCCGCCATATTTGTGTCCCTAGATATAGAAAAAGCCTACGACCGTGTCTGGCATTCCGGCCTCCTTTTCAAACTCCAACTCTATGCCCTTCCTATTAACTATGTCCGCCTCATTGCATCCTTTCTCACCAATCGCCCGTCCTATGTCACTGTCTGCAATTCCAACTCCCGTTTGTTTTACCCCTCTGCCGGGGTGCCCCAAGGATCTGTCCCCTCTCCTGTACCTTATCTACTCCGCCGACATGCCCCAACCTCAGCCTCCCGTCCATCTCCTACAGTATGCTGATGACACCGCCTTCCTAGCCCTTGCCCCCTCCCTTGCCCGATCCCAGGTTTTGCTCCAGTCTCACCTCACCGCGTTCGCCGCATGGTGCAACCGGTGGCTCCTCTCCGTGAACCCTGACAAATCCCAGGCGATCATTATAGGTCGTACCACCCGCACCTTCCGCATCCCCGATCTCTACATCACCCTCCACGACCGTCCCATCCGCCACACTAACACCATTAAGTATCTGGGCCTCACCCTCGACCGACACCTTACCTGGACCCCCCATCTGAAATCTATCCGTGAAAAAGCCATGTCCCGCCTCAACCTCCTTAAACTGCTCACCGGCCGGACGTGGGGATTACGCCCTTCCACCGTCCTCCACACATACAAATCCATCATGCACCCCATCCTCTGTTCCTTCCACCCTGCCTGGGTATCTGCTCCTCCCACCTTTTATCACACCCTCCAAGTCCTTGAACGCCACGCCCTCCGCCTCGCCTACCGTATCCGCCTTCCTTCCCCCACGCGGATCCTCTACGATCTCATCCCCTTCCCTCACCTCCTTCACCACCTTGAACGCCTCCGCCTCCTGTATGTCACCCGAAAACTCGATTCCCGCAACCCGCTAGTTTACCCTATCCTCACCGCCCCTGGGCCTCTGCCACGCCTCCACCACTGCATTCCTCCCTCTCTCCACCTGCACACCCTACATATCCTCTCCCAAGGCAACTTCCGATCCCTTCCCCTACCGGATGACGCCCTTCGTCCCGAAGTATACCCCTCCTATCAGCTTTGATCCCTTCCCCGTAGACTTAGCGGCCCCCTCTCCCCATCCCCTCCTTCTCCCCCTCCCCGCTTGGATTTCCCCCTCCTCTCCCCACCTGGAGTCTCAATCGCGCCTGTCTTTCCTTCTCCCCACCTTCTCCCCCCCTCTCTCTCTTTTCGACCCTCCCCCGCGCTTCCTCGCTTCCTCCCTCTCCTTGCCCCGCGGGGGCTGCAGCGTCGCCTTTTAACAACAGTGTATTCTCGTGTCAAGTGCATCGTCATCGCCGTGTGTTCATGTCCAGTGCGTCGCAACTCATGTCGTCACCACCAATATCATCGTGTGACTTCGTGTGTCCAGTGTTGTCTCTCCATGTGATTTTATCGCCACCGTGGCACAGACTGTTTTTAATCTGCTTATGTGTGTCAGTCTCTCTTGTTCATGTGTCTTAAGTCTGCAGTATTGTCTCCGATGTCCAGTTTGTAAGTCTTCCATTTTTCCTCTGTACCATGTTTTTATACTCATTGTTTTTAACTTCATGTCTTTGTTCCTTTTATCTCGCTTGTCATATGTCTATTCTCTCGGCTGAAGAGCAGCGCTGATGCTGCTGCCAGCCCGCCGACGAAAGTCGGAGTGAAATTAACAATAAAGAAAAAAAAAAAAAAAGCAGAAAAATTGTCTTGCATGTGAGAATCAATAGAAGCACTATTCAAGTCCACAGCATGTATGACACTTATCGAATGAATCGTTCTCGCACTGTGCGAAGCACTGTTTCTAACGGCACCTTTCTTGTAATTTTTATTTTGCATACACACTGTTTGTACGTGTCCTGATTTGCCACATTGATAACAGGTCGCGTTGCGATTAGGGCATTGTGCACGCTTATGGTGAGATACACACTGAGGGCAAGACTTACGAACATTTTTCTGAAATGAACGTTGGCGCTCGTTATTGAAATTACTTTGTCTAACACGACGGGGCGACCTTTGTGTCGCACTTTTACACTGGCTACTGTTCACTGTCTGTCCAGCATGGCCGGCAGAGTTATAAGAATCACTAGTGCTACATTGAGAACGACGACTAGGAAAGCGTCCATTGCGGTGCACCGAGTTAACACTGTGGCTTTGCATTTCTACATCTGCTAAGTCAAAGGTATCATGCGCTTCAATAAGCTGCAGTACACTGTCTAATGAGGGGTCAGACTGTTTCAGAATTGCTGCCCTAATTCTGGGGTCCTGAATGTTCTGTGTGATAGCGTCTCTCAACATCACGTCACTATAAAAAAGTCCACAAGAGCAAATAAATTTACATTGGCGGGTTAAGCTCTTCAATTCAGTGATCCACTGCTGGTGGGACTGCTCTGGTAATTTTTTCAGTCTGAAAAATCGGTACCGTGCCGCAGCTACGAGAACTTTTCTCTCATAATGAGCATTTAGTGCCTCTACTATTTGTTCAAAGTCTACATCACGAGGAGACGCGTTGGGGAAACGTTTCTGCAGTAACACGAAAGTCTGGGGGCCCACAATCGATAGGAAAAGGTTCTTCACTCTCTGACCTGTAATTTGATGAGCCGCGACGAGTTCTTGTGTCCAGTGTTGTCTCTCCATGTGATTTTATCGCCACCGTGGCACAGACTGTTTTTAATCTGCTTATGTGTGTCAGTCTCTCTTGTTCATGTGTCTTAAGTCTGCAGTATTGTCTCCGATGTCCAGTTTGTAAGTCTTCCATTTTTCCTCTGTACCATGTTTTTATACTCATTGTTTTTAACTTCATGTCTTTGTTCCTTTTATCTCGCTTGTCATATGTCTATTCTCTCGGCTGAAGAGCAGCGCTGATGCTGCTGCCAGCCCGCCGACGAAAGTCGGAGTGAAATTAACAATAAAGAAAAAAAAAAAAAAAAGCAGAAAAATTGTCTTGCATGTGAGAATCAATAGAAGCACTATTCAAGTCCACAGCATGTATGACACTTATCGAATGAATCGTTCTCGCACTGTGCGAAGCACTGTTTCTAACGGCACCTTTCTTGTAATTTTTATTTTGCATACACACTGTTTGTACGTGTCCTGATTTGCCACATTGATAACAGGTCGCGTTGCGATTAGGGCATTGTGCACGCTTATGGTGAGATACACACTGAGGGCAAGACTTACGAACATTTTTCTGAAATGAACGTTGGCGCTCGTTATTGAAATTACTTTGTCTAACACGACGGGGCGACCTTTGTGTCGCACTTTTACACTGGCTACTGTTCACTGTCTGTCCAGCATGGCCGGCAGAGTTATAAGAATCACTAGTGCTACATTGAGAACGACGACTAGGAAAGCGTCCATTGCGGTGCACCGAGTTAACACTGTGGCTTTGCATTTCTACATCTGCTAAGTCAAAGGTATCATGCGCTTCAATAAGCTGCAGTACACTGTCTAATGAGGGGTCAGACTGTTTCAGAATTGCTGCCCTAATTCTGGGGTCCTGAATGTTCTGTGTGATAGCGTCTCTCAACATCACGTCACTATAAAAAAGTCCACAAGAGCAAATAAATTTACATTGGCGGGTTAAGCTCTTCAATTCAGTGATCCACTGCTGGTGGGACTGCTCTGGTAATTTTTTCAGTCTGAAAAATCGGTACCGTGCCGCAGCTACGAGAACTTTTCTCTCATAATGAGCATTTAGTGCCTCTACTATTTGTTCAAAGTCTACATCACGAGGAGACGCGTTGGGGAAACGTTTCTGCAGTAACACGAAAGTCTGGGGGCCCACAATCGATAGGAAAAGGTTCTTCACTCTCTGACCTGTAATTTGATGAGCCGCGACGAGTTCTTGAAACTGTGCGAAGTAGTCGCTCCATTCTTCCTCACGTTCGTTGTACTGGCAGAACGTAGGGAGCGGTACAGCGGCAGGTGTGGGCTGCTGATGCGACGGCTGTTGTTGAGTTGCCGTCAACTGCGCCACTGCTTGGAGAAGTTGTGTGATTTGCGCCGTCTGTAACTGAATAATTTCCATTAAGTTTGGGTTTGGGGTAGTGGCCATGCTGACCGATTAGGCGCCACGCATACAAGTAACTTATAACAAAACACAAATACAGTATGAAAGAGGACGCTCTGCAACAAAAAAGTCCACAAAACACGTAACTGAAAATGTTCCCCAAAAAACTTATAATAAGGGTGGGTGGGCGGGAGCAATTTCTGCGTGCTCCGACTGCTGCTGTCTGGCTGCTACAAGCGGGCTGGTCCAAGGTTCGTCTATCACTCCTCATCGCCACTTTTGTGTCCCAGCCTCGTCGCCGCTTTTATGACTCGTTTCCGTCGTAGGTGTCGGTGGCCGAGTAGGAAGACCGACACAGGAATAAAGGTAGCACGCTTGTGCAGGTACGGAGGGGAGCAGCCAGCGGGACAGCAGAAACTAGAAACACTAGAGTAAATTAGAACGAGATATATATTGAACAGAATTTATACAATACTTAACTTTTACATAGATCAGTACTGCAGAATGCTGATACATAGTTGAGCTAGAGGCCTGCTTGTGCCTATCCGATAGCCAAGTCTTCACTGGTGCCTATCTGATTCCGAAGTGTTAACTGGTTCCTATCTCAGTCCCACGTGAACGATGTCGTTCAGTGGTGGCCACGAGCGGAGTTCCAGAAGAGGGCGCTCGTGGCTGACGACGTAAGAACGCCGCGCCGTGTGTGCATGGCGGCGCGCAGCGAAAGTAGGTGGCGCGCACTTTGTACTTGTGCGACACCACAAATATGGTTAAAGCATAAACCGTCATGACACTTCGAAATTAAAACGATGAGAATCAGTTCAGGTTGTTCGAAGTGATAAGAAGATACTTTTAGTGCCATGGAAAGATAGCAAGCGGATTCACCCAGAACAAAACATAAGGTGGTGGTCCAAAATATATATGAGAGAAAGAGAGGGAGAGAGAGCTCCCATGTGCCCCCGTTTTACGGATATAAAATCAATCAATGGGTACATCGGTGAACAACAAATGGAGTGTTATCGCACTTGATTTAAAACCAGGACATTGACTTTGAAGGTTATTCTCCATTTTCTTGACTTGGCTACTGTGAACAGCTGGATGGAGTATAGAATGGCCGCAAAGTTAAGTAAAATTCCACGAAAAGATATTAAAGTTTTGATGAAATAGCGATTAGAAATTTCTGAAGAAAAGGCCAGTAGTGGCTGAATATGAGAATGAAATTGAGACTGAGGGATGTAAAAGATCCTGCCCTGTACATTACGACGATAAAGGATTAGATATTTATGATCATCTCCCAGTCATTGATGAACTGCTCGCTGAATGTGTAGATAACTTCATGTAACAACAGAACAAAACCCGATTTGAAATATGCGGTGTATTCATGTCTTTCGAAGCACAAAAATTGTTTCAAGCAATTTGACACCAAGAAGTAATGTGGTCTTAGTCTGTTACATTATTCTTTATAATTTTTTACGATTTTTTGACTTTAATTGATTATTTAAATTTTTATTGTACTTGGAAAAGGGATAAATAAAAACCGTTTCACATACAAAGGCAGTAGTATCTTATTGAGTTACATTGTTAAATGTTCAAATGTTTGTAATTCTATGAGACCAAACTACGTTGGTCATCAGTCCCTAGACCTATAAACTATTTAAACTAAGGTAAACTAACCTAAGGATAAGACACACATCCATGCCTGACGGAGGATTAGAACTTCCGACGGGGGAGGCCGTGCGACCAGTAACGTGGCGCCCTAGACCGCTCGGATACTCCCGCGCGGTTTACATTGTTATTAATTATTGTTAACCTATGTCTGTAACTGTTTATTTCAATTTACATTCTGGTAAACACACAGATATATAATACAGTATGTGAGTATATTTCCAACAGAGATATACCAGTTTATTTGCCAGTCACAGTCGTATGTAACTGTGAGACACACACAACAACTTTTGTAAATGAACACTAACCCACACGATCACGTGGATCCTTTTTTCGTAAAATGGAAAAAAAGACATTTTTTATTATTCTTTCTAACCTAATTGTAGACTACAGAAGAGTTAAAAATTATAATTTCGTGAAATTTAATTGTAAAATATTTCAGAGCTAAAAGGGATATTCGGTTGTCCAATGATGATGATGATTGGTGTTTTAGGGCGCTCAACAGCGAGGTTATCAGCGCCCGTCGGTTGTCCAATTTACGCGTCTCTTCTGTCGGTCAAGTACAAATAACTCTTCAATAATTTGTTGTAGAATCCATGTGTAGGAGAATTTTTTTATTGTTTTGGTCAGAAAATATGGAAAGCAATGTGTTTGCATTGGAAGAGGTTAGTTTTTCAGTGACAGAAGTGAAAACGTACTTCATTGGATTAAATTTACGGACGTGAGGTCCTTATCCAAATGTGTACTCACCCTTCTGTACGAGTCCTCGAAATTAAAATTGCGAATTTCCGAAAACGGTTTATACTTTAAAAATATACAGCTGATATCCTTCCAAACGTACTTCATTGTTCGGTTCATAAATTTGTAATGATTCGGTCAAGATCTGTAATGCCTTTCGGTAAAAGGCCTACTTGTACACTTCTATGTCTTTTAGACAACCGTCAAACGTATTTTTTTTTTCAAAGTATGTCAACCAAAACTGTCATCAAAGTAACTGAATTTAACGTTAATAAGTTTTTTTTATGAGAGGGCGGCAATTTCGCGTCTCACCAAATGCAACTCTCTTTGTGCATACATGCTAGTAGACACTTTTTAACTCTGCAGGATTACAGGATTACGAGGGCGAATGTCATTATACGTCATAGTTAACAACGGAAATGAGGAAACTGTTAGCCAACAGCGGAAATCCAAAAAGCTACTCAGTTATCTGCTGCCGACAATTCCCTCTGGGGCTGTATCAGCGCGTAATACCCTGACGCACACCTGGGCTTTTAGAGGTAGCGGAGTGCAAAAACTACACGATGCGCAGTGGTAAACGTCATACACTGCAGTTTATTCTCCCTCCAACTGTGGTGAACGTAATGTGACGTTTTAGTGCTTACTCTGCAGGGAACTCGAACACCACTCACTGCTGTTTCAGTCTCTCTCTTTCTCGCTCCCTCTCTCTCTCTCTCTTTCAAACACAACACACACACACACACACACACACACACACACACACACACACACACACACACATAAGCAAATAAACCAACATGCTTCACTGTATCAAAATATTTGTACTCAGAAAGAGACTTCAAACGCTTACCTGATGCAGCATACATCCGTCCGCCATTGTTTGCTAGTCTATATTTTGCATGTAGTGATCTTAGTCATAATAAAAGAATTACCTGCCACTGATTTCGGCATTAACTTCAGATGGCAGCAAGAGCCTTTATATAGCCGTAACGCGTGGTTCACAGTAAAAAATCTATGGAATGTAAGACTATAATGCTGACAAACCGTTGTTCTGTAATGCCCCAGCCATATTCTTGGGTAATTTATTTGCAAGAGATTTGCGTAAGTTTATGTATTCTCAACAGATGTAATCATTTCACGTAATATGATGCCCAATATTCATCACTTATTTGCAAATACCGATATTGCCGGTCGTCGATATCTGCGAAATTGTGTTTCCATAGTGAGAAAACTCAATTTCTTTAACCCTTTATTTGGCACATACAGAAATCGCGAGAAGAAAAAGTATTATGTCACTTAAATTATATGAAACGTTACGTTCTTTTGCAAATACCAGATGGGCCTTGTTAAGAAGACCATCCATTTCTAGAGGCGACGTGGGTCACAACTAACGAATTGTAATTTCACTGTATAGAGTCCTATATACTAAGTTATATACGTCATAAAATTTAGTATCTGAAATGTTAACGATTCATCGTAAACAGCTTTCATATTTTATACAGTGCTTGAATGTGGACAAATAAAACTACCTATAAAAGCTGCATAAACACAACTTCATGTTATGCAAAAATTAAAAAAGGAAAATATTCAAGAAACTGACGCGAAAGTCTCTAGAGTTTATCGGAGTATAAAGAAATTTATTCAAGATGGGCCAAAATTATGAAATTTATAGTATTTATATGGCTGGTTCAGTGAATTAGCAAACATGTTGTACTGCAAAAAATTACTAATTTTCGTAAGACGTGTGCAAAACTAGTAGTGTGTCAAAGAGTTCAGAATTGATTTTTTTTTTCTTTTTTATTCGGAATTCAGAATTTTCGACTTACTTCTTTAATCGTGTATCTCAATGGAGTCCACATTTGAACAGTGTCTGCAACTGTTTGAAATTACTAAACTCTTATTTTTCAGTACTATGAAACTATAACCGTCATACACTCATGGTGACAAAAGAGTAATGAAATATTGGTAGTCTCCACAAAAATATCATGCATTACCCTTAATGTTTGACTGACATCTGAAATAGAACAATTCATTCGATAACATCCAAAAACAACCAGGACAATGCCTCATAAGTCCACGAATAGGAAAAACAAAGTACAAGGTTTTAAACTTACTTAAAGATCTGTTATTTTATGAAACTTTACATTTTACTATTTTCCTTGATTTACTGCACTAATCCAGTGCTTTCTGTTTTCTGACGATGACTAACAGAAACTGTATTTAATCTGTTTCGAGAGTTACATATTTTTGGTTGCTTGGAAATTTTTTAGAATATGATCGACATTCGACTGAACGATTATCAGAGTTTTCCCAAAATCAGCCTCAAATGGTCTGGTGTAATCGCGTTTTAACACAGCGGGTATGAGACATTCCACATTCCTTCATTGCCTCACATTCGGGACGACGGCGGTTCGAACCAGACTTCAGCCATCCTAATTTAATATAATCTGGCATAATTTCGGGAGTGCAACTGGAATAATTTATATAATAGGGATTACAAATGTATTCCATGCCACAGTTGCTTGTTGAAATAAAAAAAAAATATTAGTACTTCATATGTAATGCACAACCAGTTTCGATGGGCTGTGGCATCATTTTCAAGTGCTCTAAAATAAGGAAAATTTTATAAAAGTACAAAGAAAATGCAAAAAATAAGATACATTACAATTTTGGAAATGGTCAGAAGAGTGTTATAACATATGAACCTATATGTATCATTTTGGCCAGCAGTTGTGCTTGAGAGAGATGGTCAGTCTTATTCACCCTAAAAATAAAATAAGAAATTGTGTACTACCTTTACTTCTATTATTTAAATGGTAATGCGCAATATTTTTTTAAAACAATACCCCCCTTTTATAAAACTGGATAACAGTCAAAAATTAAAATTACCTATGAGTCAGATTGGTCCAGTCTAGGAAAACAGTGAAGCAATTTTCGTCACTTAGAAAACAGTGAATAACGTAAGGGAATGGAAATCGAAGAAGAACAAGAACATGAATGGATGTCTTTGAGCTATGAAATTGTGATACAACTGAGAGAGAGGTATAGATAATGATTCAAAGCCTAGTAGAAATACTTGGATAACATAGGAGATATTAAATATAAGTGATGAAAGGAGAAAATACATAAAAGCAGCAAATGAAGCAAACAAACCTGAATACCAAAGTTTCAAAAAGGAGAAAAACAGTAATTACAAAATGGCTAAGCAGGCGTGATTAGAGGACAAATGTTTTCCCAAGGAAAGGTGGATAACACCTAACAGAAAATTAAAGAGAAATTAGGAAGAAAGAGTTACTGCTGTAAGTATGAGTTTAGATCTAAAACCACTACTAAACGAGAAATCTGAACTGTGGGACTAGCATACATCAGGAGCTACACAGGGAAAATGAAGTTGAAGGCGATTTTACAGAAATGGTAGAGAAAGTAGATGCAGTTGAAATCAGAGAAATGATACTGTGAGAAGTATGTGAAAGACCTAAGCAGATACAAGTATTCTACAGTAGACGACACTCCCTCAGAACCATTAACTTTTACTTGGATAGCCATTCGTGACGCTGCGTGTGCAGGATGCATGTGCTAAGGGAAAAGTCGCTTTTACTAAGTAATAATTTAACGTTCGAACGGTGTTCATTCCTAGTTTTTCTTTCATATCTTCAATATAGGCATCCTCATTCCATTGTGCCCATCTGTCAGTACTTGCAGTTACTGTCGCTTCTTTCATTTCTTTAATGTCAACCTTATTAATCAGACAACCTTTATCTAACTTCCTTTCATTTGAAACCACAAAGTTCATTGAAAAATTTTATGGTGCACTGTTACCTCAGTCTTGGTGTTGACTTTCTATTTGCAGAAGAGAGTAGGTCATACCTGAGCGACCACTGCAATGAGTTTGCTACATCAGGAATGAAGTTCTTTCACTACTTTTCCATCCTGTGAGAAAATACATTTTAAGTACTTTGTCCACGTGTTCTCACTTTGTTTCGCCTATCACTCTGATTAAATTTTCTTCCCATATACATTACTTTCGTTTCGGAAATGCTCATCGTCATACTATAACACTTACATCTCTGCTCTAGCTCTGAAATATTAGATTGCTGTCTTTCAACATAATCTGACATCACCTGTAAATCGTCCGCAAATTCAAGAACGCTTGAAACTTCCTGGCAGATTAAAATTGGGTGCCGAAACCGGGACTCCAACCTGGGACTTTTGCCTTTCGCGGGCAAGCGCTCTACCACTGAGCTACTCCGACACGACTCACGGTCACGCCCCACGACTTCAATTATGCCAGTACCTCGCCTCCTACTTTCCAAACTTCACAGAAGTTCTTCTGCGAATCTTGCAATACTAGCACTCCTGGAAGAAAGGATATGATGGAGACATGGCTTAGCCACAGCCTAAGGGATGTTTCCAGGAAGTTTCATTCTGGAAACATGCTGGCTGACTACGTAAAGACATTCAGTTGCCTGTAGAAGTTTGCCTTGTGGTCCATAATTGCGTAGAGCTGACAATAGCTTCCTCCTAGGAATATGGTCATAACCCACACGTACCACTTCTCCATTACCTACTGTAAGCTAAATATCAGGTCCTGAATGCTTCTAAAACGCCGAAACCCACACAACTAATACTCACACTGCAATATATTTAATAAGATTTTCGCAACGTAACTAATTACATTATACTAGTTTCCTTTCCCGATCTTGAAAATTGTTCTGACTGCTGCTTTCGTCCAGTCAGACTGAACCTGTTACAACTTCCACGCGAATTATTTTACCCTCTGTAGCCATTTTTGACATGACGTTTCACTGTCCTTGATGCGTACCGACTTAATTTCATCTATCCCAGTCGCTTTAATTGCACTACACTATAATGACACAAAGACGATGCAGTGTGCCGTGGTTACTAACTTCGGATGAAGATGGCATACACGAAAAACTACTGATTGTTGACATATTGCCGATGCTCGTCGAGTATCGACACGATGTTACTGACTCAGCGAAGGCGAATGCAGTGGGATACCCAGGAGACGAACCCCAGCAGCCATTACGCTTTTACCTGCTGAACAACGCGGAATATGCAGCTTGTGAATGCACCGATCCTCAAGACAAATACTCGAAGGAAGTGAAGAGCGAAGGTGTTTGTTTTAGCTGCGATCCTCATGTTGGCTAACGAGACATTGTAGCAGTAACTAGTGCCAGTCTTACACCTGTGCGGCCTGTAGTGCAGTGCCCAAACCGTTCTCACTGACCCAGAAGCTGAATTGGAAACGAATACAACCAGCGTTTCCGTCTGTGAATTGGCCTTGCGTAATTTCACTCCGGAGTCCTTAAAAAAATGAGTCCGCTTTCACAAATTATAGTGCAGCGACCCGTCATAACATGCACTGCTTGTTACAGATTGTGCGGCTTCTCACCGTCGGAGGTACCAGTCATCCTTCAGAAATGGTTGTGTGTGTTGTCCTTAGCATAAGCTTGTTTAAGCAGCTTTTGAGTCTATGGAACGATGACCTCAACATTTTGGTCCCTTAACATTTTCAAATACTTGGACATCTTTTCGATGCATGGCCCGCACGGTAGCCGTTTTAACACCAATAAGTGGGGATCCACCCTCATGAACCACAGACAATGCCGAGGTGGGGTGGCTTGCGGTGCCTCAACGATACAGATAGCCGTACCGTAGGTGCAACCACAGCGGAGGGGTATCTGTGGAGAGGCCAGACAAACGTGTGGTTATCAAAGACGAGAATAACAGTCAAGTTCGCAAAAGGTTTTAACAATTTATTAGGGAAGGTGACCGGATTCGATCTCATCAGGCCTAGTCGTCTCGCTGTTGTTGTCGAGGCGATGAGCGTGCGGCGACGGCAGGGGAAAGATAAATACCGCCTACAGGAAAATAAAAGAGACATATGGAGACAAAAAAATGCAGTGGTATGAATATCAAGAACTCAGATGCAAAACCAGTACTAAGCAAAGAAGGTGAAGCTGAAATATGTAAGGAATATATACAAGGATTGTACAAACGAAATAAACTTGAAGGCAGTATTTTAGAAATAAATAGAACGAAATAGACGAAGTAGAGGAAGATGAGATACGAGATAGATACTGCAGAACACTAGAAGATTTGAGTAGAAACAAAGCCCCTGGTGGAGATGATGTTCCTTCTGAACTGCTAGTATCGTTAGGAGAGCCAGAAAATGTTCCACCTGGTATGCAACATGTATGACCCAGAGGATATACCCTCAGACTTCAAGATGAATATAGTGATTCCAATTCCGAGGAAATAAAGTGCAAACGAATATGAAAATTACAGAACTATCAGTTTAATAAGTCATGGTTACAAAATACTAACATGAGAATTATTTACATACGAAAACGTGGAATCCTAACTTGGGGACGATCACTTTGGATTTAGGAGGCAATACTCACATTACAACGTATCTTAGAAGATAGGCTAAAAAAAGGGGAAACCTACATTTTTCGAAATCGTGAATGTGGAGAAATCCTTTGAGAATATTGACTGGAATACACTGTTTCAAATTTTGAAGGTAGCAGGGGTAAAATACAGGGGGCGAAGAGTTATATTCAACTTTTACAAAAATCAGACAGCAATTATTAGATTCGGAGGACATGAAAAGTCGCAGTGCTTGGGAAGGGAATAAGACAGGGATGTAGCTTTTTCCCGATGTTGTTCAATCTGTACACTGAGAAAGCTGTGAAGGAATGCAACGAAAAGTTTGGAGAGTGAATTCAAGTCCAAGGAGAGGAAACAAAACCATTTCAGTTTGCTGATGACAGACACAGGAAAGGACCTGGAAGAGCAATTAAATTGAATGGACATTGTCTTGAAAGGAATATATAAGATGAACATTAACAAGAGTAAAACGAAGGTAATGGTAGGTAGTGTCAGAAAATCAGATGATTCTGAAGGAATTACATTACGTAATGTGACGATAAAAGTAGTAGATAAATTTTGTTACTTGGGTAGCAAGATAACTTCTGATGGCCGAAGTAAAGACGATATAAAATGCTGAAAGGGTATGGGAAGAAAAGCGTTTCTGTAGAAGCTACATTTGTTGACATCCAAAATTAATTTCAATGTTAGGAAGCCTTTCTGAAAGCATTTGTCTGGACTGTGGCATTGTCTGGGAGTGAAACGTGTGCGATTAGGAGTTCAGACAAAATCATGATAGAAGTTTCCGAAATGTGGTGCTATAGACTAATGATGAAGATTAGATGGGTAGATCAAGTAACTAATGAGCACGTGCTCAACAAAATTGGGGAGAAAAGGAGTTTCTTGCATATCCTGTCTAAGAGAACGGATAGGTTTGTGGGATACATTCTGAGACATCAAGGAATCGTTAACTTAGCTGTAGAAGGAAATGTGTGGGGTAAAAATCGTAGAGGGAGACCGAGGGACGAGTACAGTAAGCAGATTCAAAAGGATGTAGGTTGCCTTTCGTATTCTCACATGAAGAGGCTTGCACAGGACAGGGTGGCATGGAGAGATGCATCAAACCAGTCTACGGACTGAAGACCACAACAGGTGGGGATATTAAGTGATTGGGTTTATGACACTGATCCCACAAGCCCAGATGATCTACACCGGGACATCGAGAAAGCATGTCGCTCATTGACGCGGCCGTTGTTATATCTCGTCCATAGATTCTTTTGAACAACTCACTTAAATCAATATTCCGCCACCAGACATAGCCGTGTGTTTTGTACAGTGAGTGGTGTCACTGAATCTTTGAAGAGTTGTAACTTCCAAGCTAAACGCGATAGTAGTGCAATTTAAAGTGAAGTAAACATATGTTTTCGGGAATTACAGTGCACGATAGAAACAACTATTGTCCAATTTCAGAAATTGTACCTTTTGCTGCAAATTTTTGAAAAGTAAAACAATAAAATATGCTCATAGCTCCGCAGAACGTGTAACGTTCTTTATATTGATCTAGCGCAATAAATATCCGCTTAACATAATATTACTTTGTGATCTACAGATGCACTCAGACATGCTATATATATGCATGTATAGATTTCTGCTTTATACGGTACCGTGAAAATTTTAATATCGAAAGTACTGTATTTCTATAGACGAATGTTAAGCAGAGTCAATGAATCAATGAACATAGGCTTCTTGCTAAAGAAAAAAGGTATATATCCCTGTCGCAGCGCTTGGAAGTACGGATAAAATCCCCCGATGAAGTTGCGCTGCACGTCCTGTAATTGGAACACATTCTGTGGTAGTTCTTTGGCGCGGCAACGTCCCCCAAAAGAAGATGTTCTTTTCTTTATTGCGTCCCCGCCACGCCGCTTACGTCACCCACTACTTCTAGAAACTAACTCGAAGTGCAGACGGAATGTCGTGGACAGTTCGTTCTACAGGCATTTCTATTCACTACGAAGGAAAGTTTGCCTGCCGCTCACGTCGTCCTTAGATCACTCCATGAACTTGAAAAGTTCCTCGCTGGCCAATAAGATTTAAAATCACGCTCGTGAGAGCATTCCACAGTAGTAACGGACTGTAAAATTTATAAAATTCCTTGGGAAAATAAGAGCATTTTGACCACGCAGTATAATGCAAGATTTCTGAACGTCGTGCAGTGCATTTGTAACATTTGTATCGAATGTGACGATATAATTTTTGTGTAATTCCATGCTGCTTGTGATAATGCTATACCTATACGAATATAACTAAGTTGAGATGTTAATGTTGTACATCTCTTGTCTAATTTAGTCGCAGATTACATTCCATGTCGAAGGACTGCCCGCCCCACGACTGCGTTAATTTTCAAAACTGAGTAGTCGGCAGTAGTCAGATGTCCTTGATATGGCAATCTTCACTGAAGCAAATATAATAGCAAATACTGCAAAGCTAAAATAAAAGACGTACTACGCCAGTCAATAAATACAAAAATAAATAAGACGCCAAATAAATCTACATTCGTCTACATATCTTACATTTCAACGAAGTACATAGCCATGGACATGTTTGTGGAAACTTGTCACAGTTCGTTCACATATTATTGTAGAGAAAGGTAGACAGCGCATAGGACGTGCCGGTTGGCCACGTTGTACCCTCTAGTGTGTGTATGAGCATTGCTTCTAACACATTTTTGTACACCATGAATGTGAAAATATTTTGCTAGCACCGACCTACTTAGGGAGACATGACCATCCCAATAAAATAAGAGAAATCAGATCGAAAACGGAACGATTTAGGTGTTCTTTCTTCCCACACGCTATTAGAGAATGGAACGGTAAAGAAAAGTTATGAAAGTGGTTAATGAACCCTCTGCCAGGCACTTAAATGAGATTTGCAGAGTATCTGTGTAGATATAGATGTAAGACGAAATAAAAGCTTACAAAGCATCTCACTACAGTTGAAATCAATATGTAATAAATCCAAAAATAAAAAGATTTTAAAAATTGCAAATCAGTTCCTATGTGTTGGAAAATCACTGTTACCGTAAATAAATTAATAGAATGTCCCACAGATGACTGTGTTTCTTTTAATCATACGTGTAATCCATTTGTAGCAATCTCTTTTGAATTTAGAAAACAGAAAAATTAACAGATGTGATTGGCATGTAAGGTGTCATGCTCCAGTATTATAGAAATCAATAAGACAGATGGAAAGAGCGCAAGAAGTATAAACAAGAGGCTCTAGAACAAACGATTTAACTACTGAAATATAGCGCGCTACGTTAAATGTACTTTGAGACATGGTATCTCAGGTCATTGTTATATCACAACCATTTTTCGAAAATGAGTAGAAGGTCCGTTAATGCTGACGAAGTCGTAGGTGTTTGTGGAATGGTGGGTGGGTGGGAGGGGGTGGTATCAGCATTCTGTAAAATGACAAGTGATGGTTGACTGACAAACTAACCAGTATATGTTTGAATATGTATGATCGTTCCTATTGTAACTAATAAATAATTTTGGATATTACTGGCTACATAAGCATAAAGTTATTATTGAGTGTAGTATTGCGATAATTAAAATTAACTATTAATAGGGTAGAGTACAATGCATAACATGAGAGATCAACTGCTTGCAGTATTATAGCTAGAAACTGATGTTGACAATGACAGAGCAATGTTTTAGAGGTACACATGCACAACGTAACCTTATTACAAATGATCGGAGTCATAAAACCAAACAAATGTCTGAATATAGACAAAGAGAACGTAAACTATATTACTTGGGACAACATATGTCCTTTTTAAATTATACACTGTAACGTACGTATACTGACGTGATAAATATGGGGCATAATTAAGATTCCTATTAAAGTATGGAAATATCTGTTAAGTTTATAAAATGCAAGGAACACCTTCGACCATCGCATACAGGCGTCAGTATTCCGACTGTAAGATTCCTTACGTTGTATGCAAAAATATTAGCTATAAAAACTTCTCATAGCAGAACGAAACTAAAATTTATTCATATAGGAAAATATAAATAATGCCTTGTATTATGTATTACTAGCTTAACGCCCGCTGCTTTGCATGCGTAGGCTGGTTGGTCTGCAGCAGTTGTTTCTCCCTCTTAATATAAATTTTCATAGATATAGCGTAAGTAATATCGTAATGAAATGTTGTGATACTACTTGTTGCCGCGGCAGAAAGGCCGTGAGTATTGAGGCGCCATGCTGCGGTGCGCGCTGCTGTTCGCCGTCGGGGGTACGATTCGCCCCTCGGGCATGGGTTAGTCTAAGTTAGTCTAAGTTAAAGTTAATTTAATTAGTTTGTAAGCCTTATGGACTGATGACCCCCTAGTTAAGTCTCTTTAGATTTACAAACATTTAAACCTTTGAGTTTACTACTTGTAACCCCCTATGGGGTTTCTTAAAATCCAACCAAGTACGCAAATATTTTTTGTAATTCTGGGTTCAAAATTGGCTTAGTAGCAAAGCATTTTCTGAAAATGTCTCAGCCCCTATTTCTTCCCATAAAAGTTTAATTTTTTGAAATTACCGAAACACGTGTGTTTTTAATTCTGACCAAGAAAACATATTCCAATTTACGTGATTATAGGTACAAAATTGCCTTAGTAGCAAAAGGTTTTCGAAAAACATCCCCTCGCCAATTTAAACCCATTGATGGTTGACTTTCCAAATAGGGTAAGGTGGTACAAATTCGATATAGGTACAATTCCGATCAACATAAGGTTTTGCGCCATTTGTCAGTCTCGAATTGTTGGTAGCACTTGTCTTTGTGTGGCGTCGTAGTGTAGCAGGTTTCTACAGCTCCTCTTGTGTTTTCCAAGAATACACCACTTTGTACTACGGAGATATAAATTTTTTCCTGTTAAGAGGTAAGTGAAGCTACTTAGTCTAACGCACTCTTATAAATTTTCTAGTTTACACGTGCTTGCAAATTCTACATTAGTGAGGTTAGAAACTTGTTTTCCATTCGGGCGTATTCTGAGGCACCTACAGAGAAAGCCTCTGTGACATGTGCTGCCATTTCTTGGCAGAATTCACTACTATTTACTCGTGAATTCATTCAAGCCAGTAGTACATTTTCGATCAGAAAAATGGTACAATTTCGATACCCCAGTACAATTTCGATCAATGCAGTTTTTCAGTTTAGTCCGTCACGATTGGTTATCATTATGTACAATCATTGCAAATAAATTCTGTATATTTAAAGATTTTCCTACGCGATTTTTAAAGCCACCTCTTATTTTCTAGATGCCACGAAAACGAGCAGAAAAGAAAATCTACAATAAATGGAGTCCAGCTGCATTAGATGAGGCAATAAATAGTGTAATGAATGGACATTTAAGCCTTCGAGCTGCTTCACAATTGTATAGCATTCCTTTCGGCACTTTACATGGTAAAGTACAAATTAAAAAGAAAATGCAAGCTGGGTTAACTCCAACTAGTCCTATAGAAAACAAAATTGGTCATCCAACGGTACTCAGTTCTGAAATGGAAGATGCTTTGGTCCAGAGAGCTTTATTTCTAGACCAGCGTGGATTGGGTCTGTCGCCACTCCAGTTAAGAAATGCTGCATTTCGGTTAGCTGAGAAAAATAATTTGAAGCATCCATGGAACTTAGAAAGCAAGGTTGCTGGAATCGACTGGTTTAGGGCATTTGTTAAGAGACACAAACACCTTAGCCTGAGAAAACCAGAGGGTCTTTCGCGAGCCAGAGCTGAAGGCTTAAATAAAGCAGAAGTAAGTAAATATTTTCAGAAATTAGAAAAAAATCTTAAAGGATTATGATTTGTTTGATAAACCAGAGTGTATTTATAATATGGATGATCCGGCTTTCCTATTAACAACAGACCCACAAAAGTAGTAAGTCGTAAAGGAAAGCGAGAAGTTGTTTCACTGGTAATGGTAATTTTTAAAGGAGTGAGAAAACGCCCTGAATTTCAAGGCGGCTTACCTCCTGGTTCCATTACGGTGATGAGTGAATCGGAATACATTAATGAAGAATTGTTCATGGTCTGGCTGTGACACTTCAAAAAATACAAAACAATGGGTAGCCCTTATTGTTGACAACCATGGCAGCCACACCAGCTTAGATCCTATGCAATATTGTTGGGAAAATAGGATAGAACTTTTGGGATTGCCTCCGCACAGTACACGAGTACTGCAACCATTAGATAGAACTTTCTTCAAGTCCCTAAAGGCTCAATATAACAAAAGTGCAACTAACTGGATTCATCGCAATCCCAATGAAAACATTACAAAACAACGATTCTGTACTACTTTTTGTGATGCCTGGGGCAAAGCTGCGTCCATTGGGTGCGCAGTCAAAGGGTTCCAATTTACAGAAATAATGCCCTTTTGCAAAGACATTGTTCTTGAGGAAAAATTTGTACCTTCAACGTTATTCGAGGCTCCTGCTCCTTCAATCTCCACCAGTCAAGTTACTAACAGCATTATGGGAGAAGAACCCTCATCGTCAAAATATGTAACTGAAGAACACGGCAAATCCGTCACGCCAGGATCCAGTACAATTTCTCAGCACGATGCTATCAGGGACATTTTGCCAAGTTCAGAGAAAAAATTATCGTCTCGGAAGAGTAAAACACAGACATCAGCTAGATTCACTTCAGATAAAAACCTGGATAACCTCCGCAGCAAGAGGAAACTTTTTCAACAGGGCACAAGGAAAACAATGAACAAATGCAACAAGAACAATAGACGGAAATGTACGTCTGTGAGTAATGATGAAAGAAGTTTACCAAGCTTCAATTCGCCAGCAAACAACGAAAATAATTGTGGATTTTGTTTATTGAATTATTATAGTGAAGAATCAGTAGCTAAGGGTGACTGGATTCGCTGCCAAAAATGCAATGTTTGGTACCACGAAGTATGCGTTGGTGCCCGAGGGGAAAAGTGCTTTATATGTGGAAGATGCAAGTGATCAAAATTGTACCAGGAAGTGATCACAATTGTACCTACTGTGGTACATTTTCGATCGATTCTTCTCAATTCTGTAACCTGTTTTTGTGTTTATACCAACTTTTGTAATTGTATAATATTTGTGTTACATATTCATTAAAAATCAAGAACAAATGCCATAGTTAAAATTATTTGTTTTCTCAATATATTTCCAGTTACAATAACAAGTGTCTGAAATGATCGCAATTGTCCACCTTACCCTATACCGAAACACGTATTTTTTAAATTCTAACGAATACAATTACCAATTTTTGCAGCTCTACTTCAAAATTGTCTTGACAACAGTTTTCGAAAATAATTTTTGATTCCCTGTTTTACCAACTTACTTCTTGAATTTCCAGACATACTGTAACTCATGTCCTGTTAATCCTGACCAAGATTCCATATCCGAAGTTTCGTAGTTTTAGCTTAAAATTTGAGTTAACAGCAACATATTTTTGAAAATCAATATTTTGCGTCACCTATTGCACCCCCTTATTGGTTGAAAAAAAAAAAAGCCGAGACACATGTCTTTTAAATTTTAACGCTGAATTAAAATCAGAAATTTTGTAGTTTTAGTTTCAAAATTGCCTAAATAGGAACGTATTTTTTAAAACTTTTCAACCCATTAGGGGTGGAATATCGAAAAATCACTTCTTAAATGACGCCTACAGAGTAAGATAAACACCCTCTACAAATTTCAAGTTTCTGTCTTCAATGGCTTGGGCTGGGCGATGATGAATCAGACAATCAGCGAGTCAGTCCGGACATTGCCTTTTATATATAGAAATAATACGTATTGTAATTTACTAGGATGTGCATCTTTAATTACCTTCGATGTTATTACGGTCATGCTAACTATTGCAAATTTCAGGATTTAAGAAGTCGTAACTTTGTATTTAACAATGCAGAAGACAAAAGAATATAGGGCGCGGTGTAATTTGAACGAGGATAGTGACTACAGTGAGCTGTATCCAGCAGCTTTACATTGAAAGTGGTGCAGCCATTGGAACCTTCATAAACATACAACAGTCGGTAGCTGCCGTGGACCTAATTAGCCGCCCCTAGCGCCCGCAGTGTTGAAGGCCTGTCTTAGTTAGCTGCGGTGAGTTACTGTCGAATGCTACTTCGCATTAGTGTATTCGCCAGCACCATCAGACTGTAGATGGTTAAGTGAGTGGCGCGTGGATTTCGTTAGTTTCCAAATACGACAAAGAGGGAAGGACGATTTGGTCTTACGTCTCGTCAACAAAGTGTTCAATGGATATGGAGTACATTTTTTTCTGTGTTGTTATTTCCCTACCACACATATGGGGGTTCTGCCACCAGTACAATCTTCTGGTCATCAGGCAATCAAATTGATAGTGATATGATTCAAAATATACACATATACACATATAAGATTAAAAGATGAATAGTGCATGAGATTGGAAAGGAAGGAAGGACGGAATCTTAGGGTTTAACGTCCCGTCGACAGCGTGGTAATTAGAGACGGAACTTACGCTCTGATTGTTCGGTAAGATTGTGAACACATATACGCCGTTCCCTTTCTAAGGAGACATTTGCCTGCAGTGATTAAGGGCAATTGTGGAAAACCCAAATCTGGGTGATCGATGGTGGATTTGAACCACTGTCCTCCCGAATGCGAGTTCAGTGTGTTACCACTTCGTTCGATGGATTGGATGAAGCAAATGCGATATACGGTTTGATGTGAACTCTCAAAAGCAAGGGTCAAACTAGATGGCAATTTATTTTTTACTGTTTACTGATTGTCAGTTTCAATTAGCAAGTCATCATCTTCACATCAGTCTACAAGGCATATTTTGAAACAGGTACATTTGTGGCCAACCACTGGTACAATCAACATTTTTATGTATTTAAGAACGATGTACAGTACCTGTGGTAGTCAACAAATGTACCTCCTTTGAATACTTTTTTTGTAGACTGATCTGAAGACGATAACTTGTTCTTTGAAAGCAGTAAATAAACGACTTTTAAATAAATTACGATTTAGGCTGTCAGTTGTTCTTAGCAATTCTCATTAGATTTTTCAAGTCTCTCTCCGGATACTGCAATGTAACGTTATTTATATGGGATATACAGTATTAAAATGTTGTGATCTTTTCAGAAATGAATTTATTAAAACAAAAATTATTCATACTTTAAAATAGATCAGAGAAGAATAAGAGACTATTCAAGATAAACAGTGCACTCTGACCATATTAGGAGCTGAAGTATGTGCACTGATAGAAAGGGTTTGGTGGGTGTTTAGTAATGTGTATCTAAACTGAAACATAATGCCATACCACTTTTATTTACTGATAATTTAACTGATTTTACTCCTTTTTAATTTTACGAAGTAACCATTATGGTTACGCTTCCTTGTAATACGGTACATGAGTTACAATGACCTTCCAATTAAGACATCCTTAGCAGTGCCGAAACCTAGGTCAATAATTTAAAAAGTACTTGCAACTGATTGGCTGCAAGCTTGTTCAAAAATTCAAATGTTTGTAAATCTATGGGACTTAAATACTATGGTTATGTCCCTAGCCTTACAAACTACTTATACTAACTTAAACTAACGTAAGGACAAACACACACACATACACACACACATACACACATGCCCGAGAGAGGACTCGAAACACCGACGGGGAACAACCGCGCGCTCAGTAGCTACGCCACTTAGAGCGCTCGGCCATTCCACTGCGGCATAACCTTATTCATGTGATAATGTGTATTGTTTGGATGGCACTTCAATGGGGTTCGTTGGGGAAAATCTTGGAGAATATGTTAGACGATCAGTAAGGAGGAAGAAAGTACACGATGAAGATGGGATGGATGTGTGGTTTGGGCTGTAGGAGAAACATGAGAAGGGAAGTGTAGGTGTGAAATGTGGGATAGAGGATTCTAGTCGTTATATTGGGTTAAACTTGTGGGACGGAATTACACATGGTAGGATGCACAATTATCACATCCCATGCTTAGATGGGGGGAGGGGGGGGGTAGGAAGTCGGTTGAAGGTTTGTTGGCATAGGACATAGTGTTTGAGTAGTACGAGAAAATGTGGCATGTTAGTGTAAAGCCGCAACATACTAGCGTCTCAGATCACAGGAAAGGCAATAACATTTTTGAGTCACGTTTTCGGATAGTACAGAAGATATGGTTGAGGAGGAGAGAGAAGCTAATGAGGTGTTAGAGAAGCCACTTGAGATGCGGTAGATGTAAAGGATAGAGGGGGGCTGCTCGTCAAGTTAGTAATTTCTGTAGTTTTGTAAGTTGTAATCTACATAGTTTGATGGTTAGTAGGTGAGTTTCCAATGTAGTTAAATGTTATAATTTGAAGCTTACTGCAGAGCAGTTCTACTAGCACAAATTTACATTCTATATAACTACCACAAAGATTAGAGTAGTAACTCATATGGAGGCAAAGAAACGATTATTTTCCTTCGCTCTATTTTGGAACAGTACAGGAAAGGAAATAAACAGCAGCGCTATATATATATAACGACTCGTTACTATCAGACACCTTTTCCGTTCTTACTGACTGGAATACGAATCAATTAAATGTAAACTGGCCATCAGTTATTACAAATAGTATTTGTTTTGCCCCTGTGCACTTAGTCACACTATGTATCCGCTCCCTACAGCTGTGAAATGCAAGTGTTTATGGACTGTTGAATGTATGATCAATCTCGCTTGACCACCCACTCACGGAGCAGCTGTTTGTTTCCACGGCTGCGCCTACCGCCTACTGACAGTTAATTTCGTGGTCCATTGGGGCCCATCACACGGCCGACTGACTGCACCAGCTGTTGGAAGTCCACCGAATGCTGGCGTCGCTAACTTGATCATCGCAGTGGCTGAGCCCGATGTTCGATGTTGCGCAGCATCCACTGACCGCTGTTCGATATGCAGAAGCGTCGCGTCAATATTATTAAAAAATTGAAACTTTCCTCATGATATTTAAAACATTATTTCACCATGCTCGGTCTTAGGGTTCCTAACCATCGTCTGGAAAGAAAAATTTCATCTAAAAGTCGTATTTGCTAACATTTAAAAATTATAGCCGATATAATTACGAGTCTACTATTATGAGACAACTATGCACTCAACACATCATATTCTCTCTGAACATATTTTACCAAACAGCCAAAATTATTTGATATTTGTGTTTAGTTTTGACAAACATACACTTTTTTAAACTCTTAACTCGTTAAACAATTATAGTTATGTCTCCCATATTTTCATTACCTTTTTTTCCGTTAAAATATCACCTGTCTTGCCATGGTATTTTGTCCTATTTTTCAACTTTATTTTCTTTGCCTGTACTGGTTTACTTATATAACTCTCTGAACTTTCATGATGATCAATGACGTGGAGCGCAAGTTTAATGCAAGGTACTCTCCGCCAGGTACTCTTCCGTAGACTTTGATGTTGCTCTTGGTTTGATGATGAAACGTGCAAAATTTCATCAAGAACGGAATAAAACTTCTCATTAATGAGATAATTTTGTAGGCACTTTACTGCCATAAATGGATACTATTTGAAAAATATGTTTGGAATACATTTAGTAGGAAATAGATTTAGGCGCCATTCCTAATGCGGCACTTTGTCAGGCATCATAGTCTTAATGACGCCACATCTCTTGAACTATGTGTCGTTCAGTGATATAATGACGCCTATAACCGTCGCGAAAGTTGAAGCAAGTTTCGTCCCAATCGGATGAATGGAATGGCAGCGCATAAAATACGAGCAACATAAAAACAAACAGTAATTTTTATATGTTGGATTGTAAGGTAGTCTCCGTCACACGCTGTACGGTGGCTTACGAAAGGTAGCCCATGTATTAATGTAGGGTATAAGCTATCCCCATTCCAAAATTTATTCAAATTAATCCCTCTTTCGGCATGAAGGAGTAGCTAACATTAACTCATTGTGAAGTACCCTCCACCATGCACCACACGGTGGCTTACGAAAGATAACCTATTTGTTATTCAGGGTATAAGCTACCTTTGTTCCAAATTTCATTCATATCCTTCCAACCACTTCAGCGTGAAGACGTATGAAACGAATTAACAAATTGTAAAACACCCTCTACCATGCACCATACGATGTTAATTTTAGTTGGCCTATAACCTTCGAGCGAGTGTAAGCAATGAGTTGAAAACGAAACGTTTTATCGCAATCCTTGTATGGACGTGCATAAAATACGAACATAAAGACAAAATTATAGATAAAATGAATTATTGAGATAATTCACATTTTTTATGTTGCCCTCTTCGTTTATTTTTGTAGCTACAAAAACACACGAAGAGGGCAACATTAAAAATGTAAGTAATCGTAATACTTCACTTTATTCATAATAAAATAAACCCATAGCATGAGAACTTATAATATTACGGACAATAAGAAATGATTAGTGAGAATTAATTATATTTAACACAAACGATAAATGCAATAACTATGGCAGATTAACAGCAAATGATATTGTTATTTAACTAATTTGACAATTCCGAAGGCAAGGAACTATTTTAGCTAACCAGAAAGCGGAGACGAGAAAAAAATTAATATTTTCATTTGTCAATTGTCTTAAGCTAGTGGGAGGAGTGCGGACGGGAACTTGTACTGATAGCACGTATTAGTTAAGTTCTCTTGACTTTATTAGATTTTCATGTGGGGAACGTTCTGTTGCGTATGTATGAGTAAGAGTCTATTTGTAAAAGATCGTTTTGAAATAACAATAATTCAGTACAGAATTTCGATGCGTTGTCATGATTTAAACAACTTTGACCTTCTTTTCATAATTTTACAGCAAATTTAATACTTGTGATGTTCTATTCAGCAATTCGCCGACTTCCATCCTGGTGCGGAATGGATGCAATTGTTGGTGATGCGTTCTCGGAATATGTAAGTGGGATAACTTTTCATGATTTATCACGTCGCTGAGTTCTGCCGATCTATTTAAGTTTGATCAGATTTCTGATTTTGAAATGGCCGTCGATTACGTTTAATAAATCGGCATTTTGCACTCCAACAGTTGGATTCTTCCGCAAAAGCCAACAACTACCGATCTTTAAATTAAGTGCACTGCCTGCTATTCATTTGTATCAGCATTACAGTTTTGAAGCTAACAATTTAATTAAATTTCCGCTGTTACGCATTATATAGTTCATGATAAATACAGTTCCATTACATAGGAAAGTAACAGTTTGTGCCGGCCGCGGTGGCCGAAGGGACTGAGGCGCTCCAGTCACGGTCTGCACGGCCACTACGGTCGGTGGTTCGAATCCCCCCTCGGGCATAGATATTTGTGCGGTCTTAGTTCGTAAGTAGCTCATAAGTAGTTTGTAAGTTTAGGGACTGATGACCCCGTAGTTGAGTCCCATAAGCTTAACAAACATTTTAACAATTTGTGGGAGACATTATTTCTTTTTATTAGTACTGCGACGCTTAAATATAAACAATCGTTGATCAAACAGAAATTTCGAATAACAAAAATCATATTTTCAGTCTGATAGTAAATGAATAGCATACTGATTTATTTTTTAAATTGCTTGTTCTTGCGAGCAGTACGATAAAGATAAAATAAATAGATTCATTATTTCTCCCTTCAGCAAAAAATCAAAACATAATACTGTTACATTTCAAACTGTTCATGATCGAATTTAGTAAAAACTAAACAAAGATGTAAACAGAAAATATTTCCTGTATAGCTGTCCGCTGAAGATGCTTTAAAATGATGCGAACCGCATCTGGTCTCAAGTAGTAACATAACCTATTCAAACAGTAAAACTGCAACTGCGAAGAAGAAGTAAAAAAAAAAAAAAAATTATATAGTGCAGAAGATTCATGACGAGTAGAAGTAGAGAGAGGCATCGTGAATGACAGTCACCGGCTGGTTGGAGCTGAGGGAGAATGTCACGAACATGTTGAAGGCACCGTCAGACTCACTCAGATGTGATTAACTCGGTACCCTTTCAAAGCAGATGAGCTTACCGATTTCTGTATTTCATTTGAGCACCGAAAGGTTTATACAGTCCAGAGACAAGGATCTCTGTGTGTAGGGAGGGAAATCCCCTCTGGCAGGGCTGCCAACTTCACGCGGTCCTTGGTAGGCTCGCACTGTAAATTAATTACGCCCGCGTCGCCCGTAGTTTGCAGAGCGGTCACCGCGGTCTCCAGCCCCAGAGTTCGCCGTCGTTTGAAGTGTTCTCTCACGTTCGCCTTTATTTATAACAAGAAGGCGGCTTCTACTCTCTCGCTAATGACGAGCGACTTTCCCGTCGTCGTAAAAATGGTCGTATGAAACAGTTTCTGACGTTGCACTACTTTCTAAGTACTGACTTTTAACGTAACAAAAATGACCACACGATATCATTCAAAAAGGAAATATGTTTCTAATTGGCTACTATAACACAGAAAAGATCGATGGAATGGGTTTTTCGTTATTTCATTTGGCGATAACGATGCGATGCTTCTGTTTACTCGACAGTGGTGATGTATTGCAGGGGGGGGGGGGAGGAGGGGGAGGGGAAGAGATGGGGGACGGGGTGATGTTCGGAGGTCTGGGCTACATCTCTTAGTTCGTTCCCTCATTTTCCGAAGACTGACGGGGAACAGCGAGAGGACACCAGAGCGCGCAGTATCACATGAGCCCCTTCTGCTAGCTACCTTCATTTCGATCTGAGTCAGTTATTTAAAAAATAGGTATTTTTATTCACCAAAATAAACGCATTTAGCGTATTTTGTAGGAACTGATTCTTCAATGATCTAATAAGGAATTTTAATCATCATCATTAGAGACTGATTGTGCCTTTCAGCGTTCAGTCTGGAACATAGTACCTCTAATAAAATTCCTCCATGATCCCCTATTCAATGCTAACATTGATGCCTTGTCTGATGTTATGCCTTTTACTTCAAAATCATTCTGCACCGAATCTAAGTACTTTCTTCTTGGTCTACCTCGACTCCTCTTACCCTCCGCTGCCGAGCTCATGACTCTCTTAGATAACCTTGCTTCTACAATGCGTGTAACATGACCACACCATCTCAGTCTGTTCGCTCTGCTTCATCTATGGTGTTCATTCCCAGTTTTTCTTTGATTTCCTCATTGTGGACACTCTCCTTCCATTGTTCCCATCTATTAGTACCTGCAATCATTCTTGCTACTTTCAAATCTGTAACCTCTACCTTATGAATAAGGTAACCTGTATCTACCTTTCACTCCCATACAACAAACTTTGTCGAAAGATAGAGCGGTGCACTGCTAACTTAGTCTTGGTACTTACTTACTTCTTGCAGAAGAGAGTAGATCTTAGCTGAACACTCACTGCATTAGGTTTTCTGCACCTCGAATCCAGTTCTTTCACTTTGTTGCCATCCTGTGAGAAAATACATCCAAGGTACATGAAAATGTCTACCTGTAAATGCATTTTAATAATAAAATATTGGGAATATGTACGTACATCATTCATTTGTGTAAATAACTGGTTTATTTGCCTATTTGATGTATAATTGCCCCAAAAAACTGGTAATAGCACACACTTAGGCAACACTGATCATTATAAAGAAAAAGCTACCATAACAAAAGAAAGAGCACTTGCAGCAGCGGTACCAAAAGCCAAAAGAGCTAGCGAGTAGCGATCTGTCTTGGGAATGGGAGCTGACGAATTAAAAAGAGCGACCTACTTTGCGCCGGAGCTGCGAACTAAAATGAGTGCTACCGGTCGCGAATTAAAATTTGCGCTACCGGTCGCGAACTAAAATGTGCGTTACCGGTCGCGAACTATTATGTTAAACGTACCTTTTCCGAAAACTGACTGGCAATAACGAGAGGGCGCGCACCAGTTATAAAAATTACGTGCCCTCCTTCTGCAGATGAGAGTCATTTCGAGGTGTGCGTCTGCCAGCTATAGTTACGTCGTCCAGTGCTACAATACTTCTATTATAAAGTATTATCCATTCTGCAGTACTTGACTAATAAATTCCATTGTGCCAAGATATAAAGATAACTCAAAAACGCGAGAAATATTTCACCAACTGATTCTTTTGGTCTCGCATGAAGAAGCTATGTGTATGAACTTCTCCTTTTACCTGGATGCACAGACAACACTGCTCAGCCGTCAGTGGGAGCGGACGAACTAAAAGATCGAACTAGTTGACGACAGAGCTGGGAACTAAAGTGAGCGCTCCCAGTCGCGAACTGTGTATTATGCGCAAGATTACTCAAGACCACTACCAGCCTTCCTGTTCCACTCCCAAACAGACCGCGGGAAGAACGAATATGTCTTTGAATCAGTACGAGCCCTAATCTCTCTGATCTTATTCTTGTGGTCTTTACGAGAAATGTAGGTTGGCGGCAGTAGAATCGTTCTGGAATCCGCCTCAAATACGGTCCTCTAGATTACTTAAACAGTGCCTCTCGAAAGAACGTCGCCTTCCCTCCAGCGACTCCAAGTTCGCAAAGCATTTCAGTAACACTCGCGTATTGATCCAATCTACCAGTTACAAACCTATCCGCCCACTTCTGAACTGTCTCTATGACATCTATTAAAGCGATATGGTGAGATCTCAAACACTTGAGCATTACTCAAGACGGGGCCGTACGAGCATTTTATATGAGTTCTCCTTTACAGACGTATCATATTTTCCCAAAATTCTCCAAATAATACGAAGTCGATCATTTGCCTTCCCCACGACTGTCCTTATTTGCTCATTCCATTTAATTTAATTGACGCGACTCTGTCAAGCAGCACACTAGTAATGTTGTATTCGAACATTACGGGGATTGTTTCTCCTACTCATCTGCATCGCCTTACATTCTTCAACATTTAGCGCTAGTTGCACCACCTACAAGTTTGATCCCAGTCATCCTTCATCGTACTACAGTCATTCAATATCGACACCCTCTTGTACACACAGCATCATAAGCAAACAGTGGCAGATTGAAACTCACTCGAGATGACAGGCATCTTATCCTCATGACTGTAACGAATCGTGCAGCCACGTCTCGATCCCTGAGTCAACAGATGGGGACGTTTGCAAGACAACAACCATCTACACGAACAGTTCGACGAAGTCTATCAGCTGGGAGACCATGGTTGCTGTTACCCTTGACGCTGCATCACAAGCAGGAGCGCCTGTTTTTCACATAGCCAGTTGTATGTTACGTGGTTACTAGTCGTACACCCAAGAAATTTGTTTGTTTTTGCTGAAGACGGGTAACTTGAATAATAAAGTCAACCAAATGAAATTAATGTGATTTATACTTCTCTTTTATGTATCGTTACATTTAGAGAAATGTATTTAAATATCGACCATAAAATGAATATTTATTTCTATCATTCGTAATTAAACAAGCTAACAGTGTCATATTTCAAACGTTATTTTCACAGTTATTTCTTCTGCGGCATCAACGCGCCGGGTACCAACTATTAATAAGTCAAACTTTGAAATAAAAATTGACGAATCTGAGGGCATTCAACTCACTGAGAACACAAATGACTTTATTTATTTATGATACACATTGGCATCATTCACAATATAAGTACAAAAATGCAGTCTTATTTCACACAGTACAGCTCGAATTTGGTAAACGAAACTGGTGAATATAATCCCTCATTAAAATTTGGTATTCAAAATTTTAAATTTTTGGTTTCATAAATTAGATTTTAGAACGGAAATAAAAAATTAACAGTTCCATGAATATTAAAATCAGTGGTAGCTCAAAGTAGAAGCGGGGTTACTAACAGGAAATGCAAGTAATGTCGAATACTTTTGCTTAGGGTATTCATATATAAGCAATTTACAAGTATGGTTTGTATTTTTTGAATCCTTATCGACCAGAACTGCGTACTACTTGTTACAATCAATGTTTCGACGTTAGAACGCAAAGATTAATAGATTTAAATAGTCTTAAATAACTTATAAATACACATCGAACCTAAAGTTGATAGTCAATATTCCTATATTGATAGTTCCCAGGTTAAAGAAGAAGTTAAATTCAATACAATCTACTGAATTATTATGGAGTGGGACAGATAGGAATCTTATCCAATCGTTTTTCGATACAAAATTATTTACTTCAGTCTCATAATAAACTGATGTTTGAATTTAGATGTATATTTAAAGTTCATTTTCGTGTGTAATCATTTACTAGGCTTTTTTTACGGGGGGAGGGGGGGGCTGCAAACCTAACATGTTCAGATATTCGATTGGATGTTTTGTTCTATTAACGATTGCCAAATGCTTGTTTAAAACTGTGAACAACTCTTGTGACTATTTAAATACAGATTGTGTAAATATTATGTGTGATCTAAAAGACGCTGTAATTAATTATGACTGCTAGTAGACGTTAAATAACGCGAGGTAACGAACTACAATATCTCTTTCTTTCAATACTGTACGTATCGACGCAAACAAACTTTAAAAACTAATTCTCATTAATTACGTTAGCTCAAACTTTCATGAAAATAGGGTCGGAACAGCAATCTCTTGTGACATCCCTAGCAGGTTCCCACGAAATAAAATCGAAAGTTTGAATAGCCGGGTACGAACGTACGTTGATGCATTGGCATGTGCTATACATAGTCGGCAGACGTTACAGAAGTAGTAAAAGTCAGCTTTTTCAGCCCCCAGTGTGGCGAAAGTGAACAGTTGGGTTTCTCCCTGCCAGCAACCCCAAACATCCAGGTAGACTAGCAAGCCACAGAACATCCTCATACTTCACTACAAAGACACCGCCATCTGTGAGTAGCAGCACAGACAAATATATACAGACGGGAAACCTCCATAAGGGCCCGGTCCTACGCTCCGGTGTGCGCGGAGGGAGGGTTTCCAGCAGTTCCGTAAGATGTCCCATGATGGCGCTGTGGTCAGAAGCAGCCCTTTAAACTGGCCAGAGCATGTGGCAGGTAGCGGGTCCCCACCACCACCTCCCCTCAAACGCCAGCAAGCTGGACACAGCCCCGGCCTCGTGGCAGGCGGCAGGAGCTCTCCCCTCAGCCTCCCCTCCACGCTACCTTCTGACGTGCGAGAGGCACCCTAAGCCAGCGATCCGCCTGACACCTGCTAGCATCTTACGGAACTACGAGGGGAGTGTAGGACAGTGGTTTAGGGGGGGCTGCACCTCTGTATATGTTACTCTGTGGTAGTAGTGTCTCACCCCCCTCCCCCCATCACGAATTATCCACAACAGAATCGCATACAGCCCCTTTGAATGTTAAAATGAAAATACGCACACTGCTGTCTCTGTAGACCACGCGGTGGCATTATTGAGTTTATAGACTTTTTTTTTTTTTTTTTTTTTTTTTTTTTTAGCATAATGGACTTTACGCTTACAGAGTGTCGGGTACTGACTTCAGTGTCCTAGCTGTTGCTGGCATTCTTAGGAAGAAAGTTCACTCATGGTCCAGATTTCTCGAAAAGTTTTTTTTTCATCATTTTAGTGTCAAGGATCGATCAAGGATCTTCTTTCTCTTTGGCCATGTTCCCGCACATGCGTTGTTAAACCCAGATTTGGCGTGTCAGTATTTATGGGTGGGTGGATGCGCTTCCTGTCGCCATCCCATGCTCTCTGGGAGGAAGTGTGTACCCCAAATGTCTGCATATAGTGTAAAGTGTTACGAAATGTTTGCGAATCGTGTAATCGAGGTGGGACTTTAGTACCAGCCCGATATTGATCAAGGGGATGTGAAAAACTGCCTAAAAACTACATCCAAACTGGCCGGTACTCCGACCACTTACGTTGATCCTCCGGGCGGATTCAAACCGGGGCCGGTTCGCCGCCTTGTCTCAGAAAGCGATGCGTTAGACCACACGGCTAACCGAGCGGGTAAGGATAGCTGAAAGGTGATACCCAGATATAATGGGTTATGCCTTACTATGAATCCGATGATGGTCACACATGGCTTTCTTTGCTTTTTTCTTGTTTACATAGAATTATACTGAAATTAATCATTATTTATTACCGGAAACACGACGTGTCTGTCTCATTTACATTTACAGATTTTAAGAAAGTATATGTTTATATTCTTATACCCTCATTGTTACAAATTTTGAAATGTTTCGTAGTCCATCTAAAATTAATCAAACTGATAGAATTTACCTTAAGAAGCACAAATTCGGAAATGAAGTTCTTACGGTACTGACTGATTCATTTTCATGAAAATACTGGTTTCAGGCGAGATGGTCTGCAATACTTGTTTTTAATTGTACCTCTGAATCCATAATGAGGGAATGGTATAAAGTCAACAACATTCGAGAAACCAAATACGATCATTACAGGAAATAATTCAGTGTATTCGCCTTAAAATATCCTTCGATGAAAATGAAACAATAATAACTCAATCGTCACTGGCAAACAAAACTAGAATTGGGAAGAACGACATAAAACTGTAGAAAAGTATACATACTTGGGTAAAATAATAACGCACAACGTGAAATAGAATCTACCATGGCAGAGTAGAATAAACAAATTGTAAAAGTTTTGTAAAAGTAAGACCAGCATAACACTGATCATAGAGATCAAGGAGAACATGGTAAAATGAAGACGGAAGGTTTGAAAGGCAAGACAGACGCACTCAAGATATTTCAGGACAAACAAGTCACACTAGCAATAAAAATTAACGAACATATACTGGGGAGGGTGATTTCGGATGATGAGAGTTGGGCACGATCTGAAAGAATGAAAAAGTAGTTGGCCAACTAGAAAATATGAACCCAATTCATAATACTGAGTAAAGCGGCCCCATTTGGACGTAAAAGAAAGATGGAATGCAGTTACCAAAGTTTTATTTGGCATAGGCCGAAGTCCCCGTTTATGCAAATAATAATTTAATCAGTTAAATTGTCAGCAAACGGTCTTCACTCCGTATAACTAATGCTAAGTCGTCTGATGTGTTGAACCCTATAGAACGAAAGAACTAAAATATCTTGTTCATTGTTCTGAAGGAGCCTACAAAACATCGTAAATTACGCAGAAAATGGTTCGAACATAGAGTGTTAAGGCTAGTCTACACGACGACAATAGGTTGCCACACTCGTTTCATGAAATGTTTTGCGCGTAATTGGTTTCGTGTATCTCCGTAGACACGGCCCAATACTATAGACTTTAGTTTCGTTGTTTTGTGAGTGCCGTAGTCGCCGTAGAATGAACATTTTGGTAGCTGTAAGATTTGTGGCGGAGCTATTGCTTCTCTGTGTGAAGTCGCTGCATAAGACTAAACATAAAAAGAATCAGAAACGTGATTGGGTTTGTGACTGGATTAAAAAACACGTCAGCTCGGTTCCTCAGCAACCTTGCTAAAAGAAATTGTGATCTAAGATCCTAGAAGTTATTTTAATCAATTCAGAATGTCACCAGAGCAGTTTACGTTCCTTTTAAACAGAGTTAGTAGTGCAATAAAGAAACAAGATACTGTTATGCGTGAAGCATCGTTACCAGAACTGAAATTTCAAATTGCATTACTTTTCTTGTCAAATGGGTATTCGTCGCTACAGTACCTATAGCGTGTTCCCAAATCCACAATTGCCATAGTTCAATTGTACAGGTATTTGGAATTGAATGTACTTCAATCTGCAATTCACTAATCGTCAACTCATCAATATTTAATTCACGAATAATTGATTCCAGAGCACTAACACGGCACTGCTTATTCCTGAAATTTTCATCGTTAAAATGGCACAAACACCGATGCATCGCCTATATGTTCAAAAACCGAATTATTTCTTCCTTTCCCCCCTTCATGTTGTGTTTTGTTCTGTATTGGTTATAACCAAACCTAAAAACACGCGCAATCAGTTTCGCCAAAGTTGGAAGGTGCCGAAACTGTTTAGTTTCGCCAACGAGTTGCGCGAACGCCTGCCACGCATGCGCACTGACCAGTAGTGCAGTTTCATGATAGTAGTGTCGTCGTGTAAACTAGCCTTTATTCCTGCGATGAGTATGACGTTAACGGGTGGTTTCCTTACTCACCGCTTGGAGCGGTAGTGTCGTCGCAGCTGTCAGAAGGTAACAGGTTATACATCAGCGAGTGTCGCGACAATGTAGAAGGCTGTCTGTGAATGTCTGTTGAATGTGTGAGCTGGCGTGCCATCACGCTGATCGTCCGGTGGTACGCAATGGCAAATCTTCTACATGGCGCACAAGTACATCTTTCAGAGAGACCAAGTTCTGACACCATAAAAGACGATAATGTTTCAATATTGCTATTTTTCATCAAAATCTAAAAATCTGTCACATGTCGATTTTTTTTCCTTAATTATATTACTTTATACTGCCCTCCATAAGTTTGGAAATACCATGCTGCGTATTACAAGGTAGTAACATGGAAGTGATTTATGTGAGTTATTGGTTACAATACGGAAAAGAAAGCTCAATAATGGTTAATACTGACACTTACAGCATTGTACACTCAATTATTGTACATATACATAACATATTGAAACATACTAGTATTGCTCCGTTTTATGTAAACCGACGTTATCTTTTCAAGCAGTTCTACTAAACACGCCAGGTGGCGTGGGTAGACCACATGCAAATGCAGAGGTACGTTGTTTACAGTTCTCTTTACTTGTAGTTGTGTTTGCAAAAGCTATATATAACTCGCCGCGAAAGTAATTGAAAATGGCCCCAAAGTGCCAGATTTCTGATGAATCACGGGTAATTATAATCACATTGCACCAAAACGGCAATAGTGTCCGACAATAGCAAAGAAACTGAAGATTTCCATCAGCGGAGTTGTCAAAATCATACACCGGCACCGAGAAACAAATGTTCAAATGTTCAAATGTTTGTAAATCTATCGGACCAAACTGCATGATCATCAGTCCGTAGCTTACAAACTACTTAAACTAAGGTAAACCAACCTAAGGACAACACACACCCATGCCCTAGGGAGGACTCGAGCCTCCGACGGCGAGCAACAGCGCGCTCCGCAGCGATGCGCCTTAGACCGCTCGGCTACTCCACGGCGGCCATCGAGAAACAGGTCCCTGTGACGACCGTCCTCGGTTAGGAAGATCCAGGAAAATATCAGAACGGCAGAAAAAGTATTTGGTAGTGACTAATAAACGTAACAAAAAATGTTCAAATGTTTGTAAATCTATCGGAACAAACTGCGTGGTCATCAGTCCGTAGCTTACAAACTACTTAAACCTAGGTAAACTAACCTAAGGACAACACACACACACCCATGCCTCAGGGAGGACTCAAACCTCCACGGCGAGGAACCGTGCGCTCCACAGCGAGACGCTTTAGACAGCTCGGCTACTCCACCGCGGCTAAACGTAACAGATTAAAAACTGTCCGTGAATTGACTGCTGAACTAAACTCAACGAGTCACTCATCGGTGAGTGAGTCAACAGTGAGACGACGCCGCGTTCGTTATGTGGATTGTGATGTAAACAATGTTGTGACTACTTTATTGTAATAACTTTACAGAAAATCTGGCTTAGAGATTTTGTAAATATTTCTTAGTGTAAAGTAAAAGCCTGTGGGATGAACTGAAAACCGGAAAGAGGGATCGTGAATGGAAAACGTGTGAAAGCGCGCCAAAACAGTGCTGTTGCGCGCCACGAAGGTTCTAGTTGAACATAGTAGTGTCTGAGCTTTTGACGAGATAGCAGCGTGCAGCGGAGGCAGTGACGTATCAAGGACAATATTCCAGGAGTTTATGGAAATGGCGTCGGATGACGAGCGCTGCATATTGTGGGCATTGGTACAAATATTGCTGGCTTCATTGTTTGGAATTTCCAAGAAGACTGTAAAAGCCACAGCACTCTTAAGACCCCGCACTTGTACGATTGCACGACGGGGAACCATGTATCTGCTCTTCTCTGCCAACACAGGCAAAGCAAACTTTATCACTTTTGTAACTAGTCAGAGATTCACATTTGCGTGTGTTATGAATAACAACCTAATTTCATTTTAACCCGTGTTCCACCCGTCATTTTCCTAAGTTACTGACCTATGTAAAAGGTCCCAAAGTTGTAAGTGGGAACGACTACCCGAGTGTCCCAAACTTTAGATAATTCAGTGGAGTTTGAAGCAACTGATGTTTATTCATCGCAGTTGTGCTCTAAACAAAAATACGTGTGAAGTTTTAAACAGTCTAGGTAGAAGTTTACATTAATTGATTTTGATAAAGAGTATTAATAATTATTCAAATACAAAAAAAAACCACAGACGATAGCTTAATTTTTTTACTTTCTCATAATAATCTCGCTATATAAACTATTCAAAGACATTGTTAGATTTGTGACCATTCAGTGATAGCTAGTTTGTGCAGTGTGATTTTTACTGTCTGTGATCTAGAAGATAGTTCAATCAGTTCAGACAATTTTAAACTGAAAGGAAGCAACACAATAATTTTGTGCTTCATTCTCTGTTCTGATTCTGTATATCAACATAAAATTTCTTGCTTTTCAAATTAATCAATCTACAGTTATTATATTTGAGTATAATGTAGGGAAACAGTAAGAATAACTAGAAGTAACTACTGTCTCATACTGTAAACAAGTATTTATCTTGGGAATCAATTTATTTGAATGAAATGAAAATATTTGTTCCATGTCAGTACATTGTTAATGTATGGAAAGTGTTTAACTGCTAAAATACATAGCATATTTTAAAATATTCAGTTGTCGTACTGTTGATACTAACAAGTTTGTAAGTGTTTATGCAAACAGCTAATATAGGCCTATAATGTACAATATTTAATATTTCTTACGAACTGATTAATCTCATAGTCAAATACTTTCTTACATTTTCTTAGGAAGATTAGAGGGAGATAAATTAGTTATTTTCATACTTACTTTCATAATATTATGGCCGGCCGCGGTGGCCGAGGGGACTGCGGCGCTCCAGTCACGGTCTGCACGGCCATTACGGTCGGGGGGTTCGAATCCCCCCTCGGGCATGGATATTTGTGACGTCCTTAGTTGTAAGTAGTTCATAAGTAGTTTGTAAGTTTAGGGACTGATGATCCCGTAGTTAAGTCCCATAGACTCTACAAACATTTGAACATTTTGAATAATATTATGCATGCATGGTTACTAATAGACTTTGCTCTTTTGCATGCCTAATCCGAAGTTGCGAAATTGTTCACATAGTTGATGCTACTGCTTATTAAATAATGTGAAACATTAATTTGACTGTATAGTTTGGCGACTGTAGTTATTACCAAATTTCTTGGTACTTTAGTACAAGGAAACTTTAATTTTCATACCAGTATTGGATTAGTTTGTTTCCCCAAGTATAAAGTCTTCGAGAGACGAAACATAAAGTTTGATGCCATCATCCCTTAATTAGCAAGCACACGGTAATCCTCTTGAAGGGGCGCGTTACTGATCAGGAACTTTGTGTAATTTTGGGAAGCAGTTGGGAACAGTGTAGTAGGTGGAGCTACTTATTGCATGTAACTTGCGGCTTTCTATAGATTACTTCAGAGTATTCCAGATAACAGAAGCGTTGCAAAGTATCTGTGACCCTTTCGATGTTACAAGAAAATTCATAAGCAAGTACTGTGACTATGGATAACACCAGCTCACAAATTAACAGCGAAACGAAAGTCCATCGTGAGTCACACGTTCCAAATGTGGCTCTACGACGGTTTGTGAAATGCACTTCGTGCGTGAAAAAAACGATGCGAGGAAAGTATGGATCGTCGAAATAGGCACATGCAGAAAGACCAGCTGGACTCAGTACCTACACTGTGGATGTGTTAATGGATGAAGTTACTGTTCACCGAGAAGTCTCCGGCGTAGCTCTGGGACGTATTTCAAATGTTCAAAGATTCGTAAATCTAAGGGACTTAACTACATTGGTCATCAGTCCCTAGGCTTACAAACTACTTCAAGTAACTTATGCTAAGGACAACACAAACACCCATGCCCGAGGAAGGAATGGAACCGCCGAAGGAGAGTGTTCATCGGAGACGAGTGTTTCGTCAGGCGTGCCGCAGCGGAGTGTCATAGGACCGATAATATTTTCTATCTATATAAATGATCTGATGGACAGAGTAACTTTTAATTTGCGGCTGTTTGCTGATGATGCTGTGGTGTATGGGGGGGTATCGTCTTTAACAGGATGACTTACACAAAATTTCTAGTTGGTGCGAAGAATGGCAGCTAGCTTTCAATGTAGAAAAATGTAAGGTGATGCGCATGAGCAGGAAAAACAATCCCATAATGTTCGAATACGGCATTAGTAGTGAGCTTCTTGGTGCAGTCCCGTCGTTCAAATATCTAGGCGTAACATTGCAGAGCGACATGAAATGGAACGAGCATGTAAGGACATTCGTGAGTAGGACGGACAGCCGACTTCGGTTTATTGGGAGAATTTTGGGAAGATGTACTTCATCTGTAAAGGAGACAGCGTATAAAACGCTTGTACGACCACGTCTTGAGTATTGCTCAAGTGTTTGGGACCCGCAGCAGATTAGTTAAAAGGAAGACATAGAGGCAGGTCAGATGCGAGCAACTAGGTTTGTTACTGGTAGGTTCGACCAATGCGCGAGTGTCACGGAAATGCTCCGGCAACTCAATTGGGGATCGCTGGAGGAAAGACGACGTTCTATTCGTGAAATTCTGTTGAGGAAATTTAGAGGGCCGGAATTTGAAGCTGAGTGTAGTACGATCTTGCTGCCGCCTACTTACATTTCGCGTAAAGATCACAAAGACGAGATAAGAGAAATTAGGGCTCGCACGGAGGCACATAGGCATTCTTTTTTCCCCTCGTTCTATTTGGTAGTGGAATAGAAAAGAAAATGCCTTGTAGTGGTACAGTGTACTCTCCGCCACGCACCTTACGGTGGATTGCGGAGTAAGTATGTAGATGTAGAACCGCCCGCTCCGCAACAAGGCGCCTTGAAACGCTCGGCCACTCCACCGCGGCCCTGGGGCATACCTGGGGCACCTGCGATGTTCTGGTTGCTGATCGACCAGTCAACTTCCTCTCCCACGTCAACAATACAGCGCATCCGGCAAAGACCACGAAAGACCACAATGGGCCTATTTATCTCGCAAACACGGAATATGATGGACGGCCGGTACCCGGTAGTCGTTCATCAAGCAGGCTTTGCGCTAATGAAACGTTTCGTCGACTTCCAGCTCAGATGAGTTAATACGTCGATATAGTTGTAAAAATGTACTCTTCAATTCTGTAATGCACCCTCTTTCTCTAACATTCAGTGGCAACTGAAGAATATGCGTTTATTATAACTTGGGTTTGTCTTAATGACACGTGACACGAAGTAAAGACAGACATAGACGATACAAGATGGTAGAGTTCACTAATGTGTATTGCCTTCCATCAACAAACTCGTTTATCCGTACATTTCCGGATATAGATTAATTGCCAAGTATCGCTGTCCTAGGTTTCTACTACGACATAAAAGTTTTGATTAACCCTGTACATCGAAGATCCGAAGTAATTTATTAAAAGTAACAAACTGCCTGTGAAAATTACTACAATCCTTTTCACTAAGCACAGAAATTGAAAAGTTGGGATTTACAATTCCGTTCCTACTTTATAGTAAATAATAATATTTACATTACTGATATTATGCTCAGTTTTTTTACAAATGAAAAGTAGTCTTACAGTTTTCACTGTGAGCTGTCTCATCGTATTCACCAATATGATTTTGAAGGGTCACTGTTATCAACGATGTTGCAGGAGTCATTTTCTTATTTAATTCCCCAACTGCTTTATCCATTCCTGTTTGTCCTTTTCCTTCTGACCCCGAATTTATATACATTCGTTTTAAGTGTTTGTACCGTGATGGTATCTGCAATGATAGAAAAACGAGAGGTACATTATTTTCATGGATATTTTAGTCTTACTTTCTTATAATATTCTAGAGTCGTCTAGGTAATATGATCACACTAGTAGGGAAGAGAAGACACAAGGCCACGGGTATTTTTACGATGAAAGGAAACAAATAAGTCTACAAGCTGAGGCTTCATATTATGAAACTATACCGCTACGTATTAGTTATTAAGCGCTCAATTCTTTGAAAACCGGAATTTACTCCTCCTCTGCGGTAAACTGCAAGATAATGTATTCTATACTCAAGAAAAAAGTTAACAAAATAAACCAAAGTGCAGTTCATCTCTACATAACTCTTTGTCGTTCCCTTTAAAGTTTACTTACCTCGATGCCATATGCTCATAAGAACGTTGCTAGAGCTCTTGCCGCTGACGTTTGCTACGCCACATGATACTTAACAGGTACCCGACCGCCTAAGTACGTTGTTCTACTGTGTGTGATCGCCACGTTTCCCAATGTGTGGCAGCAGCTTCAATAGTTCGTAAATTACGCCACCAGACGTGTATCAGGTGCACTTCCGTTTAGGAGAGCAATTGTTCGAAACTAAACGGGGTGAATCATCTAAAACGTTCATCGCAAGTATTGAGTAAATGGAGAGTACTAATGAAATGCTGTTTTCACAGAATGATTTGGTAATCAGAGTCTCGTGTTGTTAGCCAATAAACGTATTTTAATAACAAAAAGGAACACTCCCTTTTTTAATGGAACAATGGCTTTTGATGTAAACGAAGGCTTCCGTGGCCGTTGTCATTGTTGATAAATCTCTTCTGGGTATTGGACCACATCAAATGTTTCACCGACGTTTCAGCCACTATTACAAGCGGCCATCTTCTGGCTGTTTCACCGACATTTCGGCCGCTTGCAATAGTGGCACTTGGTTCAAAAGATATTACGTCATAACCAATAGAAATAGCAAAAAATGCCATATAATGCGGCGAGACTTTCGAAATACACTGTATGAGAATGATAGTACTTAGCTACTTGCAACACACTTTAAACATAATTTCAAAACTTTATTAAACTTTCTCTCGTTGGCAACCATAGCAAAATGATGAAAGGAAAAAAAGTTTCTCGCTTACTACTTTTCCGCTGTTTATGGACTAAAACTACGGCATTTGATATGGCGTTACAATTTATAATTTGTACACTACAAATTTTAGTCGCAGGAAACTTTTCAGACAGTATACTCACCTATACTTGAATGTACCTGTTAAATTGTATCATAGTACGACACGTAGTTCATGAGATATGAGAACATAAACAGTAGCGTTCATGGAAAACCGCCCCATCACTCACCCAGATTTAATCTATTACTTCTTTACTACAAATTGTATTCCCGAGACATTTTACAGACATACAGCCCTTATACAAATGAATATACACCTGAAAAAGTACACGAATAAATAAATAAATACCCGGGCAACGCCGGGTTTTCAGCTAATTTGATATATTGACGATGCGGTCCAATACCCAGAAGAGTTTTATCAGCAATGCTATTGACGTTAACAAATTTAAAGTAGGGTAAATCAGAATGTCAGTGGATTTTGTAACACTACTCTAGCGCAACGCTGGTATGCAACTCTAGCATACAATACTCCAATATTGTCCAAAGTTTCCACAGCAGTGTGTGTGGTACGTGTGGTAACAAACACTAAAGAACAACGAATACACACACTAGTAAAATAGATTCCAAACCAGCAAAGAGACGACTGACCATCACAGACTGTGGCAGTCTCTTATGGAATGAGTGCCGCATAGTGTTAGCATTTTAGCGGAGATGTCCGAGCAGACTACAGTTATACGTCGTTGCATATCAACGGGTGTACTTCTAATGCCTTTGCAGGAAACGCCTTTCAGTTTTTCCCACAGAAACAAGTCTACAGGAGTCAAATCGGAGGAACAATTCTAGAAGACAATCATGCTGTGGCAATATTTGCACTGTCGGTTGGACAGCCATCACGTTGGTACCACAGGTTCCTCCTGGAATGCAGACGAACATCTGGCAACCTTGGCAGATAGTCTGTTAGGAGGCTGCATTCAGCGTACGTCTACGAAAAATAGGTTAAATACCTGAAACTACCAATTTACACTCCGTAGACACTGACATTTCACCTGAGAAAGCCAACTGGGATCTTCAACAGAACAATAATGCGAGTTTCGATGGTTTACCTGACTGAACCGTGGCGATTCCTTTCTGGCAAGATCATCTTTGCCCTACTGTGATTTCTCGGTCAAATGTTAATAAAGCTCGAGTGACATAACTGCGTGGTCATCAGTCCCTAAACTTACAAACTACTTATGAACTAGCTTATACTGAAGACGACACAACCATGTCCGAGAGGGAGGGGGCGAACACCCGACGGGGAACTGCCTCGCGCATTGCAGCATAGCGCCTCAATACGCTCGGCAACTCCGCCGCGGCTCCACTGGCTCAGTCTCGATTGAATGAGACTATCGTGAATTGATTAAACGATTTAGGAGACAACCTGAATAGCTGCTTTAGACTGTTCGCGGATGGTGCTGTCACGTATCGGTTAGTAAAGTCACCAGAAGATCAAAAGCATCTGCAAAACGATTTAGATAAGATTTCTGTCTGGTGCAAAAAATGGCATTTAACCCTTAATAATGGGAAGTGTGAAGTCATCCACATGACCAGTAAAAGAAACTCGTTAAACTTCATTTACACGATAAATTAGTCAAAACTATGGGCCGTAAATTCAACTAAATACCTACGAGTAACAATTACAAACAACTTGGAAAGCTCACATAGATAGTTATACAGGGAAAGCCAACCAAAGACTACGTTTCGTTGGCAGTACACTTGTGCGTATCTTGGAATATCGTTGCGCATTGTTGGTTCCCCACCAAGTGGGATTGACAGACGATTTAGAGAAAGTACAGAGAAGGGGAGCACGTTTTGTTTTACCGCGATGTAGGGGAGAGAGTGTTTCACAGAAATGATGCACAAGTTGGGGTGGAAATCATCAAAAGAACGGCGTTACTCGTTGCGACGTGATCTATTTGCGAAATTTCTTTCACCAGATTTCTCCTCTGAATGCGAAAAGATTTTGTTAGCACCCACCTGCACAGAGAGACATGTTCATCGAAATAAAATAAGAGAAATTAGATCTAAAACAGAAAGATTTAGGTGTACCATTATTCCGCGATCTATTGTAGAATGGAACTGTAAAGAGATATCATAAAAGCGGTTCGATGAACCCTCTGCCATGCACTTCAATGTGACTTACAGAGTATTTATGTAGATGTAGGCAGATGTAGACGTGGTCTGTTTTATGTAGACCACCAAACATGCCTCTAAGACAGAAACGAAAGCGTAAAAATTATATGTGTAGACCACATGTTCTGCTTGTTACGAAATGGACGCAGAATTGACCAAAAGGAGAACAGAGATTAAAGAAGAAGATACTAATGAAAAACATGCGGTTACTACACACATGGGTGACACTGAGTACTGCGGATAATATGCCAATAAAGGAAATTAAATATCTGAAGAAGTGGCATTGTGCACGTGTGGCAATAAGATTAGCGAAGTATTGTAATACACTACAATTCGCGACGACATTACATTCGCTACGAGAATTAAATTACAATTCGCAATAAAATTGCGATGTTAAATTGAAAGTTCTTGAAGAATCGCCAGGTGAGTGAGCCCGTGATGTATAGTAGTTACTCCCTCACTCCAGTCACTGCAAAGTTCTCTTCCAGAATCTATTTCCCATAAAAGTCAAGGGGAACACTAAAGTCGTTAGTTCCAGTCACCATCTAATATTTGATTTAAAGAGGAGAAAAATGCAGTAACGGTAATGGACAGACGCAGAATTCGTTAGGCAACACTCGGAATACTACAGTGCATTGTTCCTGAAAACCGTTTCCCTCGAACTGCTGTGATATCTTGAATGGCGTCGTCACGGATTTCCTCGGTTTCCCGGCTGCTGGAAAATTCGACGCTAAGCTGCGACAACCCGGAGTTTCCGCGCGTGGGCGCTGCCGATAGCCGCTGCGCCGCCGCTATTTGCATTCCATTACGGCGAAGAAAACAGCCGGCGCAAGTTTGCTCCGTCTGCACCCCAAGGTGCATCGAGGGTTCTTCTGCCGCTACTGACAGCGCCATTTATCACATTTCCAGAAAAAGTTGATATCGATAGGGCCATAGATTCTCGATATCCTGTAACACTATAGCAAGTGGTCTCCACCAGTAATTGGAATTCAATAGTTCTCCAGTCCCTAAACTTTGCTCACAAGAAATATTGTTAAACTTTTGTAATCTTAAACTGAATAAAAAGTGTACAACTAACAAGCCAGAAGTTGAAAACATTTTTAATAATTACTTTTTTTAAATGTTGTGGAGAGAACAGGATCTAAATGGTCATTAGAAGAAGCTAGGCAGTTAATGGAACAGGCCATAGCCACACAATTTGGCAGAATAGAAATTCTACCAACCTCTCCTTCTGAAATTAAGAAAATAATTAACTCTCTAAAGAATAGAAGCTCACATGGGATTGATAGTATTTCCAGCAGGGTAATAGAAGCTTGTTCTCAAGAAATAAGTAGGATTCTTAGTCACATATGTACGAGCTCTCTGAAGCAGGGTGTTTTTGCTGATAGACTGATATCTGCTATTGTTAAACCACTGCACAAAAAATTGAATACGTCCTATGTCAACAAGTACCACCCAATATCATTTTTGACAGCCTTATCCAAAATTCTTGAAAAAGTAATGTATTCCAGAGTAGTTGCACACATAGGTAAAAATGAAGTTGTAACAAAATGAGTTTGGTTTTCAGAAAAGCTTCTCAACCGAAAATGCTATATATATACTTTCACCAATGAAATATTAAATGCTCTGAATATCCGGACATCACCCGTTGGGAATTTTTGTGATCTCTCCAAGGCTTTTGATTGTGTAAATCATGGAATTCTTCTAGATAAAGGATTGTGGTATGAGTGGGACAGTGTACTAATGGTTTAAATCATACCTAACAGGAAGAGTGCAGAAAGTTGACATAAGTAATTCACATAACATGCAAAACAACAGCTGATTCCTCAAACTTATGGGACTTAACTACGGGGTCATCAGTCCCTAAACTTACAAATTACTTATGAACTACTTACGAACTAGGACTGCACAAATATCCATGCCCGAGGGGGGATCGGAACCCCCGGCGGTAATGGCCGTGCAGACCGTGACTGAAGCGCCTCAGTCCCCTCGGCCACCGCGGCCGGCCAAGAATAGTTATCACACCTGACAGACAAGAACAAACTGAAGAAATTGCAAACGACGTCTTTCAGAAAATCATTTATTGGTTCTCAGCAAATGGACTACCATTAAATTTTGATAAAAGACAGTACATACAGTTCCGTACAGTAAATGGAATAACATCATTAATAAATATAGACTTTGATCAGAAATCTGTAGCAAATGCAGAATATTCAAAGTTTTTGGTGTATGCATTGATGAGGGATTGAACTGGAAAAAACCCAGTGAAGATCTGCTGAAACTTTTGAGTTCAGTAAATTAGCTTACTATGTCTATTTTCATTCTCTGCTTTCGTATGGAATCATTTTCCTGGGTAATTCATCACTGAGTAAAAACGTATTCATTGCACTAAAGTGTGTAATCAAAATTATTGCTGGAGACACTTATTTAAAGAGCTAGGGATCTTCATAGTTGCTTCACAGTATATATATTCACTTACCAATCTCACTGAATTCAAAAGCAATAGCAGTGTACATAACTACAACACTAGGAGAAAGAATGATCTTCACTATTCAAGGTTAAATCTAGATTTGGCACAGAAGGGGGTGAATTATGCTGTCACAAAACTGTTTCGTCACCTAACAAACAGCATCAAATGCCTGACAGATAGCCAAGTAGCATTTAAAAATAAATTAAAAGAATTTCTGAATGGCAATTTTTAGATATAAATTACTAAATCTGAAAATAAATAAACCAAAATATCTGGGAGTAACGCTTGACCGCACTCTCACCTCCAGAGCCCACCTGGAGAAGACAGCCTGCAAAATGAAGACAACATACTCCAAAAACTGACGGGGAATGGCTGGGGAACGAATACGATAACCCTAAGGGCATCAGCCCTTGCTCTTGTATATCCAGTAGCAGAATACTTCAGCCTTACGTGGTTCAACAATAACAGTGCCCATACAATAAGAGTAGGTAACTGAATAACACTATGAGCAGCCCTTGCTCTTGTATATCCAGTAGCAGAATACTTCAGCCTTACGTGGTTCAACAATAACAGTGCCCATACAATAACAGTAGGTAACTGAATAACACTATGAGCAGCGGCGGAGTGGCCAAGCGCATTGAGGCGCCATGCTTCTATGCGCGAGGCCTCTCCCCATCGGGGTTCGAATCGACCCTTGGGCGTGGATGTTTGTGTCGTCTGTAGTTTTAGGTAGTTCATAAGTAGTTTGTAAGTTTAGCGAAGCCTGCCGCAATGTGGCTAAAAAGTGGACAGTCCAGCAAGATGTGTAATACGGTTGGTGTTCTTCACCGGTTTGAGGCCGGATTTCGTTTTTCTGCTAACACGATATTTCAGCGGTCCACCTAGTCGCCATCTTCAGGTACGACTAGTGCACAATCACGCTGGAACTGAGGACACATCAGATACGGCGGCTCCTTTATATTTCAACGCCATCTGCGGTAGAAGTTGGCCAATCCGATCAATCTAAAACCAACAAAGAGCTAGTCGAAAACTTGACCTTTGTTGTTTAATATCAGTTACCAAAGAATTCCACGTTTTACTTAATGTAAATCTTTTTTCCCTGTTAAGAAGATGATCTGATAATCGTATTTTGATTGATTTCTTAGGTACACAATCCCAACAAAGCGAGGCTGGAGCAATAATTTGCGCGTCTTTGAATAACATATAATATCCTTAATTAAGGCAATGTTCAGCCACAGCAGACTTTTACTCTTGTAGCTGATGTGTGTTATGAACTGTACGAATTGTCTGTCCAATATACGCTTCTCCACAAGGCATGGGATTTTACACACTCCAGGATTCCTCAAACCCAGATCATCTTTTACACATACTAGAAGAGCTCTAGTTTTTGCCAAAGGCCATGTTATAGTATTTTTTGAGTTTTCTTGATTCATAGGGTAAAAATGTAAATGATTTTTAAGTGCCCGTGGGTGGTTCACGTGGTGGTTCAATTCCTGCCAGGAGAGCGCCACAGGCATGTCTTCACGATGGAGAAAGTGGCCGTGCATTAGCCACGTACAGCCATTATGCAAGTGCCAGAGGAGGAATGAGTTCCTATGGGAAGGACTCCCTGAGGGAGGACGTCCATGTGGCCATAGTGGCCTTGATCTCACAGAGCTTGCTGGGTATGCTCATTGTTGACCATTGTATATTCCAAGCTTCAAAGACGATGTGGTGCAAGCACAATCGGATATCCCTTTCAGGGATACCAGAATCCAGGGGCTGATAAGTTGTGGCCAGCTTATCCAACCGACAGTCATGCTCGTTACCCGCAATACCAAAGTAGCCCAGGGTCCAAGTCTACCGGACAGCCAGACTTACCGAGTTCAAAGTTGGAGTTGTAAATTGATTGCACCGAGGGATGGAGAATAAAACACGGGTCGAGTGCTTCTAGACCACGCAGAGAGTCCCTACACATGATCAGCGACTTCCTGGGCAATGCTTGGAAGTAATCAAGAGCATGAGAAATTGCAATCAGTTCTGCGGTGAAAACACTGCAGTCGGGAAACAGAGAGCGTTGTTCGATGTGGTCGCCTTGAACACAGGCATACCCATATCCGCCATTTACCAAGGAGTCATCAGTATATATCACTTCTGCACCACAGAACTTGTCGAGGATGGCCAGGAACCGGCGACAGTGTGATAATGGTGGAACTGACGCCTTCGAATCGCAGGAGAATTCCACATGGAGGTGCAAGCGGGGGATGATGTATGTGGTTGGCAGAAGAAAGCGGGAGGGAGGGACCGAGTCTTCAAAACTGTGAGACTTTAGTTTGATTGGGCGTGGGGTAAGAAGGGGTGGACGCTATACTTTCTAATGAGTCAGAGTTTAGCTAACGAGGAGAATTCTTTCACGCCCCCCCCCTCCCCAGGTCGTCCTTGATCCGTCGCTGAGTGAGGAAACGAGGCTATGAACCTGGACCACAATCGGAAGACCGAACTTGGGTTAATTTGATGGCCAGAAAAGAGCAGCAGCTGGAAATAGAAGCCTGCAATTTGGGTTTTCAGGTGTGACATGAACATCACGGCCCAAAGCTGTAGTTGCTAAAACTGAAGGGTAGGGATTGCAGTTCAACAAGGAGGCTTGCCATAGGATTTAAGCTAAAAGCCCCCGTCACGAGACATAAAAGGAGGATGGGATCAAGGATCGGCCACACTTACGGTGCTGCAGAATCTTAAACCAGTATCCCATAGTCAGGCCATGATTGGATCAGAGGTACAAGAGGTACAAGACGGTGGAACGAGCAGTTCCCCACGCAGTGTGGCTGAAGTAACGCAGAATATTCAATGTTGGCAGCATTTTTGTCTCAGCTGACAAAGGTGAAGTATCCAAGAGGGCTGGGTATCGAAGAGCATACCTAAAAAGCGATGTGTCTCCTTAACGCACAGCATTTGTCACCCAGATATAGCTGTGGCTCCAGGACAACTACCTGACAGCGACAGAAGTGCATTACACAGATTTTCTGCTTGCAAAACTGCTTTTTAGATGACTTCCTGCAGCCTTCATTCAGTGACACTGAGGTAAAACAAAGACAGTAGTCATCGGCAGACAAGCAAGAACGATGACAACACAGCCGCAGCAAGACCGCTAATTGCGACAAGAAATAGAGGTATACTAAAGACGGATCCCTGTGGGACACCATTACCTGAACATGGGATGAGCTGAGGGTGGTACCAACCATGACCTGGAGTGAGAGGAAGTTCGGTATTAAGATCAGAAATGGACCACTTAAGCCCCATTCGTAGTTGAGAGGATATGATGCTGCCAGGTGGTTTCATATGCCTTGCCTGTGACAAGAAGATCACAGCGAGTAAAAGCAGTATAGATAGCCAACCCCATTGATTCTAGATTGTGAATAGTGGAATGGCTTTGAAGGAAATCGCCTCCTGTTGGGGGACCAGGAGTCAATGAACTTCCGACATCCATATAAGCCAGTGACTCACCATACGTTAGAGGAGTTTCCACAGAACTTTGATGAGGCTAATCGGATGGTAACTATCAGCAACCTGTGGACGGCGCCAGATTTCATTACACTTTGGGACATTTATGCGTGCTAAGGATGTAGGGCAACAGGCAGATTGCATATTTCTCGCTTTGCGTGCAGTATCGTATCACAACATGATACTGCACTACAGACTGCTAACGGAGGTACGAGCTAATGGAATAGGTACCCAAATATGTGTTCCGAAGACTACTTAAGTAATAGAATCCAATACGTTGTCCTCGATCACAAGTGTTCATCAGAGACTAGGTAACGTGTTGCGGCACTCAGCCTATGCTCCTGGCAACCCGCCGAGCACAACAACGTCTCGGGTTGCCAGCCGACCAGACAACAGGGCATCAGCATCAGGTCGTGGCATCAGCAACACAGACAGAGGGCGTGCTGCGATGCCACTACTTTCCTGCCGCCACACACGTGACCAGGAAGTAGTTCCCATGGTAACCTGCCTCCAGCGCATACTGCAGGGCAGTAGCAGTCGCGGCCGCAATCGCAGCCAGGCAACCAGGATTCTACCTTTCCACGACCCCGCCGCGGTCGTCGCCTCGCCTACTTACTGTAGGACTAAGTCCTTGTTGTCACAGATATTGTTGTTGGTTCTTACTGAGAGCAAGAAATCCACGCAACCAATTTCGATATGTATTTAATGGATATAATAATCCGATATAGGGGCCTGAAGATGGCATAATGGAATCTCGAAACTGGTAGTTAAGGAATAAATGTTTGTGTTAAACATACGACTGTTGGTATCGTACTTCCTATGTAATCTTGACCAGTCGCAGTCCCGGTTCCACCATTAATGATGGATTCAATATGATTCTTTTCTACCTTCATAGCGAAATGAATATTCGGGGATATTGAATTTAGGTATAACAGAAGGTCGATAAATTCTAACATGAGGCCAAACGACAAAAGTATCGTCCACATATCTGAAAAACACACACACACACACACACACACACACACACACAGACGTAATGCCAATGAAAACTGAAGACTGATTGCTGTTAAAAATTCCATCAACACGAAATGAGATGGGTCTTTAATCGCCGCAGAAACGGGTTAAATTATTCGTTTTGGCAGTGACGCTAGTGAAGCAGCGCACTCGAAGGACACGTCGAAGGAATTGTGAAGAATTTGAAGAGTTAAGATTATAATAATGATATAATTAAATATCACATAAAAACAACAACAACAATAAAACTAATACAGGAAAGTTTGCAAAATATTGAGAAAGTATACGATATCGCTAAATACCATGCAAAATAGAAGGAATTACAACACTGTAGTAAAACCGGAATGCGTATATGCAAGTGAACGTCTAGCATTAAGATATTATAATTTAGATAAATAAAAAAAATCCTATAAAGGCGAATCAGATGATAAAAGGGGTTACTAAATAGCCACGGGTTGGAAATTACGAAGCAACGGGGAATTATATCCAAAAATATAGAAAACTTTTCAAGCGTATTGAGGAAAAGAAGACTCATTTTTTCGGACTTTATACTGGACATAAGACAGTAGATTAACCAATAAGATTTTTAAATATGTATGGGGTAAAATGTCCACAACAATGTATCAAAGAAGTAAAAAAAGGTTTAGAAGTACACTATTTAAAAATTGAAAAAAAATGTTCAAATGTTTGTTAAGCTTAAGAGACTTAACTGCGGACTCATCAGTCCCTAGACTTAGAAACTACTTACGAACTACTTTATACTAAAGACGACGCAAACATCCATGCACGAGGGGGGGAGGGGAATTCGCACCCCCGATCGTAGCGGCCGTGCAGGCTGTGACTGGCGCGCCGCAGACCGCTCGGCCACTGTGGCTGGCCTAAAAATAGAAGATACACACAACAGAAAAGCCTTCCCAGAAAGGTACTGAAAAATGGAAGGATTTCGAAGCTTAAACGACTGGAGCGAATTGGTCTGAAGGCAGAAAGAAGGCTGCTGAGAGCACTCTAGGAAAAAAGAAAAAAAAAGAAAGCAAGCTAAGGATGAAGAATTGAAGTTGGGACGTGGTCCTCAGATGGCTGTTCTCCGCAAAAGCTAAAACTAGATAAGTTCAAAGGTCATCGTGCAGCGGACTCGCCGATAGGCGGCGCGGTACGCGGGGGAAGAGAGAGAGGGGAGGTCTGCATATAGAGAATTTTCCTTGCTCCTACTCAATCCAGTGCGCCGCTCTCGAACTCGGACTCTTGGAGAATGAATGCTCGGAACGTGCAGTTCGTGTTCGATTGAGACGCGGTAGGAGGTGCGTGTGTGTGTGTGGGGGGGGGGGGGGGGGCAGAGCGTGTTCTGCGAAGCAGAAACCGTCCTGCCCAGAGCGATCGCTACTGTCGTAGCCTTCAGGCAGGGGATCGTTCTGATATATTCCCACCAAGAGATTACACTCGCACCATTTTCGTTATTTTATAAACTTATGTTCCTGAGTACTAATTCATTAGACCAATATTTTTCGTGTTGCGACATACAATCATCGAGGAAAAATTTTCGTAGCCAAATACAGCCAGGCCTACGAGGTTTGGAACTTAAATAATGGCAACTATTTATTTATAACCGATACAAACGCTTTACACGTTTGTACTTATTACTGTCATTCAAAATAGTCACCAGCGTTGTGTTGAACACTTTGCCAGCGATGTAAAAAGCGTAGTATACTGTTAGCAGAGCCTGTTCTGTTGATGGTGCGAATGGAGCGGTCTACTGCCTGTCGAATCTCTGGAACAGTTCTGAAGCGAATGCTACGAAGTTGTTCCTTCATCTTCGCGAAAACCAAATCAAAGTCACAAGGACTTAAGTAGGGGGAAAGTGGTAGATGGTACAGTACTTCCTAGTCCCATCTAGCGCGATCGCTGCTGTTCTAGCCTTCAAGCAGGTGATTGTTTTGATATATTCCCACAAAGAGATAAAACTATATTCGCACCATGTTCGCTATTTTATGGAAAAATCAAATCCAAGTCACAAGGATATAAGTCCGGGAAGAGTGGTAGATGTTACAGTTCTTCCCAGTCCCATTGATCGAACAGAACGGCCACAGCATGCGCTGTACGCGTCCGAGCATTGTGCAAAATGATGGATCGGTTGCGCGGAAAGCGTCGCCGCGTCTTTCGCAAAGCTGGTCGCAGGTGATGCTCCAAAAAAGAACAGTGATACTGTGCATCGGCGGTCTGCACTGGAGGCACATAGTACCTTAGGATAACAGTAAACTACAGACCTATTTCATTGACGTCAATTTGCAGCAGGGTTTGGAACATATCATGTATTCAAATATTATGAATTCTATCGAACAGAAAGATCTATTGACACAAGGTCAACACGGATTTAGAAATATCGTTCATGCGAAACACAACTAGCTCTTTATTCACACGAAGTGTTGGGTGCTATCGACAAGGCTTCGCAAATCGAAGGCTTTAGACACCGTACCTCACAAACGGCTTTTAATCAAATTGTGTGGTTATGGTAATCACCCCAAATTTGCGATTGGATAGGGGATTTCCTGTCAGAGAGGACACATTTTGTAGTAATCTATGGTAAGGCATCGACTAAAACAGAGGTGATATCGGGCGTTCCACAGGGTAGTGTTATTGTTCCTCTGCTGTTCCTTACTTACATAAACGATTTAGGGGAATATCTAAGTAGCTCTCTTAGGTTGTTTGCAAATGACCCCGTCATTTAGCGTCTAGTAAAATCATCTGAAGATCAAAACCAACTGCAGAACGATCTGAATAAGATATCAGTATGGTTAAAAATTGGCAATTGACTCTAAATACCTAGGAATTCCTATTACTTCAGACTTAAATTGGAAATAACACGTAGATAATGTTGAAGGAAAGGCGAACCAGAGACTGCGTTTTATTCGCAGAACTCTTAAAAGGTGCAACAGAACTACAAAAGAAACTGCATACACTACGCTTGTCCGTCCAGTTTTGGAGTATTGTTGCCCAGTGTGGGATCCTTATCAGGTGGGTTTGACGGAGGATATCGAAAGAGTCCAAAGAAGGGCAGCTCGTTTCGTATTGTCATGATACAGGAGATACAGCGTTACGGAAATGATACAGGATCTGGAATGGGAATCATTACAACAACGGCGCTTATCGCTGCGGCGTGAGCTACATACGAAACTACTATCGCCAACAGTCTCCTCCCACTTACATAGGTAGAAATAAAATACGAGAAATCAGAGCTCGAACGGAGAGATTCAGGTGTTCTTTCTTCCCGCGCGCTATTCGATAATGTAATGGGAGATAAATAATATAACGGTGGTTCGATGAACGCTCTGCCAGGTACTTAAATGTGATTTGCAGAGTATCCCATGTAGATGTAGAAGCACCATCACTATCGTACACGAGAATCACCATAGCTTTCACCATAGTGGGGCTGAAGACCTTGATGACACTGACGTGGTGTAGGACCTGGCACATTCAATCTTGATCCAACTCCGTTGTTCCTGTTTAGAAAATAGTTACACCGTAGTTACGAGCAGTTGGACTGCTCGCTGACAAGTGACTGTGTATCACTAGATTGTGCGCACGTCGGTGACGTGGGACAGACGATTATATTTGCTTCGAGGTTAGGTAGCTATGTGAACGTGTACTATCAGCGACACTAGTAGGTTGAATTGCATAGTGTCTCCACAGCAGTGTTGCCACTATTTAAGTTCCAATCCTCGAATATTCCGAATGTACGTCAACTAATATCAATATACACTAACAAGGAGATCATATGGTTGTACGATTTAAGAATTTCTACAAATTTGTGGTACGTAAAGTTCAGAACTAAAATAACACTCAGCCAAATCCATTCGACTCAAGTCTCAAAAATTCTGGGGAAAATCGACTTTCACGTTTTTCAAGTACACGTAAGTACCAATAATAAAAGAAGTCCGTGTAGCTCAGGAGTAGTGCTCTTGCTTCATAAGTATATTTTTTTCGTCGTTTCCGAAATCTGTTATATAAAACATTTTGGAATCTTCCATGTGTTATGTCAGTTTGTGTTTATGTGTATGTTGATGAGCTGAACACTTTGTCGTCGTCTAAAACGATGGTTGAGTAGGTTTAGTGCTTGGAAAACCATTGCACTATCAGCCCACCAATCAGCGAGCTCCCTGGAATCACGCGGCCACCGGGCCTGGCGCCTTGCTGCCCCGTCGATTCAGACTCGTTGTTTCTTCTCCTCAGACAGGGTGCCTTAACCTGTCGCTCTGCCTAAGTCTCCTCCAACTTGTGACCATGCCCCGCAGGGGCCGGTATTCCACTCTGTTTCTCTGTAAACTGCCTTCTCGCCAATCAGTTAACTTCGCCTGCCAGTAAAGTACCAGATGAACTTCAGCTCTCTGTTATTATTTCCTCAAAGACCGCTCCATGTCCACATTATCGCTAAAGTGCAAAGTCGATCTTCTCGAGATACTTTGAGAGTTGCATCGAACGGCTATGGCTGATTGTTATTTGTGCCCCGAACTTCACGTATCATAAATACCAAATAATCCTTAAATCCGATACCCTTGTGGTCTCCTTGTAAGATGAATCTGAACGTAGCTTGTCTTGAAATCAGCAGCCGAAACAGTGTATTTACGGTATATGCAAATAAGCAAGTCAACAATTGTTGTAATTCAGTACATTTTCTCCGGACTGCGACACTCTTAGCTGTCGTCCAAATCCGGGTAAAGTGTATTGAAGTACAACGCAACTTGTTGGGCTACTTACTTGCATTTACAGTGAATACAATGAAGAGTCAAAGAATCTGGTACAGCTACCTAATATCGTGTAGGATGCTGAGAGCACCCACAGGTGCCGCAACACCAGTGTCTGAAGTAGTGCTGGAGGAAACTGAGCCGCGGCAGGTTAGCCGCGCGCGCTAAGGCGTCTTGTTACGGTTGTTCTTAGGATAAGGTAGTTTAAGTACTTTGTAAGCTTAGGGATCAATGCCCACTACAGTTACGTCCCATATGCTATATCTCGCCTCAGGAGATATTAACTGAAAGACGCTGATACGGAAATTGGGTTTATTGACAAGTCATTCTTCACCACACACCATCGAAACACCGATGGTCCTTTCAATATTTCTTGAGCACCAATATTAGTTTCACTGGTAAGATCAAAATTGTCGATAGCCTTAAACACAGCTGAATCAATACTTACGTAATCACGCCACTTGACGCGTATTGTCTATGAGGGCAGCATAAACTGCCAGGCGCATTCAATATACATGAAAAGACATCATCATCATTGAGAACAAAGAACCCCCCTTCGTAACCCCTCACAAATAAAAACATTTTATATCAAACTATTGCATCCTTGAGCCAATGGTTCTAAATGTACGGGACAGCGTTTTCAGCTGACGCTACTGATCAATATTATCTATAATCATTCCATTTTCATGATAGGAAGGGGGGGTGTCAGAAATAATAAACACATATAAGTCTTCAAACACATTTATTCAATTGGTATAATACTGTGTTACATCACCAATTATTTTTACACTGGAACAACACCCAAATCCTTTATACCATATATCAACAGACTCCAAGGACCATTGGTGTTTCGAGGGTGTTTTGTGAACTTTTCCATATTTCGTAAAGGACCGATTCCGCAACCCGGCAACGGTTGGTTAACTGCGGCTGTGCTGCGTTGTAATGGAGCTACAGTAAAAGCACTGGCAGGACTTCAGAGTGCAAATACGCGAGATACTAGCCAAGGAGATAACGACAGCCTTGAGAGAACGGCCAGGGAGACGGAGCCAGACGACGTATTCCATCGCGGGAAGTCCTGGAGGCGTAGTGTCGCTGGCAGGGACTTTTTTCCTGAGGCGTCGGTCGCGATCCCTCAGCGATGGTTCTCGTAGGCGATCGGCGGAGAACTGCCGTCATGTTGCACTGTGCCTCTCTAAATAGTCGGCGCGCAGTGATACGGGGCAGCCTCGAGATGGTCTCACGTGACTGTACGGAGGAAAATAGTTCCGGTTTAGTTCGCTCTCTGGCGGTGCTCGTCGCGTCCTCTGGTGACTCCGGAACCGCCGCTGTGGAACGCCTAACTGGTATGCATCCATGCGCTTGTACCCTGCATTGAGGGTTGTCAGCTCGTCGGGCGAACCACCGGTACATGACGCTATAACTTAACACACGTTAGAACATTAGAGGGAACTGTCAGTATGCGCCCTGCTGTTCATAAATCTCTAACGAGGAGGTGGAGATCTCCTGTCAACAGCACGTTCCACGGCTTCCCACATTCAATAATGTTCATGTCTGGGGTGTTTGTTGGCCAGCGGTGGTCTTTAAAGTCTGTACTTTTAGACTCTCTGTATCGATTCTGGACGTTTTGGGTATCGCATTGTACTGCTGGAAAAGTCCGTCAGAATGCACAATATCGAGCGACGGATTATTGTCTCCACTACTATCTTATGTTAGCTCAGTTCCGCAGGTTATTATGTTTATGTTGATTAATGATTTAAAGTGTTAATACTTTATGTTATGTGAGTATTAAGACAGTTCTACGTTTTTCTTATGTTTCGTGTGCTGTGGTGGCGATTCAACGTACGACAGCAACATCTTCACCCCCGAGCTGAGGGAGTAAACATCAGGCCAATTCAAGTCGCGAGTCGACGGCCACGAGGCAGGAAGATACTGGTTCGAATCCCCCCTCAGGCATGGATGTTTGTGCCGTCTTTAATATAAGCTAGTTTGTAAGTTTAGGGACTGATGACCCGCAGTTAAGTCCCATAAGCTTTACAAACATTTTTATTTATTTATTTTTTATTATTTATTTATTTATTTATTTATTCACAATTTGAGAGAAGATATATATATTAGTGAAAGTTGACCTTCCGACAAGGGAAGAAGATTCTTGAGAATTTACAGAGTTTCAGAAAATCGATTGTTTATATGGATCGATTATGAAGGAGAGTAACTTATAATATCTGTGTTGACAACAACATACATAGCTCCGGAATTTTAATTTTAAAAGATTACAAGAGAACTTTGAAATATTTTATCTGAAGTGACAGTTTCATACGAAGATGATAGTCAAATTGAACGATTCTTCTCACTGCGCGAGAACCTGACACTGCAATTTTATTACTAGTTCGAAAATCAATACAAAGATTTCTTTTATTTTTCGTTGACGCTTGGACGACGTTCGGATCCTGAAGTCCGACTCGGTACATCTGAAACTGACATTTCGTTGAACGAACGAGTAGTTGCAGTGTCGTCCATGTGCAACAACGACCATGAATCGATCAGCGAGTACGCGTACGTACTTGTGACTTGCTAGAGCGTCCACCAGCCGTAACAGCTGCCTGCTGACATGCAGCGTACATGGACTGGTGGAGGTTGTCTTCATACCCGCACACGTCTATCCGCTGGATAAAACTGCAAACGTGACCAGGCAACATATTCCCAGGCACACAGTCCAATGTTGTTGTTTACGAGCCCACGCGAGGACTAAAGCTTTGTATCATGCTGTCAGCAAGGGTACCAGTCTGGGCCTTCAGCTCCGAAAGCCCATACCGATAATGTTTCGTTCAGTGGTTCGCCTGCTGACATTTGCTATATATTTCGCATGCGAGCTACAAACAATATATAATAAATTCACAAATTATAAAATAATAATGTCTACTAAGTTTTACAATAAAATATTATAATATTTAAAATTAAATACATAAAACATTATGTCCAAGATAGTATAATCAATATCATACCTCATTCTTCCAGAAGTCCACATATGCCATTGCTGTTCCCTGCAGGTCTTCAGGTCTTGGGCTCTGCACACTCTTGGATAATTTACTTCCGGACATTGCAGCATGTGGTACATTGTCTGTATGTTCCCGCACGAATACAAAACACTTTCGCTGAGTCCCCACTTGTGCAAATTCTTGTTGCATCTACCCATTCCCGACCGCAGTCTGTTTAGAGTCATCCAGATCTGTGCCTGGTGGCAACGCCTCCTCAGCATAGTTGGCATGTCCTTGTTGCACCCGCCACAATTTTAATCTGGTAGTCCTTAGTTGGTCTGTGAGTGGTTCCGTTGAGTGCAGAAAACTGCTTCTTGACTAAAGGCGTTTTTTTACAGTTTCGTACCCATGTGACGGTGGTCTTGAAGCTGTTTAGATCGATTCTGCTGTGTACCGATCGTCGGATCTATGGTGGAGCGATTCCTGATAATGAATATAGGTGTTCAACTCTTGTAGGTTTAAGACAGTGATAAGCCTACAAGTCTGATTCCGGACGGGGTCTAGTTTGTTTGCATGACATGACCGTTCCCATACATGACGTGCAAACTCTGCAGCAGAGCAACAGAGTGCCACTGCTGTCTTACGTAAAACTTTTGCATTAGCTCTCCATTTTGACGTTGTTAGAAGTAAGCTATTCCGTGTTAGGACTTTCGCCCTGCTCTTGCTGATGGCTCATTATTGAAATCAGCGTCGTCGGTTCGTTTCTTGCAGGTTCTTTTCCGGCCCCAGCGATGTCAGAGATATCATGTTTTACCAGATACCCGATATTCACAGTGCACTCGTGAAATGGTCGTACGAGTAAATCTCCGCCTCATCGTTACCTCCGAGATTATCTCTTGTGCGTCGACTACAACTCCACGTTCAAACTCATTTATATCGTCATAATGTGGCATTGTAGCAGTCACATGGTGTCTAATACAGGCGTTAATAACCGCAGCGCCATCCTCTGAGTGTTTACAATGTCTGTGTTTTCACACGTATGCCTTACTAGCTTCCTTCGTTCTTCTGTGTAAAAATTAAAAGTAATTATATCTAAATGCTTTGCTGAAGGAGACTCCTGAAAGAAAAAGAAAGAATGTTTACTCTATTAACAGTAATTGTTGTATACTACTTAGATAGAAAAATAAATGAGATTTATGGTCGTGTTTAGTCCGGGTGTTAATGATACTTTCTTTATCTGCATTGAAAATTGTTGATTTTAAGTACAAATAGTTCAAATTGTTTTTCTTTCCTCAAGAAACAAACTAGATTATGCACGTGAATAATACGAGGTACGTCCAGGAAGTAAGTTCCGTTTGGTTATATAAAACAAACGTGTACAGATACAGAAAAAATATTTATTGTACAAAAATCTACAACTGTTAAACTACTTTTCTACATAGCTGCCGAAATTTTGTAGGCACTTGTCATAGCGTGGCACAAGTTTCTGTATGCCTTCTTCATAGAAGGTTGCCGCCTGTGTATTCAGCCATGTGGTAGCATGTTCTTTCAGCTCGTCATCCTTGAAGTGTTGACAGGACAAATTTTAGGTGATAGAAGTGGATTTCCATCAAAAGGTGGTGTTTGTTTCCATGATAGTGCCCGACTTCATGTGACGGGAATTTCACTGGGAAATGTGTGATCATCATCCGTACAGCCCGGGCCTCGCTCCTAGCCACTTTCACCTCTTCTTACACCTAAAAATCTGTCCTTGGTGGTCAACTTTTCAACTATGATGACGAGCTGAAAGAACACAGAAACTTGTGCCAAGCTATGACAAGTGCCTACAAAATTTCGGCAGCTATGTAGAAAAGTAGTTTAACAGTTGTAGATTTTTGTACAATAAATATTTTTCTGTATCTGTACACGTTTGTTTTATATAACCAAACGGAACTTACTTTCTGGACGTACCTCGTGTTTATCCTATGTAGAAAAAAAAAATTATGTCAACTTATGACAGTGGCCGCAAGGAGGAAATTTAATTTTGCCTAGTGTGATTATATAATTTACCTAAAATATATTATTTACATAATTATATTATTTATATCAATTATATTCTGTATGTTTGTATCAATCGTATCGATCACTGATTCTCTGACAGACACATACAAAAATCAATCAAGCTAACACAATTTCGGTAACAAGATTATTTTTGAAAAGGGGGCGGGGCAAGTTCGAAAGCTAATTTTACTTTCTATGCGTTTTTACACAATAATATAAATACATATTCGATTTAAACTTTTTACGAGTCAGACAGGTGGACAATAACATTTATTTTAAATGTCTTTAAGAATAATAGTTAAATATTTATTTTATGTACAATCTCAGTGTTAATGGTGTGTCAGTTCAAAAACAAACACAGCAAAGAATCAAAGAAACTAACAGAAGATGTAATAAGACATATTATTAAAACTCAACATATGGCAACAAAAAGAAGTGTGGTAAATGACAGTACTTTATCGTCACGAACAATAAACCAGCGGTCGAGTTATTATGTAACAAACGGATGGTAGTACTGTTATGACTATTCTGCTCTGTGAGTTTACTGAATTTTGGCCTTTTCCTGTATTTTGGTTGAACCTTTAACGGGTAGGCATCAACAGTTATTTTTGTTTCTCATTAGACCGCTTGTGTAATACATGTGTTCAAAGGTTCGGCCTAGTTTTCATTTCTTGATAGCTGAAATCATGCTGTGTTATTTCTTCAGATGTGTACTTAATTTCAAGTAGTAATCTCATCTTGAACTATCCTTATAATAATCTCTCCCGGTAATTAATTTTATTTTAAGATTAATTTTTAAACATTACTGCTGATTTCTTTCCGACAATTCTTGTGAGCTTAATAAACAATTTCACTTATTCACGCAGGTCGGTAAGGATTTTTCTATATTTAATTAAGGTCAGGCATGTAATTATTATTTTGTGACGCACAAAGCCACCTCAAGTTTACACCACCTAAAACTTTACAAAACTCAAATTTTCCCATTTTAAATGCTTTCGTATCAGTGAAAAAATTAACCAGTTTTAAAATTTCAGACCCTCTCCCAGGCACTTAAATGTAATTTGCGGAGTATCTATGTAGTTGTAGTCTCTCGTCAGTGGAATCACCGACGTAAAATAATAAAATAAATAAAACAATAAAATAAGACCTGTAGAATGAAATGAGTCGAGATCCGTATTATTACTTTTTTTATTCTGTTACTAAGTCATCGAGGGGATCGAGCGAAAATATCCACTATGTCGACTAGGTTCACATCAAGATGTCGGTTAATGGACAAGTGTCCCAGTCTATTCAGCCTCCCTTCCTTCACTGTCGAGCGGAAGCAAGCTTTCAGACGACGCTCACAACTGTGTATTAATACAGGAAGGACAGCAAATATTTCAAGAATATTTCGAATGTTTGGGAAGAAAGATTCAGAGCATGCCTTTAGTGTTTCGACTGCGTTCTTCAGTTTCATTTCTTCTTCAGTCTCTCGAATTCACTTCTTAAAACACTTTCTTAACTTGGGATGTCATTAGAATAGTTGTCCGTGTATCTGAAAAGTTCACGTTTATAACAAATTTCGGGATAAGGTGTTGCAACTTTAGATACTCACTCTGATGTGTGCATCGGTGCAGCGTAGTCCACTATTTATTTGGTTCTTATTTTCTTTCGGAGGTAGAACTGAAGCATACGCTCTACTCTCGCTAACTTGTTTACTGTACATGAAAATATCTGGAATTGGTACGTAAAGAAGCACTTCAAGTTTTCCTTCATCAGACTTTGGTGGCTAGTGCACTTTGCCACTCCTCTGAGTGGGATCCTTTCACGTGTACTAATAATTTACCTACTTCTATCCCCAGTGAATTACTCAGAGCCTGCCCTGTGCATTATCATTTGATATTTTAATTTAGCCACAACTAGATAGCGAAACTTCAGAAACACAATTCTGAAATAAGGTAATTGGGGCTAATATTTGTAAAACTGGAGAAGAGAAATTTGTTGACTTCGAAAGTTAATACAAATGTTGGGAAGTCTTTTCTGAAGGCAGTTGTCTGCAGTTTGTCTTTGAACGGCTGTGAAACGTGGATGATAAACAGGTCACACTAGGAGAGGAAAGAATATTTGAAATTCGGTGCTACTTGGGGATGCAGAAGACTAGATGGGTAGACCTCGTAACTAATGATTGGTTAATGCACACGACTGAAGGGAAAAGAGATTTCTGGCATATCTTGACTAAAAGAATGGAGCCGTTAGTAGGGCACATTGTCAGATATAGTGGAATTGTCAATTTAGTGTTGTAGGGAAGCGTTGGGATGAAAATAGCAGAGGTAGACTGCGAGACGAATACAGTAAGCAGATTTAAAGGGACCTGGGTTGCCATTCTCGAAGAGGCTTGTGCAGTATAGCGTGGGGAGCTACATCAAAGCACCCTACGGACTGTACATCACAACAAACAACAACACTAACTCGGTGGATACATTACCGTCCGACGTTGTGATTATGAAAAATTAGTTATGATTCAGAATTACTTGAAAACTTTCACCTCCAAGCAGAAGTCGATCTGGAAAACTCAAGCTCAGAAGCAATATTAAATAACGAATAAAGATTTTGGTACTGGAAAATTTCCATTTTATCCAGTATAAGCCCAAACATTTCGGAGAGGGGGGGGAGTCCCTATCCCCCTCCATCCTGAATGTGCCGTTGGTTATGATATTCAAAATAATTGAAATAACTAGAAATTGTCAAATATTGCACTTATCCTAATAATGTTACATTTAATGTTCATAAACTACTGCAGAAACGCTAGTAAAATATAACTCTGAGCATAGATGTCATTGTGAACAAAAATTGTCAGTTAACAACATGGCGAATATTGCAGTGATTATGTGCAAATCACAAGTTAAAAGATTACTAGTACAGCATCAAACAGAACCTACAAGACCAATAGGCAGAGGAGACTGCAAATACTCTCAAGCACACCATTTCATCAAATTGAACACGTGAAATTGAAAAAAGTTAAATGAAAACTCGTTACATTGTACGGGCGTTCCACAAGGTAGAAATTGAAAAAAGTTAAATGAAAATTCGTTACATTGTACGGGCGTTCCACAAGGTAGTGTTATTGGTCCTCTGCTGTTCCTTATTTCCATAAACGATTTAGGGGAAAATCTAAGTATTTCTCTTAGGTTGTTTGCAGATGACGCCGTCATTTTCCGTCTAGTAAAATCATCTGAATATCAAACCCAACTGCAGAACGATCTGAATAAGATATCAATATGGTGTAAAAATTGGCTATTGACTCTAAATAATAAGAAGTGTGAAGTCGTCCACATGAGTACGAAAAGAAATCCGTTAAACTTTGTTTACAAGATAAATCAATCAAAAGTGAAGGCCGTAAACTCCACAAAATACGTAGGAATTACAATTACTTCATATTTAAACTGGAAATAACACGTAGATAATGTCGTGGGAAAGGCGAACCAGACACTGCGTTTTATTGGCAGAACCCTTTAAAGATGCAACAGAACTACAAAAGAAACTGCATACACGACGCTTGTCCGCCATTTTCGGAGTATTGCTGCCCAGTGTGGGATCGTTATCAGGTGGGTTTGACGGAGGACATCGTTTCGTATTGTCACGATACAGGGGAAACAGCGTTACGGAAATGATACAGGATGTGGGATGGGAATCATTACAACAACGGCGCTTATCGCTGCAACGTGGGCTACTTACGAAACTCCAATCGCCAACATTCTCCTCCGAATGCAAAAATATATTGTTGACCCCCACTTACATAGGTAGAAATGATCATCAGAATAAAATAAGAGAAATCAGAGCTCGGACGGAGAGATTCAGGAGTTCTTTCTTCCCGCGCGCTATTCGAGAATGGAATGGGAGATAAATAGTATAATGGTGGTTTGATAAACCCTCTTCCAGCACCTAAATGTCATTTGCAGAGTATCCCATGTAGAAGTAGAAGTAGACATGTGCAGCTTCCACTGTTGATACACACTAAACTAAATTGTAACTATGCCAAGTGAAAAACTGAAACGCGTTTTGGCTCAATAAAAAAATAGTATAGAAGTGGCTCGTTGCTCAATTTGTTGAAATAATAAACAAAGGACAATATTTTAAAATCTTTGGCTACGTACATATCCGGATATTCTTTTTCTTAAACCGGAAAACTGTGAACATATTTTGTGAGTTGGCGAAACCCGCCAAATTACAAACAGGACAAACAGACATTCACTGCTGCCGTGGGCCAATGCACCACAAGGAAGCTGGCGGCAGTCCAGGCCCACTTGGCCAAAGCAGGTGCCGCCAGCAGCTCTGGCGACTCGCCCGCACAGTCGAGGGCTCCCTATTCAGCGGCCGCCCCGGTCTCAAGTGCACGGCACTCATCATAACGTCTCTTTCACGCGCTCACTATATTTATATCTCCAAGAGTACGGAATCGGAGAAGAGTGCGCTGAATTAGTAAGTTCAAAAATGTTCAAATGTTTGTAAACTTATGGGACCAAACTACAGCGGTCATCACTTACAGACTACTTAAACTTATTTGTACTAAGAACGACTCTCTCTCTCACACACACATACACACACACACACGCCCGAGGGAGGACTCGAAGCTCCGACGAGGAGCATCAAGGCGCCCTAGTCTGCACGGCCGCTACCGCGTGGATTTTGTGAGTACTCCTATTGCTAAAAAAAAAAAGAGTCATTTGTTTATGTTACTCATGTAAATCTGGGCGACGTTTTGTAAACGTTCATCATGTGTACGATATTTTTCTCAAACCTAATTTTACTGCTGGTTCATTTAACTTTAACCTTCGTCTGTTTACTGTACAGTTAATATATTAACCTTATTCCGATAATATGCGAGAACCTTACTTGAATCCAGATACTTTTGTTAAATTTCAGTTATGGAAAATATGAATACGAAAGATTCTCCTGACACTCTCATCCTCCTCTCAGTCTGCTGTCCGTACTTAAGGGATACTGATTAAAGTGTTTCTCTGTATGGTAAAACTACATCTTTTTGTGTTTCATATTTGGTTTCTGCTTCACGTAACGTTCCTTCTGATTTCACACCAGATGTTTTCATTGTAATGATTACTTAAGTTAGTTACAGGGATTACGGTTTTAGTAACATTAGGAAGACAGCGAAGCTGTTGAAGAGCACAATAACTGTATACGAAAGCTGGGTCATGGTCTTTCTTTTACCCAAGTGCTGCGTGACCCTTGTAGTTTCGAACAGAACATTTATAGCCGGAATCACAATATTTTATCACTCACACACCATAACGCATCTCCCTATTGAAGTGATCAGTGGATGTCCATAGACATATTTTGTCCCAGCTATCTTACACACTCAAAATATCTTTAGAACAATAACGGCTATTGTAAAACGACTTTCACCGGTATCAATGTAAGGCTGGGGCTCATGAATGTACATATTTTTAAACATTCTAAAACGGAAGCATATGTGTATTGTATTTTTTTAAAGGATACCCTATATTACTTCTTCAGCAATCAATAGTATGAGAAATCACATAAAGAATGGCGTTGATTGCATCGCAATACAATTACATGCCGACATATTCCGAAGCGAAATTGACGCTAGAAATATGCTTAAAGCGCGACTAGTCCACGTCCTAAGCAGCATGGGGTTCTCTCCTGAAGCTCAGGACGTGCGCTGTCCGGCGGTTCGCGTGTTTCTAGCGTCAACTTCGCTTCGCAATATCTCGGCATTACGATGAAATCAACGACATTGTTTATTTGATGTGTCATACTATTGATTGCTGAAGAAATAATATAGGGTGTCCATTTAAAAAAATAACTATGTGTTAAAAAAACATATGCTTCCGTTTTAGAATGTTTCAAAAAATGTAAATTCATGAGCCCCAGCCTTACATTGATACCGGTGAAAGTCGTTTTGCAATAGCTATTGTTGTTCCAGAGTGGGTGAGCAAGATAGCTAGGTCACCCTGTATATACAGGGTGTTACAGCCATGGTGGAGTAGCCGAGCGGTCTAAAGCGTCTCGCTACGGAGCGTGCGGTTGCTCGCCGTGGAGGTTCGAGTCCTCCCTGGGGAATGGGTGTGTTTGTTGTCCTTAGGTTAGTTTACCTTAGTTTAAGTAGTTTGTAAGCTACGGACTGATGACCACGCAGTTTGGTCCGATAGATTTACACTTTTGAACATTTGAACAGGGTGTTACAAAAAGGTACGGCCAAACTTTCAGGAAACATTCCTCACACACAAATAAAGAAAATATGTTATGTGGACATGTGTCCGGAAACGCTTAATTTCCATGTTAGAGCTGATTTTAGTATTTGGAATGTTGGATGAACCAGTCGCAGAAGTGTAACCATGGAGGCCAATCAGCTGCTGACAGTGCCTGAAAACGCTGTACATGGTACGGAAACAACTCGTTCTCCCGTAGCACTCTCCATACAGTAACGTGGTCGACGTTACCTTGTACAACAGCAACTTCTCTGACGCTGACATTAGGGTTATCGTCAACTGCACGAAGAATTGACTCATCCATTGCAGGTGTCCTCGTCCTTCCACGTCTTCCCCAGTCGCGAGTCATAGGCTGGAATGTTCCGTGCTCCCTAAGAGGCCGATTAATTGCTTCGAACGTCTTCCTGTCGGGACACCTTCGTTCTGGAAATCTGTCTCGATACAAACGTACCGCGCCACGGCTATTGCCCCGTGATAATCCATACATCAAATGGGAATCTGCAAAACCACTTTCGTGATGAACACTGGCCATTTGATGCTACGTACTGATGTGCTTGATGCTAGAACTGTAGAGCAATGAATCGCATGTCAACACAAGTACTGAAGTCAACATTACCTTCCTTCAATTGGGCCAACTGGCGGTGAATCGAGGAAGTACAGTACATACTAACGAAACAATTGGATATTTTGACAATTGTCTGCACGAATTATTTCAATTTACATTTAAAGAGAAATACTAAAATGAGCTCTAACATGAAAATTAAGCGTTTCCAGACACATGTCAACATATTTTCTTTCTTTGTATGTGAGGAATGTTTCCTGAAAGTTTGGCCGTACCTTTTTGTAACACCCTGTATAAAATGTCTGTGAACATTCACTTATTATTTGATGTTTATATCATGGCAGAATCGTTCTCATTCGCGTTCAATGCTGGGATGCTTTTCTGCTATTGGAGACCCTTGGTAACACTGATGTTTATTTATATAAGGGAACATGAAGCACAGTTCAGGTCTTTGTAGGGAGGGAGAAGTGTAATCTCCCTCTGAAAAAGGTCGCGATGGCTTAATGCTTAAATTTTATGCCTAGTACTGTGAGATTACCGTCCATCAGAAATATTGGTAATTAACAGCATTTGTAATTAAACAGTATGAAGTTCACTGCAGACATTGACCATGCCAATGCACCAAATGTTACACAATTTTAATCTTAATAATTATGGTAGCAATGTATGTACGCAGTTGGTTGACAACATTGATAGTTAGGCCATAGGTAGAAATTCTCCACGTTAAGATTTGCTGTGTGCTTGTAGCTGACGGGACGCCAACGAGCAGGCCGACGTTGGTGGCTTGTTCCAGCTTAGGTTTTTCCAGGTTCGTTTCCGGTGAGGGGAGAGAGGGACAATGGCGAGTGCCAGGTGCAGTGCAGTGCAAAACGTGAAATAAAATATTCTAATACTACTTGCATTTGAAGTAATACGATGCAGTTAGGAACCCTTAAGGCCCTCATTACAAAATAGCCTGTTGATAAATAAACAATACATTAGCTGATATAGTCACATCTGGCGTAATATCTTTAATTGACAATGAAAAGTAATAAATTACCAATGAATACAAGACAGTTACACAACCAGCATGGCAATGTTTGTTTATAAAAATAATATATTAACTATTTCTCATTTTATTTTCCATTAATCTTGTGTATTTTATCTTGAAGTATTCAGTTAAATCACTTATCTGTGATATAAGAAATTGCACGATTGTAATAAATAGTGCAAAATATGTTTATACCAATATAAAAACATAATAAGAAATTTGTTTAATGTGTAGTGTAATTATTTTGATTTTAAGTAAAGTTTTAGAAATGTATTGGCTGAGCGCTGTACGTTGGAAGTCGGTTAGAACAGCTCACATGGGGAAGTTGATAACGTAGGGAAAAAACCCGGCAGTTGGACTTTTGGCGCGCGCGACGGCAGGAAGTGACGAGTCGGGAGCAAGTGCGGTAACTGGCCGGGCGGCGTCGCTCTACGACGGTCGGCATGTGGATCTCCAGGTGGAGACTTTAGATTTTGTGTGGCGATTGCCAAGTGTGGCTGCTCGTCATAGACTGCACCAAGTTGTATTGAGTGCTACTGTCAGTTGTGAATATTTAGCTGGTGGAACAAGGTGTGCATCGCACTAAATTAAAGTGACTGTGTTTTGTTAATGTTACACGTGTCGTCGCAAAGGCATGAACATAGACGGTGTTTGAGACAGTCACATGGTGTGAAAACAATTTGCGTCAAATATTCATTTTGTCTGGGGTCTCACGAGCTATAACTTTATTTGATAAATGTGTCGACGTACAGACGTATCAGCTACAGGGTTTTAATATGGTGTAATAAACAACATAAAGTAAACTTTCATGTGTTTTCAAAAATAGTAGTTAGTACACTCTTTTCTCTCATGAACTTACTTTATTATGAATTCTTTTGTTAATCATATGCAGGGAAGGAAAGCTGCGAATGTGTGATATCCCCTAGAAAACGAGTCAAACAGTGGCAATCACAGTTCCAGTGTTTTTGCATGTTTAGGAATTTGATTCGCAGTTGGCGGTTGTGAGTTTTAAAAATTAAACTTTCCCTATTTTAAACTCTCAACTCGACCTTCGCAGTACGCAGGACGCCCCAGGTTCAGCACCGGGTCGCAGCACAAATTTTAATTTGGTGCATTTTCAATCTCTATTTTATTTACACAGAGTGAAGGCGATGCATGTCGTGGCGTGTTTTCTTATTTTGCGATCTAATTTACTTTACACTAAGTTTTGTTACTGAGGTACGCAACAATTACTTCGATGACGCGTATGTAATACGGGCACTGATTTCGTGAGTGGGCGATGCTGGAGCACCCATAAACATGATCATCCGTTTGTATGGGTCCTGTCCAGCATCTCCCGATGCACATCTCTGATGTGCAGCTGGCTTACGGCTGTTTTCCTGTCCAACGGTCTTTTGATGACTCGGAGCTTCGGAAGGATGTAGTGAATATATCATTTGTATTGCGGTTCTTGTCCGTGTAGGCGACGGCTCTTAATCTTCTTAAATTGATTAACGATAGGCGTACGACTATATAAATACATGTAAGGCAGTCAACAATCTGAAGAGTGCTTTATAAGGCATCGTCAGTGTTTGAAGGTGACATGCTTTTGCCTACCTCCATCTTCTGAACTGACTTACCCACATTCTGAATCACGGAGAAACTCGGCATTTTTGACATTAACAACTTTGGCAGTGGTGAAGAAATTGGAATATGACAATTACAAACACAATAGGGGTCGAAAATGCGACTTCTGGAATCACAATCTGGAACCCTAAGTAAGAGGCAAACTAGACAACGTATTAGCTCCTCATAATAATACAAATATTATTTCAAACGAATTTTTGCAGCGCTGAGTATCGAACCCAAGACGTATCGCTACTAATCAACCAATGGATCACCCAACCTACAAATACATCATGCAGGACCTACAAATCTGATCAGTCGTGTTAATCAGAAGTTGGGGCATTTTTTCCGTAAAGCAGGTATTAATCTGATGTTGGGAACAGTGAAACCAATAATGGTGAGTAACGTGCAGTGTGTAAAATTTGAACCCAGATTCGGCTTTGGTGTTTATTCTTGTTGGCAAAAGTCGTAATGTGCAAAAATAAGGAAACAAATAAAGAAAAATTAGTTAAAAGAAGGTTGATCTCTTAGAAGCTGACATGTAATGGGAGAGCTGTACACCATGGGATATCTCGGTTAATATGTAGAATTTAAAATCGCGGTTTGTAGTCAGTGCGGACAGGGTGAGTACTTTCCTGCATAAGTCAGGCGTGGCCAACATTTCCGCTCGGCCGTCGTGCCCGCACCCCGCGAGCTGAGTACACTGTAGTTCGCCGCCCCAGCCGGATGTCGCTAGTGTCGGCAACGGAGAGAGAGAGAGAGAGAGAGAGAGAGAGAGAGAGAGAGAGGTAGCTGCGGAAAGAGTGAGGCCGCACAGCACTGCTCTACGCTGGACTGTCCCGCGGTCAGATCCAACGTAAACGAAGCAGCAGAGGAAGCGCAGCTCTGTAATGTGGTCGAAGAAGGGTGAAACAAGCAAACCATTTACTGTTTAGGTAACGATCAGTGTTTGTATGAATACCACCCGAAGCTTTAGAAAATATCCTAAAAACGAATCGAAGAAATACTTAGTAATTCTGTGACCTAAGTTTGATTCCATTATCATTGTACATGCACACTCGTCATACATACAGTGGGCTTCTTATGAAAACTCATTTATGAAAGCATAAATGAACTAGTATCATAAATATGCAATTTTAAAAATAATATTATGTAAGGGCTGTAGGATCTCATTCTTGCAAGTAAATATTTTTTGTTAAAACACGAATAAAAAACATAAAAAGATTGATTTTAGATGCACATTCCCGCAGTTCCTCTGAAAAGATGTTAGCAGAAATATATATTTTTCTTAAAAAAGAAAACCATTTGCTTTAAGCTGTTTAAAATATTTAGATATTATGTAACGTCAACGATATCACTGCGAAACAAACATGAAGTGTAGAATTAGATAATCAGAAAAGAAATACAAAGTCTTTTTAAACCTATATTCCTGGGTGATCAAAAAGTCAGTATAATTTTGAAAACTTAATAAATTACGGAATAATGTAGATAAGTAAAAATTGACACACATGCTTGGAATGACATGGGGTTTTATTAGAACCAATAAAAAAAATCAAACAATATCCGGCAGATGGCGCTTTATCTGACCAGAAAAGCAATAATTAGCATAACAAATTAAGGCAAAGCAAAGATGATGTTCTTTACAGTAAATGCTCAATATGTTCACTATCTTTCCTCAACAATACTTGCTGTGAACAGCACTGTAAAGCATGTCCGGAGTTATGGTGAGGCATTGCCGTCGGATGTTGTCTTTCAGCATCCCTAGAGATGTCGGTCGATCACGATACACTTGCGACTTCAGGTAACCCCACTGACGATAATCGTACGGACTGGGGTCTGGGGACCTGGGTGGCCAAGCATGACGAAAGTGGTGGCTGAGCGTACGATCATCACCAAATGACGAGCGCAAGAGATCTTTCACGCGTCTAGAAATATGGGATGTAGTGCCATCCTGCATAAAATCGTACGTTCCAACAGATGTTTATCAGCCAGACTGGGGATGATGCGATTCTTTAACATATCGGCGTACCTCTCACCCGTCATGATAGCAGTTACAAAACCAGAATCTCGCAGTTCCTCGAATAAAAAAGACTCGATAACATTAAATGTGGTAAATCCAACCCATACCGTGACATTCTCGTCGTGCAGCGGAGTTTCCACGACAGTTCTAGGATTTTCGATAGCCCAAATTCTGCAGTTGTGGGCGTTGACAGACCCTCGGAGCGTGAAATGAGCTTCGTCGGCCATCTTTTGAAACACCCACACCGCAAATGCCCTCCGCTTCACTAAATCGCCAGGTAACAGTTCATGATGCCGATGGATTTTGTAAGGATAGCATCGGACGTTTTTCTGTCCAACACTATCTGTCAACCATCTTTTGAACCTTTCTTTCTTGTTCTAATAAAACCCCATGTCATTCCAAGCATGTGTTTCAAATTTTACCGCCGCGGTGGAGTAGCCGAGCGGTCTAAAGCACCACGCTGCGGAGCGCGCGGTTGCTCGCCGTGGAGGTTCCAGTCCTCCCTGGGGCATGGGTGTGTGTGTGTTTGTCCGTAGGTTAGTTTACCTAGGTTTAAGTAGTTTGTAAGTTACGGACAGATGACCACGCAGTTTGGTCCGATAGATTTACAGACATTTGAACATTTTTTAATATTTACCTCTCTATCTACATTATTCCGTGATTTATTAAGTTTTCAAATTTATACTGACTTTTTCATCGCCCGGTATATCAATGGTGTGAACTCTGATATCAAAATGTAATAAGTGCAAATAATAAAGTGTACGAAACATAACATCTGAAATTATTAAAGAGCAAAAAATACAGTTTTACCCTGCCCGACAATCTGATTCAAAATTGCACACCTTTCACAAACACTTATTGAGTGCATGCCACGTGTAGTTACTACCCTTCGCTGTGCAAATGGAGGTTCGAGACGACATTCGGAGGTATCCAATGACTCCTTGACACCTCAGTGCAATCAGGGTGGATGCTTTTTACCATTGTAACTGAGAGGTGAAGTGTCTTGCACAGAACAGAGTAGAATGGAGAGCTGCATCAAACTAGTCCTAGGAGTGAACACAACAGCAGCTCCAAACGTAGACTGTGATGCTTGGATGTCTGTGTGGTGAAGAGCGAAAGTCTATAGGGTGGTACATTTCCTGCTGTTCCAGTCGGTTGCAGTGGTTGGCAGAGTCTTTCCAGTGACATGTATATACAGTTACTCTGCGTCTTTTGTTATGGGAGGTAGAGGGTCTCGATTCGTCTATCTTCACCTGGTCCACTGCACACACAATGCTCATAGTATAAAATATCAGCCATCTTCGCTTTGCCATTTTTGAAACGTATCATAATATTGGATACCCTCCTCACAATATAAACAAAGTCAAAGTAAAAAGAACTTCAGCCTCAGGTATTAACACTAAACTTACCAGTACACTCACCTATGTAGGGGTTGTTAATTGCGCGGGGATGACCTTTGTAGTGGTGCCCTCGCTTATCAATCCAAGTCAAATATCTTGGTCTGGCAAGATATGAACAAATAAAAAGACTATAGGTAAGTGTTCAGGAGTGAAATTAATCGCATTGAATATGGTACAGATAAGACACTCGCTAAATATGCAAAGACATAAGAAGTATGAAATTGAAAAAGTGAATCATGTGTTTGAGGGAGATTCAAAAGTTATTGTTAGGAACGCACAAGGTGATGTGCAACTGGAGAGATGTGCAACAAAATCTAGCGAGGCGCAGTGATAATTTGCATCAGCGAGTGTATATTATGTTTCTTGTGGCTTGGCTGGAAACTTATTATTATGAGGGCTGCTCGACAAATATCATGCTGTCTCGGGTACCAAGATACGGATCGCACGCTTGTTCGCGACTTCGGTCCGAGTTCTCCCTCGGGTGTAAGTAGTTTGCAAGTCTAGGGACCAATGACAAATCATATGTTCAAATCATGCAATGAAGGCTTTCACGACCGGATGTCATAGTTGCTGGTAGAACTTCCGGGTTATAAGGCCGTGGTCCATAAAACTTTCCAGTTTCACCCAACGTTTCGTCCAGAGCTGCGCCGGACATCTTCAAAGGTCTCCCCACTTGCAAGACTCAACGCAAGTGAGAAGATCTCTGAAGATGTCTGGCGCAGCTCTGGACGAAACGTTAGGTGAAACTGGAAAGTGTTATGAACCACGGCCTTATAATCCGGAAGTTCTACCATCAACTATACGTTCAAATATTTGTAAAGTTATGGCACCAAACTGCATTGGTCATCAGTCCGTAGTTTTACAAACTGATTAAACTAACCGATGCTAAGGGCAATAAACACACACAAACACAAATTCCCGATGGAGGACTCGAACCTCCGAAGGGGATCAGATGCGCACTCTGCGCGACGGGACCGACGAACTCAGCAGTTTGCTCCCTGAAGTTTACAAAAATAAGTTACAGACGTGCAGCTGCGCAAATTCAATTTCGTCGAGTAATATTTGTGCCGCGTATCGCCCGGAAATATTCAGAGCGAGTCCCAGACTGCCGATAAGTGCCAGGCGCGGTGTTATATGCCACATCGTGGCGGCTCTCACATGTGGGTCACATATGCTGTTGGGATGGGTCGGGGGGGGGGGGGATGACCAGCACCGCAACAAAAGTGATCAGGTATTCGATTATCTTATCGATACATGTTCTGCAGTGGAAATACGTTGTCGACTTATCTGCAGTTTTACTATACCAAGTGCAAGATACCTGGCCTTGTCTAAATTAAAGCCATTGTCTCTATTTATTAAATTGTCAGCTAATCTAATGTCCATTGCTTCCTTGCAAATTGAACCTCAAATCAAGGGTGCTAAAATCTACATATCACAATAATTCATCAAATAACCTGTATCTAAGCATTGTCCTACCACAGCTAACTCGTTTTGCTGTAGTAAGCGAGTATATCGTCGGTATTCAACACATCTCTCGTGGACAGTGCATGATCTGTCCTACATATGAACTTTCATGGAAGCTAATACAACCAGACTTGCGAAGCCACAAATCATCTTTACCATACCCGAGTAAGGCTGCCTTCTACGTAGGTGGCTGAACGTTCACCTTAATTTGATGTTCAACCAGGCCCCGCTGGAGTGGCCAAGCGCGGTTGCTGGCCGTCGACGTTCGAGTCCTCCCACGGGCGTGTGTGTATGTGTGTATATGTGTGTGTATGTTGTCCTTTCCATTAACCCCTTGCTGCACATCAGATTAAATTTTCCTCAAAATCAGCAGTTGTTCCACACAAAGTAACAAAAGAAAGTACTAATGTTTATATGTAAATTTATTTCCAGAAATTTCTTTCACATAATTACAAAATTATAGGTGGTATTCTCACAATACCACTAAGACATAAATGCCTCAAAATCTTATTCTAATACCTCTACATACGCTGGAACCATTTTATTATCTGAAATACAATGTCACTGTTTCTACACAAATGTAAGTATACATTATTTACTGTGATATTCTAAGAAACTGTTTTTCTTGACTGGGACACATGTTTTACAAGACCACTATGACCGATGCTGGTTTGAAGATAAATGCAGTTGGTACATCTTTTCCATGTTCCTTGACTGGCTGGTGGACATTCTCTGTAAATCTCATTTCCTGAGGAATCTTGGGCTTGTATTTGTTGATTCTGCGTTTTCTTTTGCTTTTGTTTTGTTGTGTTCATTGGAAAAAGTCTAACCATCAAACACAACCGAAAGTCTTTCAGGTTCATTATGTTTCCGTCACTTCTTTCAGAAAATAAGATACCGGTGTGAGTTAAGAAATGTTATATCTACGAAGTGCCAGAATGTACGTAAATAGCATCTCTTACTCTTCCTGTTAATTCAATGGCAAGATTTCAGCATACTACTTTTATTTACATATCCCATATGAGTATAAGATTCTTGGACAAGCAATGGGAAGTGTACTGACAGTTGTGTTTCATCCTTCTGTCGTCTGATTGTAGTACACATCTCTTCAGGTGCATGAAAATTGCTCAGGAAATGTATTCCTTTCCTGTCCTTCCACTTGAGGCGGAGAATCCCTTTTGGGTTACTCCGCCAATCTGAATCTCCTCTCTGTAGTTCCTTACCATCTTTTAGATCTTTTGATAGGTGTTTCCTATTCTTCCCTACTGTTCCACAGGCTCGAATCTGTTTCTCCTTCAAATGTTTCATCAATGAAACTGAGGTGAAGTAATTGTCGAAGTACACTTCATAACCCTTCATTTCTAAATCTTTGCAGAGTGATCGAGTAGTCCGTCCTCCGAGATCCTTCTGAGTAGCCTCTCCTACTTTAGCAGTGTAGATATCAAACTGATACATCTCTGATCTGCACGTACCCTGACTTTATAACCTCGCTTGATAGGCTTAGCCGCCATAAATTGTTTCCAGACTGATGTAGCCTAGAATATAATCATTCTTTCGTCAATAGACTGTTGTTGGGTTGGCATGTATTAATCCTTAAATGTTCTTGACAATGTAATACACACATTCATAACTCATCTAAGTTAAGCATGTTGTTTGAATAGCATTTTGTAAATGAACAAAAACACTGTCCACCGTAATTATTATTTTCGGAAAATACTGTTGACAGTTTTAATATGTCGTACTGGTATTGTAGCGATACCACCTGTATCTCCACATAGTATAACAAAATGTGTTCATAAATGTTAAATATCAGATTTGCGTATGATTCTGATGTGCATTAACAATAATCGATGCAAATCACGTATTTTTACGATTATTAAAACAGCGGATACAGATATTATTAACACGTGGCATCAGCAGCTGGAAGCACTAGTTGCGTACTCTTTGGAACAATTGCCAAGGGATCGCCGACTGTGAAATTTACGACTTGAAAGGTGGAGAAGCTAATAAAATAGTGTTATTGTGAGAATACCACTGCGAAGCAAAGGGTTAAATAGTTTAAGTAATTTATAAGTCTTGCGACTGATATCCGCAGCACTTATCACTTAGACTTACAAACATTCGAAAATTTTGATTTTCTACAATGCAGATTATGTTTGACGAAAGGGTACACACGTTTATTAAACTGTCAGCTAATTTAATTTCTACTGATTCCTTGAAAACTTAATCCCAAAATGAAGATATGGGTGTTAAAAGCTACCCAACACTGTAATTCATCCAATGAGCTGTGCCTAGAAAAAAATCAGAGTTTCTGAGGAAGAGATCTTAGCCGTACGATAAATGCTTGAGGACACTGGCACTGTCGTCCTACCTTCTGATAACCACAACGTTCTACGGCCTTAGGAACTTTTTAAGGAAAAAAAGAATCTAAGTTTACTAAGTTGTGGTGCATACCGGAAAGTCGAATATGCTACTAGTAGGCTGTTGCTTTACTGAAAGTTTCTTCGCTAGAAAAGGTAAGAGGTTTAAAAGTTTGGAGTACGCAACCACGAGGATTTTATGGGATTCCCAAAGTTTATAAACCAGATAAGGACGAGCGTGTAGCTGATCTGCCCATGCAGACAATAACATGCACTATTGGTTCACCAACGAATGACGATGTCAACTATTAAAACCATTAGTGGGAAAATGTAGTCACCACATTCGTAATTCTATGGATTTTATTTGGAGACAGAACAACCACAGGCTTAATGGTACGGATGTGTTGAAGAGCTTTGACGTGGTATTATTAACCATACTACCTTCAACAGCATCTGTCTCTCATTGGCCAACAATTTGAATAGAAATCGCAGCCTTATTTGAGCTTGTACTGCGGTCAACTTATTTTCAGTTTATTTTATGAGCAGATTGTCAGAGTTGCCATAGGAAGCCCCCTCTATCCTCTGGTGGCTTATTTATGGAAGACTTCGAAGAAAAGACATTGGACTCTGCAAGTATTTAACTTACAGTTTTCTGGTATAAGTGGACGATACCTTTGTAAAAGGCCTCACGAGAAGGATGAGTTAAATCAAATTCTTGACCATTTAAATTCCATCCACACTAGTTCGCACTTTTGATATGTCTTTTGCATCATATGGCATCTTAAGATCAGATTCAATTTTAGTGACAAAATTCTACAGAATACACGTGCGATAGCTGATGTGTTTGGTATCTGAATGAAGAAGAGAGCAGGAATTACTTTACACGTATTAGAATATGATGAAAAAGATAAACACTTCTGCACAAATGGCTACATCGTTGTTCGTGGTGAAAGTTGATGATACAATAAATTCACCGCTATTCCGTTTCATATGAAACCAGGGAAACACGGTCGACGAAAAATATTCCGATTGTTTAGGTAGAGAGATTCCGATGTATAGGTAGGAGGAGATTAGAGTGACATATGCGTATTTCTGAAGAGCGTGCACTAAAGTCGCAAATGCTCGAGTGTCGCTAACGCAACGCAAAATTTGAGCCGCCTGCATTGAGAAAGACTATAGCACCCTCACTATTAGCTTCATATTTCCCTCCATGTTTATCACGCCTTCGGTCCCTTCAAAAAGGCTTAAGGATTAACTACTGCTGTCCGACGTGATATATAGCAGGCAGTTACAGACATCTTCACGCAATAGAATATAGTGTTTTACCAAACTGTCATATTTAACTTGGTGAAGCGTCAACGGAATGAATGCCTAACTACTCAGTGATTTTCCCTGAGTCATATACAGATTTTTAAATGTGCTGCCGTCGGACGAAAACATTTGTTCGTTCGTTTTATATTCCTACAATAGTACAATGACACAAACTTTAGAAAGACATAATCACATGGAGTCGTTGAATATCTTTCAGAGGTGCGACTTACAAGACAACAGGTACTTATCACTTATATCCTGACATTTTTTAAACATGAAGCAAGGAAATTACGTAATTATGGATGACGGCAATAGGGGTGAGTCTACGAAATTTTTTATTCACTGGCGTGGTGGGCGCAGAGGCGGAACGGGAATAATTTTATTCCTGAAAAGACTTGTCTTTTATTAAATTCCATTGAGTGTAATATTCCTGTAACTTAATAATAGGAAGTTATCATTAAACTCTGTTAGCCTAGCCACGACTGGATATGAGAAACATTCAACGAACTCTTGATAACGCATGAAATAATTTAAATATAAATTCAGAAACCCTGAGACGGTTTTCCGTCTCGAATATGTCCAAGACATTAAAGATAAATGTGAAGCAATTAATTAAAATTTGTGATACGGCCGGGAATCGAACCTGGACCTCGATGCTCACTACGCAGACGTCTTATCGTTAGACCACCGCACCACTAACGATTAAGGCGCCTCGGAATAGTTTACGTACGACATCCCTCCACGTGACAAACTTTAATTCAGCTTTGTGTTCCATAGATAATTGCCACATTTATCTTTAATGTCTTGGTCATACTCGAGACGAAAAACGTCTCAGGGTTTCTGAATTTATATTTAAATTGATATTTATATCATCTTAGCAGGAATGTTCCACTATGTCCATTGCCGAGGTGCTATCCGCTGCATGGAGAGCCTTGGCAGTAGTGGCAATTATCTATGGAACACAGAAGCTGAATTAAAGTTTGTGACGTGGAGGGAAGTCGTACTTAGACTGCTCCTATGAGCCTCAATCGTTAGACGTGCAGTGGTCTAACGGTAAGAGGTCCGCCTCGTAAGCTTGGGGGTTCGATTCCCGGCCGCATCATAAATTTTAATTCATTGCTTCACCTTTAATGGCATGAAATAATGTAACTCTGTAACATCTACCCTATGCTGATAGGATCTTACCATTAGAACGATATTTATATGTTGAATCTACTCTCATCCTCAACAACAATCCTATGAGCCTCAATCGTTAGACGTGCAGTGGTCTAACGGTAAGAGGTCCGCCTCGTAAGCTTGGGGGTTCGATTCCCGGCCGCATCATAAATTTTAATTCATTGCTTCACCTTTAATGGCATGAAATAATGTAACTCTGTAACATCTACCCTATGCTGATAGGATCTTACCATTAGAACGATATTTATATGTTGAATCTACTCTCATCCTCAACAACATTCCTATGAGCCTCAATCGTTAGACGTGCAGTGGTCTAACGGTAAGAGGTCCGCCTCGTAAGCTTGGGGGTTCGATTCCCGGCCGCATCATAAATTTTAATTCATTGCTTCACCTTTAATGGCATGAAATAATGTAACTCTGTAACATGTACCCTATGCTGATAGGATCTTACCATTAGAACGATATTTATATGTTGAATCTACTCTCATCCTCAACAACATTCCTATGAGCCTCAATCGTTAGACGTGCAGTGGTCTAACGGTAAGAGGTCCGCCTCGTAAGCTTGGGGGTTCGATTCCCGGCCGCATCATAAATTTTAATTCATTGCTTCACCTTTAATGGCATGAAATAATGTAACTCTGTAACATGTACCCTATGCTGATAGGATCTTACCATTAGAACGATATTTATATGTTGAATCTACTCTCATCCTCAACAACATTCCTATGAGCCTCAATCGTTAGACGTGCAGTGGTCTAACGGTAAGAGGTCCGCCTCGTAAGCTTGGGGGTTCGATTCCCGGCCGCATCATAAATTTTAATTCATTGCTTCACCTTTAATGGCATGAAATAATGTAACTCTGTAACATGTACCCTATGCTGATAGGATCTTACCATTAGAACGATATTTATATGTTGAATCTACTCTCATCCTCAACAACATTCCTATGAGCCTCAATCGTTAGACGTGCAGTGGTCTAACGGTAAGAGGTCCGCCTCGTAAGCTTGGGGGTTCGATTCCCGGCCGCATCATAAATTTTAATTCATTGCTTCACCTTTAATGGCATGAAATAATGTAACTCTGTAACATCTACCCTATGCTGATAGGATCTTACCATTAGAACGATATTTATATGTTGAATCTACTCTCATCCTCAACAACATTCCTATGAGCCTCAATCGTTAGACGTGCAGTGGTCTAACGGTAAGAGGTCCGCCTCGTAAGCTTGGGGGTTCGATTCCCGGCCGCATCATAAATTTTAATTCATTGCTTCACCTTTAATGGCATGAAATAATGTAACTCTGTAACATGTACCCTATGCTGATAGGATCTTACCATTAGAACGATATTTATATGTTGAATCTACTCTCATCCTCAACAACATTCCTATGAGCCTCAATCGTTAGACGTGCAGTGGTCTAACGGTAAGAGGTCCGCCTCGTAAGCTTGGGGGTTCGATTCCCGGCCGCATCATAAATTTTAATTCATTGCTTCACCTTTAATGGCATGAAATAATGTAACTCTGTAACATGTACCCTATGCTGATAGGATCTTACCATTAGAACGATATTTATATGTTGAATCTACTCTCATCCTCAACAACATTCCTATGAGCCTCAATCGTTAGACGTGCAGTGGTCTAACGGTAAGAGGTCCGCCTCGTAAGCTTGGGGGTTCGATTCCCGGCCGCATCATAAATTTTAATTCATTGCTTCACCTTTAATGGCATGAAATAATGTAACTCTGTAACATCTACCCTATGCTGATAGGATCTTACCATTAGAACGATATTTATATGTTGAATCTACTCTCATCCTCAACAACATTCCTATGAGCCTCAATCGTTAGACGTGCAGTGGTCTAACGGTAAGAGGTCCGCCTCGTAAGCTTGGGGGTTCGATTCCCGGCCGCATCATAAATTTTAATTCATTGCTTCACCTTTAATGGCATGAAATAATGTAACTCTGTAACATCTACCCTATGCTGATAGGATCTTACCATTAGAACGATATTTATATGTTGAATCTACTCTCATCCTCAACAACATTCCTATGAGCCTCAATCGTTAGACGTGCAGTGGTCTAACGGTAAGAGGTCCGCCTCGTAAGCTTGGGGGTTCGATTCCCGGCCGCATCATAAATTTTAATTCATTGCTTCACCTTTAATGGCATGAAATAATGTAACTCTGTAACATCTACCCTATGCTGATAGGATCTTACCATTAGAACGATATTTATATGTTGAATCTACTCTCATCCTCAACAACATTCCTATGAGCCTCAATCGTTAGACGTGCAGTGGTCTAACGGTAAGAGGTCCGCCTCGTAAGCTTGGGGGTTCGATTCCCGGCCGCATCATAAATTTTAATTCATTGCTTCACCTTTAATGGCATGAAATAATGTAACTCTGTAACATCTACCCTATGCTGATAGGATCTTACCATTAGAACGATATTTATATGTTGAATCTACTCTCATCCTCAACAACATTCCTATGAGCCTCAATCGTTAGACGTGCAGTGGTCTAACGGTAAGAGGTCCGCCTCGTAAGCTTGGGGGTTCGATTCCCGGCCGCATCATAAATTTTAATTCATTGCTTCACCTTTAATGGCATGAAATAATGTAACTCTGTAACATCTACCCTATGCTGATAGGATCTTACCATTAGAACGATATTTATATGTTGAATCTACTCTCATCCTCAACAACATTCCTATGAGCCTCAATCGTTAGACGTGCAGTGGTCTAACGGTAAGAGGTCCGCCTCGTAAGCTTGGGGGTTCGATTCCCGGCCGCAACATAAATTTTAATTCATTGCTTCACCTTTAATGGCATGAAATAATGTAACTCTGTAACATCTACCCTATGCTGATAGGATCTTACCATTAGAACGATATTTATATGTTGAATCTACTCTCATCCTCAACAACATTCCTATGAGCCTCAATCGTTAGACGTGCAGTGGTCTAACGGTAAGAGGTCCGCCTCGTAAGCTTGGGGGTTCGATTCCCGGCCGCATCATAAATTTTAATTCATTGCTTCACCTTTAATGGCATGAAATAATGTAACTCTGTAACATCTACCCTATGCTGATAGGATCTTACCATTAGAACGATATTTATATGTTGAATCTACTCTCATCCTCAACAACATTCCTATGAGCCTCAATCGTTAGACGTGCGGTGGTCTAACGGTAAGAGGTTCGCCTAGTAAGCTTGGGGGTTCGATTCCCGGCCGCATCATAAATTTTAATTCATTGCTTCACCTTTAATGGCATGAAATAATGTAACTCTGTAACATCTACCCTATGCTGATAGGATCTTACCATTAGAACGATATTTATATGTTGAATCTACTCTCATCCTCAACAACATTCCTATGAGCCTCAATCGTTAGACGTGCGGTGGTCTAACGGTAAGAGGTTCGCCTAGTAAGCTTGGGGGTTCGATTCCCGGCCGCATCATAAATTTTAATTCATTGCTTCACCTTTAATGGCATGAAATAATGTAACTCTGTAACATCTACCCTATGCTGATAGGATCTTACCATTAGAACGATATTTATATGTTGAATCTACTCTCATCCTCAACAACATTCCTATGAGCCTCAATCGTTAGACGTGCGGTGGTCTAACGGTAAGAGGTCCGCCTAGTAAGCTTGGGGGTTCGATTCCCGGCCGCATCATAAATTTTAATTCATTGCTTCACCTTTAATGGCATGAAATAATGTAACTCTGTAACATCTACCCTATGCTGATAGGATCTTACCATTAGAACGATATTTATATGTTGAATCTACTCTCATCCTCAACAACATTCCTATGAGCCTCAATCGTTAGACGTGCAGTGGTCTAACGGTAAGAGGTCCGCCTAGTAAGCTTGGGGGTTCGATTCCCGGCCGCATCATAAATTTTAATTCATTGCTTCACCTTTAATGGCATGAAATAATGTAACTCTGTAACATCTACCCTATGCTGATAGGATCTTACCATTAGAACGATATTTATATGTTGAATCTACTCTCATCCTCAACAACATTCCTATGAGCCTCAATCGTTAGACGTGCAGTGGTCTAACGGTAAGAGGTCCGCCTAGTAAGCTTGGGGGTTCGATTCCCGGCCGCATCATAAATTTTAATTCATTGCTTCACCTTTAATGGCATGAAATAATGTAACTCTGTAACATCTACCCTATGCTGATAGGATCTTACCATTAGAACGATATTTATATGTTGAATCTACTCTCATCCTCAAAAACATTCCTATGAGCCTCAATCGTTAGACGTGCGGTGGTCTAACGGTAAGAGGTCCGTCTAGTAAGCTTGAGGGTTCGATTCCCGGCCGCATCATAAATTTTAATTCATTGCTTCACCTTTTAATGGCATGAAATAATGTAACTCTGTAACATCTACCCTATGCTGATGGGATCTTAACATTAGAACGATATTTATATGTTGAATCTACTCGCATCCTCAACAATGCATCTTACATCAATTATCATGCATTAAAAAATTACTACTATCTCCAATGGTATGAGGAGGATAATACTGAAGTGAACGAAAAAAAGGACACTAATTACTGAAAGGAAAAGAATTTAGTTTAAATAATTAATATTTGTTTCCGACGAAGATAAATATCGAAAAGTTTATAGAAAAATACATTAAGCTTGTCTTCACTAGTTTCACAAAAATATTGGGTTTAGATACGTGGTGGCCATATTATTCAATTAGAAGGGAAGTGAAGTAAGCACGGTAGCAGCTCGACTATCGTTGAGCTAGGAAATTAATTCTGTTTGCATTCAGCAATGAGTACGCATTTAAAAAACTAATTTCAGCGTGCAATTTGCTAATGAATTGACTTAATTGCGCAGAGCAACGACATTGAATATTCCTGGCCGCCGAAGCTGCAGCACGTTAACGATGTGGACAGCGTCTGAAGTGGAGTTCTCATAGTTCAAGGGTCGCATAACGAGGCTCTGTGTACAGTCGCGATAGTAGTTCACCGAAGAATCCTCTGCAAATATTTTACCTTATCAAGGACGACGGTAGGCACCCAATGCAAGAAATAAACTTCAAATTTTCTATTCTTGAACAAATGTATACCAGAAATTCCTTCTACCTAAATTCAAATTATTGTGCGATCTAGAATGAAACTGATGTCAATACCTGCACTTACAGTGAAGGACTTCTGTAAGGAGCAAAAATATAAGTTCATAACTTGTTATATGGGAACCAGGGTCCTGTCAACTCTCACAGCTGTTGCCATAACCGGATCTGACAGCGCATGACATTGTACAGAAATCCCTATGCACTTAAATGTATACGAAAACAGAAGTTCTTCCCACAATCACACAACACCACCGCACAGACAGTCAGGACTGTACGCAAACGAAGCAGTTTTCCTGCACCAGCACACAGTTAACGAAGACTGTTCGGTCTCACGAGACCATGACCAAGTTACAAGCCTTGCAGCAACCCTAAGTGAAAAGCATGAAGTTGCAAAAAATTCATGACCGAAAGAAAAGATCGTGTGTTCTTCCATGGAAGACTAAAGTCACCCACAAATATTTTCACCAGAGACCAGCCGTGGGTCTTACCGCTGTTGAACGTAAATAACTGATTACATATGGAAACTTGTGTTTAGTAGGGATATTTAATGTGAAAATTTCTGCCGGTGCCAGGACTCGAACCTAGGTCTCGCGCTTACTACACAGTTGCGCTAACCCTTGCACTCCAACGCACATAAGCTAACAGACATTTGCAGACTAATTAACCACGTGTCCCGTCCGACGTAAGTTCCCATATGTCTGCCTACTTTGACCTCAGTACCGCTGAAAGTCTCTGTATTCCTGCCAGGAGTACGGACGTCGTGTGCATCCACACTGAAATAAGGATCAATGTTCAACTTGGTCAACTAGAATTAAGAATTGCAATTTCTGTTTTTTCTGTAATGGAATCGATTTTTGGAAAATCGGAATTTGTCCGAAAAACACTTGTTCAGCTAGGTGATATTATTTTGGAAGGTCGTTTTAAAAGGTGACAGAACAGCATTTCAAGGTCAATTGCAAGAATCTGAAAATTGGCAATCGCGTGGAAATTGTCGTGAGGTTTGGGGCGTCCCGTTGGGAAATGCGCGAACGCTCCCGTTGGAGGTTTGAGACAAAAATATTTGTAAATCTATGGAACTTAACTACTCTGGTCATCAGTCCCTAGGCTTACAAAATACTAAAACTAACGTAGGCTAAGGATAACAAATACGCCCATGCTGCCCAGTGTGGGATCCTTATCAGGTGGGTTTGACAGAGGACGTCGAAAGAGTCCAAGGAACAGCAACTCGTTTTGTACTCTCACGATACATGGGAGACAGTGTTACGGAAATGATACAGGATCTGGCATGGGAATCATTATAACAACTACGCTTATCGCTGTGGCGTGGCAATCGCCAAAATTCTCCTCCGAATGCGAAAATATATATTGAGTGTCACTTACATAGAAGAGATCCTCAGAATAAAATACGAGAAATCAGAGCTCGAATGGAGAGATTCAGGTGTTCCTTCTTCCCGCGAGCTTTTCGAGAATGGAACTAGAGATAAACAGCATAAAGGTGGTTCGATGAACCCTCTGTCAGGCACTTAAAAGTGATTTGCAGAGTATCCCATGTAGATGTATATGCCGGAGGGATGATATGAACATCCGACAGATAACAGCGGCGCGCTCCGCAGCTAAGGTATTTGGAACGCTCGGCCACTCCAGCGTGCCGGTTTGAGTCCACTCTCAGGCATGTGTGTTTGTGTGTGTGTGTGTGTGTGTGTGTGTGTGTTGTCCATAGCGTGAGTTAATTTAAGTTAGTTTAAGTAGTTTGAAAGTCTACGGGCCGATGATCAGGGTTGTTTGACCTCTTCGAATTACAAACATCTGAACATTTTGACTTGATAATTTACGGAGACAATTTGAACCACGAAACTGCGACCATTCGCAAGGTGAAAGTAATACTCCGGATATGGTTCGAAATTATACAGCCGAACAATCGGAACTTGAACAAATCAAGGCAGAAAGGAAAAAGACCTTCTTAAAGAATTAAATAAGAAAATTATTTAGTTTCCTAAACGGAAACAGCAGAATGAATCAACAAGCGAAGCGAATTTGTCACTTGAAATAAATTGACGGCGTCGATAGCGCTCTATTACGGTCAGCGTGAGGTTCACGTTTGAGTTTCGTGACGCGCTACCTGTGCGGTTATTTGAAGGGTCGCAATTTCTCGGAATGTAATTGGCATATTGGGATGCTACAACGCCATTATTTCTTTGATTTCTCATGCTATTGATTGCTTAAGATACAATATGGGATATCTATTTAAAGAAACATAAGTTTATTTGAAAATCATATTTGTTTACGTTCTGGGACGTCTAGTATTAGTTTTAATAATCACCTGGCTTACGTACACGCCCACGAAAGCCGTTATTCAGTATCTGGTTTTGTTGCTGACGCATTTTGTGTGCAAAATTTAAGTAGAACACCCCTTAAATATTTTGAGTGGTATATACTTTCCTTTTCATTAAATAGTAATGATTTTTTAAATTCTCGTTCCTACTGTTAAGTATTTCTGAGATAACTGATGTTTTTAAATCATTTATTCTCATGTTCATCTACATAATCCATTTGTTGTTATGGTCTTCAGTCCGGAGACTGGTTTGGTGCAGCTCTCCACCTTACCCTATCTTGAGCAAGCCTTTTCATCTCCTCATAAGAACGGCAACCCACATCCACTTGAATCTGCTTACTATACGAGTCTCTTGGTCTCCCTCTGCGATTTTTACCCCATACACTTCCCTCCAATGCTAAATTTACGATTCCCCGATGTCTAAGAATGTGTCCTACCAAGCGATCCCTTCTTTTAGTCAGGGTATGCCAAAAATTCCTTTTCTCACCAATTCTGTTCAGTACCTCTTCATTAGTTATGCGATCTACCCACCTAATCTTCAGCATTCTTCTGTAGCACCACATTTCGAAGGCCTCTATTCTCTTCCTGTCCGCACTGCTTATCGTCCATGTTTCACTCCCGTACAAGGCAACACTCCACACAAATGCCTTCAGAAAAGACTTCCTTACCCTTAAATTAATATTCGATGTTAGCAAATTTCTCTTTTTCAAAAATGCTTTTCTTCCCATTGCCATTCTGCATTTTATATCCTCTGTACTGCGACCATCGCATGTTATTTTACTACCCAAGTAACAAAACTCATCTACCACTTTCATTGTTTCGTTACCTAATCTAATTCCTTCAGCATCGCCTGATTTTCTAAGACATAATCCATTAACTTATTAAATTAATGGTCGTATTTATTCTACATTACTTAGTGAGAAGATTGTGCCCATTCAGTTACAAGATGTACAGCTATTAATTGCCTGACTACCATGGTTCTATGAAACTACTATGTTTCATCATTTTCTGCTGATATGTGGCTCGGAAGTACACTGGTAGAGTGCCATACTATGAATCTAAAGGTCGCGGGTCCGATCTCTGCCTGGTCCCAGGATTTTTATCTGTCACTCTCCTCTTATTTCACCTCTGGCAATGTTGCTGATGTGATAAATATCGAGTAGTACCGTGGTTCGGATTTTTTTCCCGTTGTTTGTCAACTGTATCTTATGCTCCCTTCAGACGGATAAGACGTGTTACTGTATAATTACTTGTTAACATTCCTATCCTCCGTACTTGACTATATTTGTGTCAGATTTCATGCCGTATTAATCCTACATTCCTCTTTTCTGCAATTCGAAATTCTATGAACTAATTCTGACTCTCCTGTTAATTTTGGTTGTGACCGTTTCAATAGTACTCGCTGAACTGGACCCTTGTTATATCCACGCTATTTTAAAGTGATAGATTCATGAATAACTATTTTCTTTCGGAATGAAATAATAATAATAATTTTCTGATATCCTGAAAACATTGATTCAACTGAAGAGTTTAAGAGTCCATGACAAATTTTGCTAATATTTCGTCGTTTTTACTTAACCTCATTTGCCATTTTCATCTTTGAACAAGCTTTTTAATAGTTAAGTAATTGTTTAAAAGTTTGATTCATATTTACGAATCAGTTCTGCAGCCTAAGTAACTATCATCTAAAACTGCTCGCTCACCTAAACCTCATTACGGGATAAGAACTAAAGGGTTTGCAGCAACAGTATTTACCAATAAAGTATTTCCTATTGTCGACAATTTTTTTATGAATTCCTAGAAAACCAGATACGTTTATATCGCGCAATTTTGTGATTCTGTCCGAATGCATATTGAATCCATGACGGAGCGCTTTTACTGGAACCTATCTACAAAGCACTGCGCATTGTTCCACAGTCGAGGACTTGTAAAGCAGAGGGCTGCTGTAGTAACGGTGGAGGTCATCCTGACCTTACCGCAACTTGAGTGAACGGCCTTGTATTACTTTTTCGGGGGGGATATCGGAAGTTTCCGCTATTGGTTTTCCTGTTTGCCCTCGCGCGTCAGATGGTGGCAATACGTTTCGTTCCCTGCGAGGATGCGGGACAGAAGCATTCCACCATAACGGCCGACCCCACAGGCCACTGAGACAGAGGCTACGCCTCAGTGATATCACTGGAAAATATTGCAACATCCAAGTACCATCCTTGTGACTGTAATGTCTTTAGCTACTTGAAGATAGACATACGTGGTCTTCTGTTTCAGCTGGACATGGAGATACGAGAGCAGTGCGATTGTGGAATAACAGTCGACCACGTTATACAAAGTAGGAAATGTTCTTGTCGTCTCCAAGAATGATAAATAGGGTAAACCTTGGTAAGTTCGTGGCATTGCTTGTTTCGACATACTTTGTGGATTCCTCTTCACGGATTTACCAGCCAAGCCAGAAGGACAATCGCTGACCCACTGTCAGCAGCACACGTCTGCTGCCTGGACTACCAGCGGCCTTGGCAACACAGTCAGCTATTTTCTTCCGTTGGGGGCAGTTGTCTTTCGATTTCGTGCTGCAGAATCCCACGCGTTTTCAAAGTGCTGATTACTCATCACATTAAAAAGGTAACAATCTTTTTTTATTTTGCACAGTTGTTTATGTGATATAAACATTTTTTTCTGATTAATGTTTGCATTTTTGCGTTCTTTAGTTTAGACGAAACAGCTTTACCTTCGCTAGTAAAAATCTTAGCATTTTAACTGCTATCTTGCGCCACCCTAGACACTCTTCTCAAATACTGACTCTACGGCTTGAATGCAGTTTTTGTTTAATATAGTTCCATTCGAAGTGTCAACATACTTTTGAAAAGAGTGAGGACGTTTTTATGTGCAACAAGTGTCGAAACCATTCTGATGAAGACTAAACTGAGGCTTCCATTTAATCAGCAAATTCAATTCAGTGTTTTTGGTCATTACTTCGTCAGAACATTATCATTATTATCATAAATAAGTCTCAATATCGTAAAATGCCAAAATAAAATCTTTTATAGAAATACAATGCTTTCATTAGTTAATTAACGCATTATCACGAAATTACCCAAGTTATGTCGAGAACTTACCAAGGGTATCATGAAATAACCTACAAAATTCTTACTTGATGAAATCATAAGGGAGGAAATCAAGAATCGATTAATCACGACATTGGGAATAATGAGTAATGCATATAAGGACAGACTAACATATGTAAATCAGCAGGCTTTCAAAATATTTTTATGTACTTTAAATTAACTTAATACGGCATCCTTATGAAATTACCAACGTTTACCCTATTTTAACTTCTGAATAGAATCATTGCGTAGTCCCTTTGTGGTAGGTATTCGCTTTTCGAAGCAGTTGGTGTTCATATAAATTCAACACTAGAAAAGCGTCCTTCTGTAAACTTTAGAGGTGTAGTGTCATGAAATTGATATAAGAAATTAACAGCGCAAACATTGTATGTTGTATATCAGCTACACAAATTAGAAGTGTATGGCAGTGTTCTTTGAAAATAACGACTGGGAACACATGTTTGTATATGGAAGTAGTTGTGGCTGTATTTACTTTCCACCAACGGCTAGAGAAGTTAGGCTTTCTATTAATTTTTCTTAGTCTAGCTTACACAGTTTCTCTCGTCTGGCGGTTTCAGTAGTGAATTACCAGTTTTGCCGTATTTGTTGCCGACAGCTGACACCATCAACGATCTATAAATTTGCCTGTTGTTGGCTGAGTCACAAGCTCATTCATTTAAGCTAGCGACTAATATATAACCTCAATGAAACACAGATATCAATTTAATTTTTGGTAAAAAACAGTTTTGGTTGCATAAACTTGATGTTCTATTTATTTATACGTGACACGTTTCGCCTCTTCTCTTACCGGCAAGACACCCGAGCGAAAGGAGTCCAGGATCGGCCCTGCGTGAGTTAAGTTTTACCACTGACTTCGTTGTCCCCATTACTGAGCAGCAGTTACATCTATTTTTATTGACTTTTAATAATTTGACGCTATGTAACTTCAGAGTTGAGTAATTTTATTTATTAAGCTATGCCCTTCAGTGATATTTTATTAGTTCAACTTTCATCCCCCCCCCCCCCTCCACGTCAAACACTTGAATGTGGTTTCTTCAGTCTGCATCCTCTCTATTGTAATATTTTTTTCTCAGACAAGATTTAATATATTTTTCTGGGTATGAGGTCCGCCTGAAAGGCAAAACACTGATTTATTATACACCCAAACTAGTTTCAGCACCTCTGTGCCATCATCAGTGGGTTCTAGATTTATTTAATGCTGTGAAAACGAAACACATTTATTTTACTACTGTACCGTACTATTTTTCACAGCATTAAATAAATCGAAAACCCACTGATGATAGCACAGAGGTGCTGAAACTAGTTTGGGTGTATAATGAAACAGTGTTCTGCATATCAGGCGGACCTCATAGCCAGAAATTTTTGCTGCAAACACGGCAAGAATAAGAGCTGTAAATCGATAAAATGATGAATATTTAAAATATTTTTAGTTGTGTTTTAAACAAGTTTGTAAATCTCCCCCCCCCCTTTCAAACGTCTGATTATGTCTAGAAGAGGCGAAACGCATCATCTTTAAATAAATAAAACATCAAGTTTATGCAACCAAGACTTTTTTTTTCCAAAAATATCAATTACGGTTGCTGTGACAGCGCCACCAAAATATGGAGTGGAGCGATTTTAGATATCAATTTTCTGGAATTACCGTATCGATAGGCGACGTTGCTCCCTTTCTTATTCTGTTATAGTTAGCTCAGTAATTTACACATTAATGTACCTAAAATCGTGAACGATCTCACTAGGATATTCATTGTTCTTCAGGCTCCATGTGCCATGTACAACCTTTCCATAGGGTTGGAACAGTTACACGGAGTGACATTTGCATGGAGTGACACTTGCACGGAGCCGAGCGCACTTTCCAGGGTAACCGGCTTTTCACAGGCACAGACACACTTAGAAGTCCAGCAGTTAAGCACAGCCGCTCCTGTGAGCTGGCTGGCGCTCACACCACAGCTTTAAGTAACCTTGTATCGCTCGAGGTCGCTCAAAACATGTTTGGTAGTAAGTTTTTAAAGTGTTGTAGTAATGAGTACTGGCAATGAAACTGAACATAGTGCGGACTGATAGTGATATTAATAAGTACTTATAATATTTCGATGATGCAAAGATCGGGAGGCAGTCAAATACGAAACACAGTATTCCTTACGACTCTTAGGAAGAAATTTAAATCTTATATTTCATTACGATCTTATTTAAGTAATGCTAATTCGAAGACAAGCTCTGAAGTCTAAACCATCGAATGAGCCTATTTGGGTGGGTTTCATTCTCTACATTGCGTAAAAAAGCATATATCTGCAAGCTTAAACATTCATATAATAGTAGCTGCAAATTTACATTGTGGAAATTAATTTGCCTATGAAACCAATCATGTAAATTTCACGCTGTAGATATGTAAGTTCCTACAGTAGATACGTTTCCACATTGTCAACAGAACTCGAAAATCAGTGAAACTACACAACGCCTTGAAGGCTGAAGAGCAGAATAGTAACCTGATCTAGCTATTAATTCTATTCAATAAAATGCATCTTCAACCATCAGCTGTTTTATTAAATCCTTCAAATCGACTATTGTCGGTCCTGGGCCATCATCATAGAGATAAAGGTATTAAAACAGTTTAGTCAACAGCATTAAATGAAATAAATATGGCTGAAAACAGCAGGAGTCATTTTCACTAAAATTACAAAGGTCGTACTGAATTTTCCTATAAGTGAAACAAACATAAAACTGACTCCTGCTGTTTTCAGCTAGATTTATTTAATTTACTCTTGTTGACTAACCTGCTTTAATACGAGAAATCTCGTATTTTAGGTTTGTTTGACTTCTAGGGAAATTTAGTATGACCTTTGTAATTTTAACGAAAGTGTCTCCTGCCATTTTCATCCAGCTTTTTATTTTATTTTATGCTGTTGACTAACCTGTTTAAACACCTTTTAATCTTTGATGATGGTCCTAGAACGAAACTAGTCGATTTTAAGAATTTAATAAAACAGTTGATGATGAAAGATGCATTTTATTAAATACATGATGGCTGTTAACACTCAGCAAAACTTTTAATATTAATTCGTTTTTTCTCCAGAAAACAAAATTTATTTTCATAGTGAAAATGTTTGAAAAAGTTATTGAGACATTATTTCTCTGCTACAATTATGATGACTTCCTTCAGTGATACCTGTTAAAGGCATCTTATTTAGAACGTTAAGCGTATCAAGACGCCATCGCATAGAATAGGCATCGTACACAGGTATGTTAATTTTTTTGACCGCTTTGTAGTTATTAACACAACTATCATGCTACTGTGATCTCTCTGAAAACAGCTATTTTCCATTTTAACGAGAAACTCCATTTTAAAGCATCAATTACAATAATGTGTAATACTCACCCTGCGCTGCCTGCCCCTATCGAAGTGACTGCTTTTGGCGATACTAGTTGCAATGACGCCTGTACGAAACGGCAGTAGCTGGAGCACGATGTATGGCAGAAAAAGTAGGTACATCTCATGAACCGACCGTATTTGTAATAACTTGAAAACTGCAAAAGTTAATGTTCACTACTCTTGATACAGCAAAATTAAAATTACCATTTTAATGCTTCATGCGATTTGAATAAACTAAGTCTTAGATGACACTTTATTAGCTCAAGCTATCATCATGAAAGTAACACTCTTTTATCTATTTACTTAAGGATTTAGAAAGCTCATCATATCAATTTATTATGGATCTGTTGTCAGATCACTGTAACCTTCATAGTACCGAAGCACAATTGTATACTTGTCATCATATTCGAGTAACTATTTAATGAATATTTGCTTATTTTACCAGTAATTTTACGTAGATATTGTGTAGTATAGGGGTCAAACTCATGAATGCTGGCACTTTTGTTTATTTATTTCATAAATTATATGACTGTGTTATTATTACTATTACTATATTATTATAGTACTAAGCAGTTAGAATGTTTATAACTTTTTTATTTAATATTGCCAAAACGTTTAGTTAGAGTGTTAGTGGTCAAAGTCAAAACAAGTTTTTCATGTTAAGAACTCTCGTAATTTTGTAGGGAATGGCGATCTGCCAGTCAGAGAGTAGCCAGGGCAGAAAACTGACGAGATCAAGTAAAATACTTGAAACGTTCTATATTTACATACATTCTCAGCAATCTACCCAAAGGTGTGTGGTGGAGGGTAGTCAGTACAACTATTAGTTACTCAGTTTCCTACTCCACTCTTGTAAGGGACGAGGGAAAAATGAATGCTTGTATGCATTCGTAGACCCCTAATCTCTCTGATTTTATCTATGTGGTCTTTACGTGAAACGTATTTTGGTGACAGTAGAATCGTTCTGCAGTCCGCCTCAATTTCCGGCCCTCTAATTTAAATGTGTCTTTCGTAGAGAACGTCGCCTTACCTCCAGCGACTCCCAGT